>CM053755.1:5183665-5305122 GCA_028658305.1 Pachyuromys duprasi
AGTCCTCCCCTGGGATCTAGCCAGTCTGTCACTCCCCGGCTTATATGGGGGAGGGTCAAAGAGTCAGCCATCAAGATCATGACTGAAACAGTCCCTGTTTCCCTGAATAGGGTCTTCAGCCCTACACCAAGTTATCATGGGCCCCATCCATGCGGGGGTTCCAGTCCACATCCACACATGGTCCTTGATTGTAGAAACCATCTCTTACATGACCCCTGTGCCCGGCTCAGTTTGGTCTTTGTGGAGCTCTTGTTCTCCCCAAGTCTCAACAACCTCCCCCAGATCTATCATTACTCTCGCCCTTTGTCAGAGGCTTGATCTCGAGTCTTAATATCCGCTCTGATACCTCGCTACATTGACCATCCCCCACCCCCATAGGTCCTCTTTGGCATGCGAGGACTGAGAGTTTTGCTGGGTATAGTAGCCTGGGTCTGCATGATGTCTGTCCAGGCCCTTCTGGCTTTCATAGTCTCTGTTGAGAAGTCAGGTATTCTAATGGGTTTACCATCATATGTTACTTGGCCTTTTTCCCTTGTAGCTTTTAGTACTTTTTCTTTCTTCCGTATACTTATAGCTTTGATTATTATGTGGCCGGAGGATTTTCTTTTCTGTTCTAATTTATTCTGTAGGCCTCTTGTACTTTTATTGGCCTCTCCTTTAAGTTGGGGAAATTTTCTTCAATGATTTTGTTGAAAATATTTTCTGGGCCTTGGAGGAGGGAATCTTCTTTTTTGTCTATTCTTATTATTCTTAGGTTTTGTCTTTTTATGTTGTCTTGAATTTCTTGGATGGTCTGTGTCAGGAATTTTTTAGATTTAACATTTTATTTGATGGATATATCGATTTCTTCCATTGCATCTTCCACACCTGAGATTCTTTCTTCCATCTCTTGTAGTCTATTGGTTATGCTTACCTCTGTAGTTCCTACTTCCTTTCCCATGTTCTTTCTCTCCATAATTTCCTCCATTTTTGTTTTCTTTAATTTTTCCAATTCTATCTTCAGATCTTGAGCCATTTTTTTTTTTATTTTCTTCACCTGTCTGGCTGTATTTTCCTGTTTTTCCTTCTTTTCCTTCAGCTCTTTGTTTGAATAATCCTCTGTGTCTTTTATTTCATTCAGTGATTTAAGTATTTACTCTCTAAAGGCCACAAACTGGCTGCAACTTCCTGTATTTCTTTGTGGATGGCCATAATCTGTTTGCCTTTATCTTCCTCTAGATCTTTACACTTTTTATTTGTTTCCTCTATTATCCTCTTCATAAGCATAGATGTTAGGTCATCTTCTTGAATTTCAATTATGCTGGGGTGTCCAGGGATGCTTGCCCTTGGATAACTAGGTTCTGGAGATGCCATATTGCTCTGTCTTTTGTTGGTTGAGCTTTTATGCTGGCTCTACCCATTGGGCTATCTTAGGTATGGGGTGTTAGTTTCTGGTGGTTCCTGGAATCCTGTGGTTGAGAGAAACCCCTTGGCAAGAAGATGGTTTTTCCTGAAGGAAGCCTCCTCAGCTTTTTGAATATGGTCACTGAATGGCTGGTGTTTCTCAGGAATTGCCACAGCTCTCCTCAGGCGTACAGACCTGAGTGGTAACTGTGGTCCTTGTTAGTCAGGAGGGCTCTCCTCTCACCCAGAAAAGACCTGGGGACAGCTGCCTTGCTTCTGGGTTTCTTGCTGTAAATTTAGTGAGCTGCAGCTATTGCCTGGGTGCCCTGTGGTCTGTTCAGTTTTGTAAGGGATAACTGATTGTCCCTTGGAGCAGTGTCTGGGGGTTGATCTCTGGGATCCCAGGATTCTGTAGGTCTGAGGTTGGAGCTCTGTGCCCCAGGACCTAGGCGGTAGTCAGTGACCAGTAAGCACCATTCTCATGGTACCAGCAGGTCTCTGGGCTGGCAGTGCACGCTCCTGCCTGTCTGCTGGACCTATTCCAGGGAGATCCTGGGTACCCTAACTCAGTCTCTGTTTGCTTCCTTCCCTGTGGGGTTCTCTCCCAACAGGGAAACCCAGTCTGTGATGCTCTGGTGCGCACAGTTCTTCTGTGGCAGAGTTGGGCATGCAGCAAGTCTCTGTGCTCGTGGATGGAGCCTAGTTCAGAGTTGGCAGCGTGCCCACCATTCTGCGGGACCTTTTCTTGGGGAAGGCTGGGTGACCTAGGTCAGTCCTGTTTCCTTCCTTCCCTGTGGGTTTTTCTCTCGACTGGGATTCCCAGTCTCTGGTGTTTTTGTGCCCACCAGTCAGCCTGGGAAGGTGATCAGGACACGCAGGCTTGTGGCTCTGGTCTGGTGACCAAGGGCCTGTGTGACCCAGGATCTCTTCCGGGTTCTGCTGGGTGTCCTGAGAATGGACCCCACTGTTTCCTGTACTGTGGGGTTTCCTCTCATCTGGGAAACAGGATTGCTGTTGTTTTAGGGTCCAGAGTTCAGGCTCTTGATCTCTGTACCAAAAATGTTGTTCTGCAGCTCAGAAGCAGCGTCCTCCTGGAGCCGCCATCTTGTCCTGCCTCCCGAGGAGGAGTATTTTATAACCTGAATTTTCTCTCTCTCTCTCTTTTTTTTTTTGCTTAAAATTACAATACGTTATTCTAATATAGTTTTACTGGATATTTGATGTGCTATATAAAAGTACTCTTTGGAAATAAAATATCACTTATTTAAATTTGTAATTGGAGGTAAGCTTAGATGTTCCTGCTTGCACATGTCTGTATTGAGACTGCAGATATAAAGAGGAAAGTGTTGCCGTTACCAAGAGTTTCCCAAAGAACACTTACAGTGTGTGTGGCTGGGACTGTCACTCTGCTGCAGGTGTGCACTGACTGTTACTACCAGAAATTTCACCTTCACACTGTCTCTGAAGAAACAATCCGCTTAGACAGTTTAAGAGAACTATGGCCAAGATTCCCAACTGTGTACAGGACAGTACCATAGCAAGATAAATGCATCAGACTTCTGTAGGAGGCTCCCAGCTACTCAGAGCTGTCCTGGGATTGCTGCTACTCCTGAGATTTTGATTGTTTAAACTGTCCTGACTCCTATCTGTTCTGAAACCCCCACATTCTTCACTTTCTCCTGGTTCAGTGAACAAATCCACAATTCTTCCATAGTTTCATATAACAAGGAGGCTGTATACCTGTGGTTAGCAAAGCAAATAGAGGGAAGAGAAAATTGCATACTTGATCAGACATACACAGAGAAATGATAATACTGCATTCTCCTCTACCACACTACAGAAAAGTGCAAGCTGCACAAGACAGTTTCAAATGTAGGAAACACACATTGGATGTTCTTATTTGCATTATATTTTAATGCAAACTTTTTATAGAAATTTAGGAGGAAATAGCATTAAGACAGAATATATTCTCATCCAAGCCATTTTACCTGTTGCAACTTATTCTATAATGTACTTTTAACACACACACACATAAGTCCAAAGGAAAAAATATCTCTGAGAGTGGATTGGGAAGGTATGATAATTTAAAAATAATTTAAATGTTTATCAATAATGAAACAGCTAATAAACTTATGGATTGTTATTTATCTCAAAAAAATTGAAATGTTGGGGCTAGAGAGATGGCTCAGTGGTTAAGAGCAGTGACTGCTCTTCCAGAGGACATGGGTTCAATTCCTAGCACATGGCAGCTCACAACTGTCTGTAACTCCAAGATCTGACACCCTCACACAGACATATATGCAGGCAAAACACCAATGCACATAAATAAATAAATTATAAAAATTAAACATCAATATCTACACAAATGAAAAAAAATGACCTCCTCTCTTCTCTGTTGAAAGAGAATAAAAAGCCTGTATAGGAAACAAAGTTTATCTTCCAAGATACATAAAAATATCTGTTAATATAAGTGTGCACATATTGGAATTTCATATGCAAATGGATAGGTAAATTATTTCGTAAGCATGTAACAGAGATTGTTCAGTAAGGTACACTAGCATACGGTACTCTTTGAGGTGTTGAAGTAGAGGGAAATAACTTTTTTCCCTATATACTTCATTATAGTGAAGCTGTGTTAAAATTACATACAAATATGTATACACACACATATATATAAATATATATAAACTTTCATTTATTCAATATAAAAAAGAGTAGAGAATATAAGAATGCATAAAATCTGAAGAGGAAAGCCAAGCATGAGATACTTATTTTAAGAATTTGAAATAACTGAAATGAGAAAACCCTGATAAAACCAACATTATTACAGTGTGCTTACTCATAAAGGATAAGCATATTATTGCTAACAATCAGTCAGCATTACTACCAATAGCATTACAGATGAGTATCATTGAATAAAAACATACTATTTAGCAATGTGCATGGAGGACATTGGCCCCCTTAGCATGACAACTTTCCTGGGAGGTCAGAATTCCTCCTCTCTATTTAGGGGAGATATTGAAGGCACGCAGAGGCTAGGTTATCCTGTGTGGAGTTGTGTTGAGTGGATAAACTTTTAAACGCACTATTCCTCAATCCTTTAGAATAAGCTACTTCTATACAGTACAGAGAATATTCAACAGCAAAGAGAGCTTCTCAAGAGAGCTTCTGAGCAAGCCTCAGGACTTGTCCTGGCCTTGACGTCATTTGGCTCAAGATTTGCTGCCTGTAACCCAGGAGTGAATTTCTCTAGCTGTCAGGGTATGAAATGGGACACTGCAGCCTTCTGAAATAAATTGTAGTGAAAACCTGCTACCAATGGCAAAGGATTAACATACTGAAGTCTGTACACCTAAAGAAGATGAACAAGAAAGAAGACCCTGGGTAAGATGATCAACCCTCACTTAGACAAACGGGATGGACATTGGACGTAGGAGAAAACAAGTAACAGGACAGGGTCCTACCACTGAGTGCCTCTGAAAGGCTCTACTTAGCAGTGTATCAAAGCAGGTACTGATAATCATAACCAAACCCTGGGCAGAGTGCAGGGAATCATATGAAAGAAGGGGGAGTTAGTATGACCTGGAGAGGACAGGAGATCCACAAGGACCAAATATATCTGGCCACAGGGGTCTTTTGTGAGACTGTATCTCCAACCAGGGACTATGTATGGATATAACCTAGAACCCCTGCTCAGAGGTAGCCCATGGTAGCTCAAGTGGGTATCCAAGTGGGTTCCCTAATAAGGGGAACAGGGACTATTTCTGACATGAATTCAATGGCTGGCTCTTTTTTCTCCCCGCCACACCTGAGGGAGGAGCAGCCTTGCTAGGCCACAGTGGAGGACCTTGCAACCAGGCCTGAAGATACCTGATAAGCTAGGGTAAGATTTCCGTGGACTTGGAAAGGGGCAGGGAGAAGATGAGGGAGGGAGGGTGGAATTAGGAGGGAATGAGGGAAGGGGAATGCAGCTGGGATACAAAGTTAATAAACTGTAACTAATATTAAAAAATAAGGGAAGAATCTAAGATGGCAGCCCCAGGAGGACACTATGTCTGAGGAGAGGGACAGCAGTGTCAGCACAGTGACCAGGAGACTGAACTCTGGGACCTAAAACACTGGTGTTTGTGATTGCCAGGTGAGAGGAATTCCTACGGTGGGAAAATCAAGTAGGAAAGTCCTGGGGACACCCAGTTAATCCCTGGAAAAAATCTGGGTGACTGGCTACACACATCTGCCAGCCTTGATCTGAAGGCGCATTCTCCCATGGCGCCGCCAGCCTCAATCCTGGACCAGGACACAGTCTCCAGCCCAGACTGAGATGCCCCTCAAATACCATCCCAGACCGAGGTGCACAGCCTCTGGCTCAGAAGGAGGAGCCAAGTCTCCAGACCAGAGCAGAGCCCTTAGCAGCAAGCCCAGGTCGGAGCATGGACCCTCCAGACTAGAGAGGCGCCCCCAGCCGCCATCCAAAACAGGACCCTCAGCCTCTGGCAGAGTGAGGTACCAAGCCTCTAGACCAGAGTGGCAACCAGCCTGCAGTGATCACAGCTTCTAGCACAGGGAACAGAGCCGAGCACACAGAGCCCACAACAGAGTACGTGTCCCACCTCAGTGCCACCCACTTTCCTCAGAATCCAGCCTGCTGAGCCCACCACAGATTGAAGGCCACTGGGTATTCAGGAAACCTGCGCAGGCACTTGGCATCCACAATCTGTGCTTGCTAATCGTGCTAGCACCCACATCTCCTCCCGCGCTTGCTCCCAAACCTCATAGCCCAAGCATATACACTCTTTAGCACTCCCCTTCAAGACACCTTCTGAGAGCGTGTGCTGCACACACACACATACACACACACACACACACACACACACACACACACACTTACTCCCTCCCTCTCAATGATACCGCGCCAGCGGATTTTCCTTCCACAGGTACAACTGAAGCAACAACATACACTCTCAAAACACTGGAACTCCCTGATCTTCCTGAAGAATACTCTAGACACCAGAGACTGACAGTTCCAGTCTGAAGTTCAGCCTCAAGGAACAAACAGCTCCTTGATTATATATAAACATGTGACCAAAGGTCGACATAAGAACTCACCCAGCAAAAATCAGGACACCATGGCCCACCATCAACACCCAAAAGCAATGGAGATTTTAATTCAGTGGAGACACAAGAAAATGATGTTAAAGCTATGCTTATACAGTTAATAGAGGAACAAAAAGACGAAATGAACAAGGCCCTCAAAGAAATACAGAAGAATATAACTGCCTATGTAGAGAACAATTAAAGACATATAGAGAAACATACAAAAAAATAAGAACCACATTCACTCAGATGAAGGAAATTGTACAAAGCATGAAAACAGAATTAGAATCTATAAAAAAAAACACACACAAACAGAGCAAAACCTGGAACTGGAGAACTTAGAGAAAAGATCAGGAACCACAAAGGTAAGCATCACCAATAGAATACAAGAGATGGAAGAGAGAATCTCGGAAGCTGAAGATACACTTGCTGAAATTGATTCCTCACTCAAAGAAAAAATAAAATCGGAAAAGTTCCAAACACAAAACATCCAAGAAATCAAGGACACCATGAAAAGACGAAACTTAAGAATAATAGGAAGAGATGAAAAAGAAAACTCCAGGCTCCAAGGACCAGAAAATATTCAAAGAAAATGATAGAAGAATATTTTCCCAACTTAAAGAAAGAAATGTCCATAAACATACAAGAAGCCTACAGAATAGCAAATAGACTAGACCAGAAAGGAAATACCTCTCATCACATCATAGTCAAAACACTAAACCTACAAAACAAAGAAAAAGTATTGAAAGCAGCAAGGGAAAAGGGTCAAGTAACATATGAAGGTAGACCGATCAGAATCACACCAGACTTCTCATCAGAAACTATGAAAGCCAGAAGGGCCTGGGTAGAGGTCATGCAGTCTTTAAGGGAACACAGATACCAACCCAGACTACTATACCCAGCAAAGCTTTCAATCAACATAGATGGAGAAAACAACCCAGCCCTAGAGAAGATACTAGAAGGAAAATTTCAATTCAATGAAAAAATAAAAATTATAAATAAATAAATAAATAAATAAATAGATAAATAAATAACCCACTCAGTATTTGGAAACTTATCCTGGATGGCAAGCACCAAAGTATATAACAGTCAACTTCAGTTCTAGGAGATTATGCTAATTGTTTTATTAACATGATTTTACATAGATAATCATGATAGAAAATTTATTCATACTTGAGAGAACAAACCATTTGAGTATTTAGCTGCTAGTACTTGGAAAACACAACTTACTTTAAACTTGGTTTTCTTTTGTTTTTAAAAGGGTACAGAGGCTTATTCAGCTCCTTTGTTCTCTGTGGTCTACTGTTTACTGCCACGCTGGCAGAGAGAAAAGAGGTCACCGCAAGAGGATGACGTTAATAACCTAATGAAGCCAAATTAATAATAATTTACTTCAGTCTACGTTTATGAAATCCAAAGTACATGTTTCATGTTGAAAATATAATTTTATTCCACTCTGCCTTACCTATTAATAATAAAGTATGTTATAAGAGAGTGGTATTCATTAGATTCTGCAGATAATAAAGGAGGAAATCATATTATGATTTCTCGTCTTTGTTAATTAGTTTCTTTTTTCAGACTGCAACAAATCTATACTTAATATTGAACAAGTAAAAGACAGCAGTTCTAACAAGGCTCATTAGCTTTCATTCTTGCTCTGCTCTGTGTGTAAGTGTACATATGAGTGTGTGTGTGACTGTGTGTATGACTGTGTGTAGATGTAAATGTGTGTGTGTTCAGTATTATTAGTAGTGCTTACAATATTTAGAACAAGCACCAACATGAAGTGTGTTGCTAGCTATTTGAAAGAACATGGTCTGTATCTGCTTCTCTTATGTAGCTGCCATCATTTTTTTTTCACATACTGATCTCTCTGCAGAAGTTAAGTAACTTTTCTTGACATGTCACACTGGTCACTGAATTAGTAACTATTAGGCAAGTCAATGATAATGACGTTACCCTCATGCTTACTTACCCTGGCATTGGTCCATTTCCAGAAAGACTGTAAACCTGACGAGGATTTAGTAGATACTGGAATTTTCTGTAAATTCTATAAATGTGAAAATATGGAAGGCAAGGGATTTAGTATAAAACAACACCAATTTCAAAAACGTTATATCCTCAGTGTCACAAGGATACAGGTTTGTACTTAAAGATTTTCTTTACAAATCCCTCCTTAGTAATATCAGATTTATAACTGCACACAGAACAAATGGACCTTCAAAGAAAGAGCACAGGTCTTTTAAAGATAAAACAGCTTGGGAGTCAGAGATGCACACACATCGCCATACTGCGGCAGCTGATAATCCTCCATTAAACATTGTTTCATTAATTAGAATTTAAATACATATTTAAATACATACCCTTGGATGTCCCTACCCACAAGTCTCAAGTGAGTGAATGGTAACACTCAAACTTCTTCACTGTGTGCCTACAACCCGACTCTTAACCTTCCCCGTAGGCGACATGCTTGATGAGACACACCTGATGACAGCATGCCCTTTCATGAACCCACTCTCCACTTCATTCATCTGCTGAGCATCTATTTATGTAATACCCAATATGAGAGTGCTTTTTCTGAGACTTTTGAGTTTTCACACACATTCATTCCCACCTCTGTATTTTAAACCTTTCTTCATGTTTTTTGTAAAATGTGTGTTGACATGCTCTCCCACTCCTATCCTTAAACCTTACATCATTAACCTGAGTGATAAAAGACGTTAATGTAGCTTAGACGTGCCCAGCAGGAGCCGTCCGAACAGATGTGTGAAAATTTTCACACCTGTTGACTGTTACAGGAAACTTTGTGTGAATATATAATTCTATGACATTTTGCCATTTATTTAACAAATCAAAGTGAAAAAAAAGCAAAGAAGAAAGTGTAGGTATATAGAGAATCATGTTGTGAAAGAAACCTCTCACAGGAAAACTTTGCATTCTGAACGGATCTCTTTAAACACGTCTTTCTATTTTATTCAACAGATCCTTTTATAATTTGGCAGTATTATAGGTGCGTTTAATGAAGCATGGTCACACTCGCCCCACCTGTTTCTGTTCCCTCACTTCATCAGTGAGGCCAGTGTTGCTCTGAGCAATCTTCAGCGCATACATTTTTCTTAGCCATTTGTATGTTGACCTTGATGATTCAGAGTAAATTTAAGTGACCTTGAGGGCTTGTTTGGTGTTTCTAACAGAAGAGCTTGGCTGTTCCTGTGTTCTCGACTAAAGACCAGTTCTCCTCTGCCAGGCAAGGCTTTCCTCTTCCCTGTGAGCACAACCTCACAAGGAATGAACTTGGAGTGGTGATGGGGCAGATGGACAGGACTCATCCAAATCAGCCCTTGTGATCAATAAGGTGATTTCCAGCCATGCATCCACCTCCTCCTTCAGATCTTCTTCTTCTTTTGTAAACTCGCCCACAATTCCACTTGTGCATGGCAATGGACAATGTTCTGGACTTTGGGCCACCTAATAGGTACTAGGCCTCAAAAGGAGGATGGTCCCTGATAGCTGATGGCAGTTATAAGCTAACAAGAGCTACTCAGGAGCAGGTCTCGAGAGTCCCTCCACCATCTATTTGGGAACTTTGGGTGGCTTAATCTTCCTCTGTTGGGTCCTCTACAGATAATAGCGGCTACTGTCAGTTCTTGAATGAAAATCAGTCTTGTGTTCAGGAGACAGTGTTTCACAGTACCCTTCCCATGCTCTAGGGGTAACTCCGCTGACCCGGCTGATCACGAGGGGCTCCCTTTCTTCCCTTACCACTCCATGTTTAGTCCTTCTAAGTCTGCACCTACTTAGAAGAATCCTTGCCTATCTGAGAAAGACTGGTCTCCAGTCAACAGTGTAGTAGTAGCTATCCTCCCCTTTGGGGATCACCAAACCAGCTCTCAAGTTCCCTTAATCAGAGTTTTAATGGCAAAGGCGAACATATAAATAACAAAGATTCACGTACATTCATAAGAGCACACAAAGCCTTGCTGTCCTTACTATATCCTTATGACTTCAAAGTACTTTTACAATTGGACACATGTTATTAAACTAAGGGTCACTATAAGTGATGTAGGCTATCTTAAACTAAATATAAAGAGATGTACTTTCCTTTAAAACACCGTTTATACTTTCACTATTAAGACTTTGTCTTTAGTGTTCAAAGTAGAATTAAGTCTTATCTATTTGTTTGTGGCCAGGCTACAGTTTGTCTTTGAGGTATTCATAATGTTATTGTTTCATTTTCTGGGTTTTGAAAAATCTAGTCCAAGGTTCCTTACTAATGTCAACATATTGAAACATTTTCTTTTAGCAATTTTATTTGTGGTTAAGTCTTTAATCTGTCTTGAGTTAATTGTTGTAACTGGTAAGCATGAAAACGCTAGTTTGGGTCTTTTATATTTTCCCAGGGGATTATTAGGAAGGCTGTCCTGTCTCTAATGCACATCCTTGAACCTCTGTCCAAACAGTTGGATGTCCCAGAAGAAATTTACTTTTAAATTCATTATTCTGTTCCATTGTCCTAAGCAAGTTCCATGGGAGTTTATTAAAGCGTTGTAGTTATATAATTCCTCTGAAATCCCTGGCTGTTTTGTTGGACTTGAGTCTCTCTCTTTCTCCTTTGTCTTTTTTCTTGATGTGAGATGATATGAAATCCAGTCTGTAAAGAATATTTTCTTTGGAATTACATTGAACCCATAGATTCAGTTGTGTAATTTCCATTATACCAGCATTGATTATTTCAAGCTATGAATGTGGAAAGCCAGTCTGTTTTATGTTGCCTACTGATCTTTAGTCAAGGTTTTATAAATTCCATTACATAAATATTGCCTTTTGAATTGAAAATATTTTAGAAGCTTATTTAATTTTGTGGCTATGATTGATTGTTGTTGAGAAGGTCTCTCGCTATATAGCCCAGGTTAGCTTAGAAAAACACACACTGTGCAGCCTCAGCCAACCTCAAACTCCTAAGTGGCAGGAACACACACACCTGCACCGTGAGACCCACTGCAAAATGGCTCACAACAGCCAAGAAATGGAGGCAACCAACATGTCTACTATATTATCAACATATAAAGTACATGTGGCATGGCTTCGCTGTGGAAAACATTTGGCCTTGAACGGTACGGAAGCCTGTCATTTTCTCCCCCCATAGATAGACCTTGAAATCATTATGCAGAGTGAAATGAGCTATGCAGAGATAGATAAGTACAGCAAGGTCACACTTGTGGAATCAAAACATGCTGATCTCAGAGGTGAGAGTACACTGTACGTTCCCAAAGGCTGTAATCATTATGGGAAGGCTGACCAGTGGGCACTGAAGAACAATACATAGGAGCAAACTGTTGTGCCATTGCCCAGTTAATTATCAAGAGATAATGTATACTTCCTTAGGCTAGAAAAAAAATTTTTTTAGTCTTCACTATAAAGAAATTATAAACATTTGAGGATATATATATATATATATATATATATATATACATATATATAGTATTGGGATGGAAAGTTTTCTAATTTATTGTAAATAACTAGGGATTCTGTTCTACAGTGACAATGTTTGCTTTAATTTCTTTGCCCATATGAGATTTAAAGTGACATCCCAGCATCATTTAGGCAGGTGTAACTGATTTATCACTCCCATTTCACAAGGACACATTCTTCAATGGTTTGCTACTCATATTTGTGTTACATAGTATGACTTCATCATTAATTCATTAAAAAAGCAAAATCTAATATTTTCAGCTAAAATACTGAGGTGCCTGACAATGTAGCTTCTTCTTCATTCATGTCGGACATACTGTGCTTCACCAAGAAACACAATATCATGAACTCTGAGATGTGGGTAGAAAAATCACTGTAATACAGTTTGCCTGGGAGTTGAATATGAATTCTTTTCCTTGGTAATGGTTGTGGTTTACCGAGGGCCAACCTGTTGGCCACTTAGAAAACCAATTTCCATTAAACATTGTTGAAGATGTTGTGTCAAATACCAAGCTCTTTGCTAAAGGTTAGGGGTCATGGGTGAGGTAGAGAACAATGCAGATACATCAACTCTTATAGTTAAAACTCTTATAAATGGCCATTATATGAAAAATTCAAATACAGAATAGTTTGTCGCACACAGGTGGTAGCTAGCATCACTAAAATTACTATCCATTGAAAAGACCTGTGGTTTATTTTTTCACTTTTGTGATACAGATAAAAGGACATGACTTTTAAAAGCATACCGTTCGCCTTGCTTCCCACCACTCTTGGGGTTGACAAAAACTAGAAGCGGGTGTGTGCCAGGAACAGGAGTGATCTGGAAGGAAACAGAGAAATTGTTAGGCTGTGGCATGGTTGGCGCTATTTTTTTAACTCTATGTATGTTTCTAACACCTCTTCCTCTTCTTAGCTTTATTTTATGTATGTTTCTTACACCCCTTTCTCCTTTCTCTGTTTTTTGGTTTTGTTTTTTAACAGTAAAGGGAAAATGTTGAGGATGTAAACATGTTTTTATTTCGATCCCAGGTGTAGGATATGGGACTGATTCACGCTGCCCACAGCATGCCAGCTCTGTGAGGGGCGCTTTGCCAGCTGAAGACAGTGTAAATCTTAGGACTCTGGAGAGATAATGAACGCCAGGGTGCAGAGGCGGTGTTGGGAACTCCGAGAACGAAGGCTGCTGGTGCCTTCTACGACGAAGCGTGGACTTGCCCCAAAGAACCCAACGTCCGGAACAAGAGGGAAGCAGCGAAGAAGGACTACCGCGCCCCTTCTCCACAATAACCCTTTTTCTCTCCTGCCCCGTGTTGTGGTGTTAGAAAGGACTGGGTGGAGAAGGAAAAAAAAGAGATATTAAGAAATGTAAATCATTTTTTAAAAAGTATACTAACAAGCGGTTCCCAGACACTGGGCTTGGAATAATGAAAAAATCTGATTTCTAAAGCCATAGAGAAGACAGCAGGGTACTGAGACAGGAGTCTATTGTTCGAGGTATGAGGAAGAAGTTCACTGTGGCTGCTTCCACTGGCTTCTCTCCTGCTTCGCTCCCCAGGGGGATTTTCTGGGTTTGCTTCTTCATCTTCCTGCAGTCCGTTTTAAAGAAGGTTGAGAGAATGGTTGAACAATTGGAAAAGTTGGCAATGGATGTATAGGGGTTTGAGAGAAATAAAAGGAGATGAAATAAGCATACCAGAAGGTGCACTCGTTTTAGAAAGGATTGTAGAGCTGGCAGGGCAACTAGAGAATTTTCGGGTGGAGGCTGAAACACGTGGAAAGCAAAAGTCGCCAATGGTAAAGGGAGATCACCTGGTAACGAAACCGGCGTTTCCCGGCTTTTGCCGCTCCGTCCTGTGTGAGGCAAGGGGCTGGAAGGAGCAGAAAAGATTACAGGGCAAAAGGGTTAAAGATTAAAACCCTGTTTCAAGAAAAAAGGTTAATCTTGAACAAACTGAGCTGCCAGAGGAGCAGCCTTGGGTTAAGAGATTACCACCATTAACTTTCCCAGCAGCCACCGAAAACCTTAGATACAAAACGCTGGTGCTTTAATTGTGGTAAATTCGGTCACTTGAAAAATTGTGACCAAACTGCTAAAGTCTTAGCGCTCAAAGTGGCCAGTGCCTTAAATCTGCTAGAGAAACAAAAGTGCAGCTTCTGGTAGCACTGGGGTCTCAGCAAGAACTGGAGTTTGTAGATTTGCCAGAGAAGAAAACAAGTCATTTCTGGTAGCGCTGGCTTCTAGGCAAGAATTGGAGTTGGAAGATGCTGTGATAAAAGGCCACATTTGATTATTTGAATGCATGTCGAAAACAGACATACGAGGTAACTTCTTGCCCTTGGGAAACGACTTTGGGGTCGTAAGGTGAGGCTCAACAACAAAAAGTGAGCCTTTCTAGACAAGAACAGCCGAGTTACCAGGTTATAGCAGAAACTATTAATCTAAAAAGGGTTTGGTTCCTTGATCATCTACTTTTAAGAAAGTCTCATTCATATTAAAAGAAAAGACAAAAAGCCATTTTTTTAAACAGAAAGGAGGATTTTTAAAAAAAACAATATTTATTAGTGTGATTTCAAAGATATATATAATACTGAGCTACTTCATTTATGCTTTTGTCATTTTCTCTTTGAGGTTTACAAGTATTTCCCTCCAAACTTTGTGGTAAGTACATTTTTATATTAATCAGGAACATAGATAAAACAGTCTTCCTTGGAATCACCTGCCAATTTACTCAGGTCATCTCACTGTCTAACTCTACCAAGTGGAAGAGCTTAGACCACCAGTTTAGTTCCTTCTAAACTGCAGAAGTGGACCACACCAGAGCTGATTCCACAATTCCCAACTGAAGTTTAGAAATCTGTGAAGCCCTTCATCCGTGATCATTTTCTTGAATATATAGAGTTATTATCTGGCCAGGTGACACACCTCTTATTAGCATACTTTTTAATTTTTTTTTTTGGTCTCATAATATCTCATCCTCCCTTCTCTTCCCCAATCCCTTCTAACACCCCAGAACAGGGTAGGGGAGAAAGAATAGTGGGGGCTTTTTTTTTTTTAGTTGTTTCCTGCTGGTTACAGTCGTCTGGTTCCTTGGGGCAAATCCAATCTTCGTTTCAGGAGATCTCCAAATTCTCATCCAACTGTATCAATAGCAACCAGGAAGAGCAGGGCGGAGGCACCCTCTTTCTCAATATTCTCTGGGCTCCTTCCTCTCCAGGGTGCTTATTTCCTCTCCAGGGTGCTCATAATTAAACTATCTGCAGCTGGCAAAGAGCCCCTCTCAGAGCCGGCATGAGACAAATACTTTGTTGCCGTAGACAATCTGAATCAGTCCCATATCCTACCCCTGGGATAAAAAACAAAAACTTGTTTATATCCACAACACAACATGTGAAGAACAGCCTGTTATCTCTCATTAAAAAATAAAAAGTCACTGACAAGTGAGCTGTTCTTTAAAGCTGATCTGTAGCTACCAGTGAAAGAATAACAGGTAAGAGATGAAAAACAAAAGCTACAGTTTTGGAACATTCTGTAAACTAGTAACAGTCAGTTTAAGAGAAACAAACATGTTACATATAGAAAAGCTTCTTTTTGCAGAGCAGAGTTCTAACCGAGCTGGTGTTCTGCATGGAATCCATCTTGCTTTGGGGGCCCGTTTCAGACCTAGTGTTCCAGCTCTTTCCTCGGAAATTTTTTCTTATTGTTTTGAAAACAGTCGCAGTGAGCCATGCCTATTTGCTAAGCAGTCCATTAACTATTGGTCTCTAGTGTTCCCTGTGTGCATTGGATAGTGCTCTGATCTCTGCCTGCACTCTCTTCCTTACTATCCACCCATCTGTGGATCAAGAAAACAGTGACTTCCTGGTCTGACTGTAGCAATAAGTACACACTTGGTCCACAAGTAGATGGACTAATTTGAACTCTAGAGAAACTGGCCAGGAAGGAAAATAAGCTTACAGGTGCACTGGTAACACCAGATCACTGTTTTAGGTTTGGTGGCAAGGAAACCTTGTATCTGATTTCATTGTAACTAGGTAGACACCAATACAGGTTTACTGGGTAGGAGCACCATTATTCAAAGAATAGTGATATCATGCTTAAATAGAGTTTACAAGAAAAATTAAAACTATTTTAGAAAAAAATGAAACCAATAGAACATGTTAAATATTAAGTTAGGAAGTACATTCAGGTTATTTTTATGTGGTGTTATTTCTCCCCTGGAGACAATCCTTAAATATTTAATGTGACAATTGAAAGCAATCATTTCATTATATCATGCCCTTTCTTAATGTCCATTTTAATGTATCACTTTAAATACTCTTTCCTCCAAATCTTAACTGAAATGGTATCTTCCTAATGAGTTTGGGTGAGAAAAATGTTAAAATCTTCACTTTGGGTAATCGTGAAGAATGAATGAGTTAGACTTTATTTTTCTACTGTAACCTAACTCTGAAGTCTGTCACTATATCTGTCTCTGTTTTGTTTTCCCTGATAGAGAGCGAAGATCATTGTATTCTAATTTACCTCTCAGTCTCTAATTGCAGGAGAGCTGTAGAATCTAGTTACTTACTGTTTCTGCCTGTAACAAATGTGCTCAGTTAAGGAGAATGAAGTGTCCACTATCATAAAACCTTGGTCCTGATGGCATGAAATAGTTGTCTATTTTACCCATCAAAAATGTGGAAACATAAAAAACACCTCCATCAGAAAACTGGCATACAAATTCCTTTATATTTTTTATATTGCAAAACTAGAACTCTTAAATTTATCCTGTGCAAAAATGAAAATGATAACATATATACATTTAATTTTATTTTAAGCTTATCTAAATTGCTTTCATTGGTTTTAGATGTAATAATTTCAAAATAATATTGTGTGTGTGTGCATATATGCATGTGTGTATAGCAGACATATCAGCATATGTGTGAATGTGTGTGTAAGCAAGCGTACATGTGTGTATGTTTATATATGTGCATGTCTATGTGCCTGTATGTTAGGTGTCTTCTTTGCATGTGTTAGATGGCTCCTTCAAGCACTTCCCTACCTTATGTTTTGAGACTAAATCTCTCAATGTCTGTAGCTCAATGACTGTTAAGACCAGGGGTTTTTCTGTCTCTGAGACCAGTGTTTATATTGCAAGAGTATAGTGCTGCTCTTGGCTGTTCTTGATGGGTCCTGGGTAACTGAACTCAAGTGTTTATTTTTGTATTGCAAGTCATTTCCTAACTAAGCCATCCTAGCTCATAAATAAGGGATTTAGGTAAGGTAAGAAAAATTCAAATATTTATAATAATGTCTTTTCTTTCCTAATTACTTACATGGTTAATTGTTATATCAGGTTATATTACAAATTCACACTTGATCAGAATTTTTCTGAAATATTTCGAAATCCTTCCTGAGATAGTTATTAAACCATTAGAAGACATCATTATAAATTGGAACAAAGATTGTTAAAAACTGGGTTCCAACTTCCATGCTATTATGAACTAATAAATATATCACAGAATATATTATAAAATAAATAGTGTTCTCTAGAATAACACAAAATAAAACAAGGATATCATTTTGAGGCTAGATAGATAAATAAATAAACAGAGAAATTCGAGATAACTGGAAGACTTTAGATGGTGTTTCAATGCTAAAAATTCAAATGCCCAGGATACAAATATAGAAACAGTAGTGTTGTTTGCATACTTTCCCTCTGCATCCCTGTGATTATAAAATAAGACAATATCAAAGGCATCTGTGTATGTCATCAGCTGCTGTGGCTCTGTGCTATTTTGATAATGGCTAACTAACCTACTTAGTAGTTATTTTCTCTCCCTTCAGTGTTGACAGTGATGAAGCAGCAGCTATGACGCTCAGGTGTTAAGGGAACATATAATGTTTGTCAGACTAGAAATTTTATTCCAGGAAAATCTGGCATAGTTTTCTATGCTCAGAGAAAAAGCCTTAAAACTGTGTTAACCTTTGCTTCTATAAAAAGAAGGCCTAGCTGCTTGAGTTAGATGCGAGTGCTAAGCAGACAGAAGTCTTAGATTTGAGAGCCAAAGACCTGCAGTGCTGTCTAGTTTTTGTCAAGTTTGACAAGTTAAAATATTTTTGCCGGAGAAAAGGGACAGAAAGAATAGTTTGAGTGATCTTCCTCATCGTATTTAAATGCATGCCTCGAGTGTAAGCCATTCTGTCCCTGTGACATTTTGTTGTGAAAGAACCAGTACCCAAACACAGAATAGTTGGGACATGCGCCCTCCAAAAGAAAAAGCAGGTTTAGCCCTCTCCTTCCTATCCAGCTCAGAACTTGGAATTAACAGGACTTTGGGGTGTCTTTGAAGAAGCCAGAGCCTGAGCACTATCCCTGAAGGAAATATGGAGCTCTCTATACCCTACCTCTGTACTCCGCTTACATGAGACAAACACACTGATAACACTATTGGCTATGTAGCTGCCTTGTTATTCATTCTTTTGTTAAAAAACCATGTCTTACATGCTGCATGACCTAAATTTAGTGGATGTGAGTGAAAAATAAGACTCATAGTGACTCAGAACAGGATACATATGGAAAACAGGCACCCTGAAACTCTTCATTGTTTATCAAACATGCTAATATACCCACTCCTTCAGAAAAAGCAATTAAAGACTTAATAGCAAAGGCATGGAAGAGACTTTTTTCCTATATTATGACACTGTCACTTAAGGTTATGGGCACACTCATTTTCGGTCACCTGCTTTATAACTTAAGTTGTCTCAGATAAAGGAAGATATGACATTAGGTGTGTTACTTCCACTACTTTATTCATTCAAATTCTGCATCCTGATTTTCAAAAATCAGTGTACTGAAATTAAGTGCCTCTTCACACAGTGCAGTCTAAAGCAACTAATTTGTGTTCTAATGTAAATCATATGTACTGAAGAAGTGAACATAAATACTTTGCTTAGTTTCTACAACTTGGTATGACTGATAGGAAGGAGTAAAGTTTTATAGAAACATTTCACAATAACATTTTTAAAAGTTTTAAGTTTTAATGCTTAAAAAATCTCATAATCACATGAAAGTTTCAAAGAATATTAAAAGAGCATTTATACCAAAGGAGCTTGAAGGACACTTCCAAAATTGTATTTTTTTTTACCTTATTTTAGTATTGCCTACTCAGAAGAAATGTTCTCTTGCACTGGCTCAATCCAGTTCTCACACCTAGAAGTTAATGTACTCCTGGATTAATATGTAACTTTTTTCTTTCTTTCCTTTCCTCCCTCTCTTCCTTCTCCCCCTCTTTCCTCCCTCCCTCCTTTCTCTTTCCATTTCTCCCTCTTTACTTCCTGCCTTCCTTCCCTCCTTTTATTTTGAGGTGAGTTCTAGTCTCAACATCACCATCAGAGGAGCATGAACTTCATTCTCCTTTTCTGGTCCTGAACACTGGGATTAACAACATGCACCACCATGACCATTTTATGTAGTGCTGGGTATCCAGCCCTGAGCTTCCTGGACACTACCCATGCACTCTACTGAATTTCATCCTTGGCCTTGGAGTAGTTTCTTTTATCTAAAGTGTTTTATTAATACAATTGGTAAAATGAGAAGACCCAGGGAGTAAATAACAGGCATGCATCTATGTTTATTTATATTTATTTTCTTACATCTAATACAACCTTTTTCAAGGAATTTTTAGAGGTTATAATTACTTCATTTTACCCTTTTTTCCTTTTAAACCTCCTCATATATGCCTCCTTGATCTCTTTTGAATACATGGTATTTAAAAAAATACATGGTGTAGATGCATATGTATATACATATTTAGATGAATATAACCTGCTCAGTCTGTTTAAATGTTACTTGTGTGTATATTTTCAAGATTGACCATTTCTCTTGCATATCTGACTGGTGTGCTCTTCCCTAGGAAAGACCACTCTGCCCACTGACCCCATCCTTAGTTTCTGGAAGTTCTTTGTGTAGGGCTGAGGCCTGCTAGGTCTTCTGCCATCTACTGTGGCATGGCTACGGTTACTGTCCTTGTCCACCTCATGTTTATGCTATCATGTTGGTGAGACTTTATAGGTGTAGCTTCAGCTGTAATGAGAAGACACAATCTTAGAGCATAGCCCCTGATCTTTGATTCTCAATCTTTTCAACCAGGACCAAGAATGGCTCCCTTAAGTTGAATAGGTCTTCAGTCTAATTATAGTTTTAAAACATCATTATAAAAACATTCTGAAATAAAGTTAAAAAAAAAAGAGTATGCTATCAGAAAACTCATGCATTGCTATGCTAAAGTAGTTTGTACATTTTGTTGAGATAACAAAGCAAAAGAAACAACCATCAATAAATAATCACATTAGCCTAAAATTATGCACATTTGAAGGTATATATTCACATGGCATATGAGATCATTGTAGAACAGAACAGTATGTAACAGAGATGAAGGCCATCTTGCGATATTCTCTCAGTCCCCATTACCCAACCTCTCTGCTTGAAATGTCTCTGAGGTACCCCATGTCTTTTCAAATTATTGAAATATGGATAGAAAGAGATTGCTAATACTGGGCTCTCTGCTATGCTTCAGGGATTTTGTCATTTGAAGGCTTCCCTATTCATATATACAAGCAGTCTACTACAATAACTTTAAAGTGTGACTCAAACTGGTGGCCGGACCAATTCAACACATCCCTATATAGCCTTCTGCCTTCAGTAATCTTTTTATCATTCTGAGAACCATCAGGATGTGTTTTACTTCCAATTCATATTCATTCATTATAAATTTACATGTTGGTCTGACTACCTCTGTTATGTGCTTTGACATCAGGAATTTCTTCTCAACCTAAAGTATTCACCCAAAGCTTTTTATCATCTCAGTGGACACCAACTCCACCATTTCAGACCTGCTGGTTTCATACAAACTATCCATTTAGTCCTCATTTTCCAGTTGGATATTAAGTGTGAAGGTCACTTTGGACATAGATTTGAAGTGTTACAAGCTGTATTCTTTCATTATACAGGGATGTTTTTATTCAGAAATTCTACACAATATTTAAGATCAAAGTAAATATTTCATAATAAAGTTCAACCAATTATTGTTTTCACATATTTGTTCACACACAGGGTAATCCGCATTATTATTAGAGTTCTCGTATGTTAAAAATGACATTTCCATTACATTTGATAATATGTTTGAAGTGTAAACCTATGGTGCGAGCAATGACAGAGACAGAGTGCCAAGCCACGGCTATTTGAAGTCCCCCAGGACTTGGGTTAATTAATGAGACTCATCCTAGGGTTATGTATGATCTATTACTTCCTCTAATTAGAAATCATAATCCTGATCATTATACTGGTTAGCTGGAGAGGAGAAAGATGAATGTGCCTAACTATGATTAATCTTCCCTAAGCAGTGCAGGCCTTCGTGTCAAGGACTTATATGCAAACTGGGCTGCAACTCTATGTTTCTCCATGACATACTTTGTAAAGCACACAGAAAATAAATTTTCTGGTATATATTTTTTATCTGACCTCAAAAAAATAATCCTGTTGTTCTAAAAATGATAAGCAATCATAACATAATTTCTATTTTTGAATAAAATAATTGCTACTAAAGTTTTTCTTGTTTTTACATTCTCTTCAAAAATATGAGTTCCCACAACCAAGATGAAACACAATAATGTACAAGATAATACACCAATTTAAACAAAAAAATTTTGAAAATTACAGTTTTATTTATTTCCCACTGTTTTGTCTGAACTGTTGTTTTCATTTGCCAACTGACAACTTTAGCTGATAATTTTACATGCCAGCAATCTTATGAAAAGTTATAATTGTGTTAGAACCACAAGTGTAGAAAATGTTGTTAATCTTTGATTTAACACAACTATCCTTGTTCATAGGTTAAAAGCTTCATCTTCTCAAATATTAAAATATAATTCTTATTACTACATCACTATAAAATCCTTATGATACGCTGTATCCATCATTCAATTCTTGCTTTAAACTGGGAAATTTCAAATTTTACTATCTAATTTTAGGAAATAGACAGCAAAGACAGTGTTGTTTTAGCGAGTAAGTTACTTTTGTCTTCAACCTTGAAACAATACAAAAACGCGTGAATGAACACAGTATTTAGAAATTCCACCCTTTCATACATGTTTGGATTTCTTGAGTAAGATACAAGATGGCATAGGAGTGAAACACACAGAACCTAATTGTGTTTAATTGTGTTTAATTACACAGAAATGTCACACATGGGCCCAAACACCTACTACTGGCAGGGATATGGAGAATTTTCTAAATTCTCTGCATCAGAACAATACTTTTATTTTATTTTTAAAATTTATTTTTTTATTAATTACAATTTATTAACTTTGTATTTCAACTGTAGTCCCCTCACTCATGCCTTCCCAGAACAATAGTTTTTTAATTTTAATTTTATTTTTATTTATTACAGTTTATTCACTTTGTATCCCAGCCGTAGCCCCTCCTTCATCCTCTCCCAATCTCACCCTCCCTCTCTCTTCTTCTCCTATGCCTCTCCCCACTGATAGGGGAGTTTTTCCTCCCTTTTCATCTGACCCTAGTATATCATGTCTCATCAGGATTGGCTGGGAACTCCTACAGCTGATAAACACCTTCAGCCAAGTGGCTAGATACAAAATAATAAAAAAAAAATCATTAGCCCTCCTGTATACAAAAGACAAAAGGACTGAGAAAGAAATTAGGGAAACAACATCCTTCACAATAGCCACAAAGGACATAAAGTACCTTGGTGTAACTCTGACCAAGCAAGTCAAAGATTTGTATGAAAAAAACTTTCAGTCTTTGAAGAAAGAAACAAAAGAAGATATCAGAAGATGGAAAGATCCCACATGCTCATGGCTTGGCAGGATTAACATAGTAAAAATGGCCATCTTACCAAAAGCAATCTACTGATTGAATGCAATTCCATTGAAATTACCAACACAATTCTTTATAGACCTTGAAAGAAAAATTCTGAACTTCATATGGAATAACAAGAAACCCAGAATTGCTAAAACAATCCTCTATAATAAAAGAACTTCTGGAGTTATTTCCATCTCTGAGCTCAAGCTGTACTATAGAGCAATAGTAATAAAAACTGCATGGTACGGGCATAGAAACAGAATGGTGGATCAATGGAATCAAATAGAAGACCCAGAAATAAACACACACACTTACGAACACCAGATTTTTGACAAAGATACCAAAACCTTTCATAAAATGTAAAAAAAGATAGCATCTTCAACAAATGGTGCTGGTCTAACTGAATGTCTACATGTAGAAAAATGGAAACAGATCCATACTTATCACCCTGCACAAAAGTAAATCTAAGTGGATCAAAGACCTCAATATAAAAATGGACACACTAAACCTGTTAGAAGAAAAAGAGGGGAAGAGCCTTGAACTCATTGCCACAGGAGACAACTTCCTTAACAGAACAACATCAGCAGAGGCTCTAAGAGCAACAATCAATAAATGGGACCTCATGAAACTGAAGAGCTTCTGTAAAGCAAAAGACACTGTCATCAGAACAAAATGACAGCCTACAGATTGGGAAAGGATCTTCACCAACCCTTTATCTGATAGAGGGCTAATATCCAGAATAAATAAAGAACTTAAGAAGATAAACAGCAACAAATCAAGCAACCCAATTAAAAATGGGGTACAGAGCTATGCAGAGAATGCTCAATAGAGGAACATCGAATGGCAGAGAAATACTTAAAGAAATGCTCAACATTCTTAGTAATCAGGGAGATGCAGATCCAAATGACCCTGAGATTTCACCTTACACCCATCAGAATGGCTAAGATCAAAAATTCAAGTGACAACACATGCTGGATGGGATGTGGAGAAAGAGGAACCCTACTCCTTTGCTGGTGGGAATGAAAACTTGTACAACCACTTTGGAAATCATTCTGGCACTTTCTCAGACAATTAGGAATAGTGCTACCTCAAGATCTCTCTATACCACTCCTAAGAATATATTCAAAAGATGCTCAAGTATACAACAAGGACATTTGCTCAACTATTTTCAAAGCAGCTTTATTTGTAATAGCCAGACACTGGAAATAACCCAGATGTCCCTCAGTTAAAGAATGGATACAGAAATTGTGGTACATTTACACAATGGAATACTACTCAGAAAGAAATCATGAAAATTTCAGGCAAATGGTGAGATCTAGAAAAGATCTTCTTGAGTGAGGTATTCCAGAAGCAGAAAGACACACATAGTATGTACTCACTTATAAGTGTATATTAGATATATAGGAAAATCATACTAAAATCTATACACAGAAGGAAGCTAATCTAGAAGGAGGACCCTAGGTAAAATGTTCAATCTTCATTCAGAAAGACAAATGAGAGGGACAGCAGAAGAGGGAGAAAACAGGGAACAGGACAGGAGCCTATCACAGAGGGCCTTTGAAAGACTCTACCCATTAGTGTATCCAAACATATGCTGAGATTCATAACCCAAATTTGGGCAGAGTGCAGGGAATCATATGAAAGCAGGGGGAGATAGAAAGACCTGGAGGGTACAGGAGCTCCACAAGGAGAGCAACAGAACCAAAAAATCTGGGCACAGGGGTCTTCTATGAGACGGATACTCCAAGCAAGGACCATGCAAGGAGATAACCTAGAATCCCTGCACAGATGTAGCCCATGGCAGCTCAGTGTTTAAGAGGGTTCCATAGTAATGGGAACAGGAACTGTCTCTGACTTGAACTCATGAGCTGGCTCTTTGAGTACCTCCACCTGAGGTGGGAGCAACCTTACCAGAACAAGAGTTTTTAAAAATGGTAATAATAAGTATAATGACACTGAGTTCATGTTTGTTGAGAAAATTATTGAACAGATAGAAACTACGCAAAATATTTATAGAATAGTGCCAGAATACTTGTGTTATCTTAAACACCAGCAAATGTTCCTTGCTTCCTTTTCATGATAAAAAATAGGTACCTAAGCATGTGTTAAATGCACTTACATTTAGAATTGAGCTTTTAGGTGGAAACCCAGAATGACTAACAATTTAAGCTAATCAGTCTTTATAATTTTTATATTAAATGTAAGTGTCAGTCATTCTTGAAAAAATGTATGGGATCACACAGTAAAATTTTTGCTATCAAAATTGTGGGCAGATTTCAAATTTGAGATGAGCCATATGTGGGATTAATGAATACATGGATATGCTTTCCAGAAAGGATACCCAGACATAGTCTTTTGTGATTGAATTGTATCTATAATAGATAGATAGAGAGATAGACAGATAGATAGAGATGCGTATAATCCCTCTAATTTTTTTTTAACATTTAAGTTTAATTACTCAGGAAAGATTTTTCTATTTGTAATGTATTTTATTAGATTACAAAAATTACCTCATTATCAATAGGTAAGCAATTATTATTTAGATTTCAGTGAACTTTTCAACTCTAATCAAGCAGTTATTAGACATATTCTGTTTATTCTTAACTGTGCTACTAATTATGAGATATGAAGCATGTGACACATAGTATCACAAATAAAATAATAATTATTAAGGATAAAATCATTAATTAAATATGATTAAAATTAATATGCATTAAAATCCAAAGTGTTGTATGCAACTGAGTGCCTCACTCATCCATGTGGTAAACAGTTGCTGGGAAGCCTTAAACATCAAATACATTGAGAAGAAAATACAATTCAAAGAATCATTTAGGTGATATTTGGAATCACACAGTTCTAAATATTAAATGATATTGTTTACTTTAACAAACACTCATTTTTGATAAATTCAAAATAATTAAACATATTTATTGTATAAAATGTTTTATAATGTAGGTGGATAGGATGTTTTTTAATGTCAGCAGTTATAGTGATAAGTCATAGGTTTATAAAAATTTCATTTCTCTTGTCTAAACTAGAAATATGTATGATGTTTGTTTTAAAATGTAAAAGTATGGATATATTACACTTGATATCTCATTATTTTATTTAAAAGAAAATTGTTCTTACAAAATGCATGTTTCTATAAGCATAATTTCACAATCAAATTAACTCTTCAACATCAGACAGTACAAAGTGTGTGTATGTATGTGTGCATGTGTACATGTGTGTGCCTGTGTGTGATTATAAAGATGTAAATAACACATGTGGAAATAATAAAGTTATATATTAGTTCTAAGTTTCAGATGAACAGAAGTTTTTGCCAATTTTATTTTAAATGAGGATAAAATTATAAATGATGAATCTATGCAGAATGTCATTCTGTCAATCAAGTACAAGACTGACATTTTGATTAATTAATAAATGATCTTTCTAAAGAAGTTTACTGAGATAACACAAATGATGAAAGCATGTGTTGATAGCTGAGCATATGCCCTTCTCAGAGCATGGAAGTAACTAACATGCATGCTACTATAATTTGGACTTCTGCAAACCTTACCTGCAAACCTTGTCCATCCATAGTAACAGAATTAGCTCTTTGCATCTTGTTCCTGTCTGTCACTTTATTGGGCTGCTGGCAACTGCTCTTTTCCTTTTTAGCTGTTGACTGCCTTTCCTGTAAAAAAAGAAACATAACATATAAAATATATTCTATAAACTGAATTAAAACTGAAGAGGCATGAGTGGTGTGTTAAAGGGAGCCTTTTAAAAGATCACTATGATTACAAAGTTAGGTCCAATTGGCTAATCTGAAAAATATGAAATCTCCTCCTTTTAACCAAATCAACATTTCATAGCATCAGGATCAAAATATTATATCAGGTAAAGAAACAGTATGGAAGAAACCAAAACTGTAGTGATCCAGAGACATCCAATATAAAAAGTGTGTAAGAACTATTATAATTTATTGCTTTCATAAGCAACAGAATAGAAATATTACAATTTAAAGATCCCAGTCAGTGCTAAAAGTAGTGTTTATGGATACATTCATCTTTGAAGGTCTGGCAGACTTCTGCACTGAAACCTCTGGACATCTTTGAAGGCCTGGCAGAATTCTGCACTAAAACCTCTGGACACGGGCTTTTTTGGTTGGGAAACTTTTGATAACTGCTTCTATTTCCTTAGGACTGTTTAAACTGTTTATCTGATCTTGATTTAGCTTCAGTAGGTGAAATCTATCAAGAAAATTATCCATTTCCTTTAGATTTTCTAATTTTGTAAAATACAGGCTTTTGAAGTAAGACCTAATGATTTTTTTGGATTTCCTCATTGTCTGTTGTTGTGTCCCTCTTTTTGTTTCTAATTTGTTAATTTGGATACTCTCCCTCAATCTTTAATGAGTTTCGCTAATGGTTTGTCTATCTTGCTGATTTTCACACACACACACACAAAGCTCTTGGTTTTATTGATTCTTTGTATCATTCTCTTTGTTTCCAATTTATTGATTTTAAGCCCTAAGTTTTATTATTTCCTGTCATCTACTTCTCTGGAGTGTGCTTGCTTCCTTCTGTTGTTGAATTTTCAAGTGTGCTGCTAAGTTACTAGGGCAGGATCTCTCCAGTTTCTTTATGAAGGAGTTTAGGACTCTGAACTTTCCTCTTAGCACTGCATTCACCGTGTCTCATAAGTTTGGTTATGTTGTGCCTTCATTTTCACTGAATACTAATAAGCCTTTGATTTCTTTCTTTACGTCTTCCCTGACCCAGTGGTTGTTGAGTAGAGGGGTGTTCAGTTGGCAGGCTTTCTGTTGTTTCTGTTGTTGCATTTCAGCTTTAATCCATGGTGGTTATTTCAATCTTCTTATGTCTGTTTTGGCTTGCTTTGTGACTGAGTATATGGTCAGTTTTGGAGAAGGTTCTGTGGGGTGCTGAGAATAAGTCTTATTCTCAGGTGAAATGTCCTGTAGATATCTGTTAGGTCCATTTGATTCATGAGGTCTGTTAGTTTTATCCCCACTTCCTTTCTGTCTTGATGATCTGACCATTGGAGAGAGAGGGGGAAGAACAAAAAATCTAGAATAACTAAAACAATGCTATTAAATAAAAGAATTTCTAGAGGTATCTCCATCCCTGACTTCAAGCTTTACTATAGAGAAATAGTAATAGAAACTTCATGGTACTGGCATATAAATAGACTGGTTGATCAGTGGAATCAAATTGAAGATGCAAAAATAAACCCACATACTTATGGTCTCTTGATATTTGACACAGAAGCCAAAACCGTACAATAGAAAAAAGACAGCCTCCAACAAATGATGCCGGTCTAACTGGATGCTTACAAGTAGAAAAATGCAAATAGATCCATATTTACCACCCTGCAAAAAACCCTCAAATTCAAGTGGATCAAGGACCTTAATTTAACATTAGATACACTAAATCTGTTAGAAGAGAAAGGAGGGAATAGCCTTGAACTCATTGGCACAGGAGACAAATTCCTGAACCTAATAACAACAGCCCAGGCTCTAAGATCAACAAGTAATAAATGGGACGTCTTGAATCTGAAAAGCTTTTGTAAGACAAATGATACGGGCCAAGAAACACTTAAAGAAATGTTCAATGTCCTTAGTTATCAGGGAAGTGTAAATGAAAACAACTCTTGAGATTTCATCTCACAGAGGTCAAAATGGCTGAGATCAAAGACCTAGACCCCATGCTCAGAGGAAGCCCATAGGTTGCTCAGTTTCTGAGTGGGTTTCCTAGCAAGGGGATCATGGGCTGTCTCTGACATGAACTTGATGGCCTCCTCTTTTGCTTTCCATGGTGGGGTGTGCAGCCTTGAGCCACAGAGGAAGATGATGCTGTCAGTCCTGATGATACCTAATAGGCTAGGATCAAATAGAAGGGAGGAGGCCCTCCCCTATCACGGGACTGGAGAGGGGGCATAGAAAGAGAATAGGGAGGGTGGATGGGACTGGGATGAGATGAAGGGGTCTACAGCAGGGATACAAAGTGAATAAACTGCAATAAATATCAATAAATAAAAATTAAAATAAAAAATACATCCTGGAGATGAGGTGGAGAAAGAGGAGCCCTCCTCCATTGCTGGTGGGACAGTAAACTTGCACAACCACTTTGGAAATCAATCTGGTGTTTTCTTAGAAAATTGGTAATAGCTTTACCCAAAGACTCAGCTAAACCACTCCTGGGCATATATATGAAAGATGCTCCACCATTCAGTAAGGACATTTGCCAACTATGTTTGTAGCAGATTTATTGTAATATCCAGAGTCTGGAAACCATCTAGATGTCCCTCAACCAAGGAATGGATACAAAAATTGTGGTAGACTTACACAATACAATACTACTCAGCTATTGAGAACAAAGAAATGATGAAATTTGTAGGCAAATGGGTGGAATTAGAAAAGAGTATCCTGAGTGAGTTAACCAGACCTAGAAAGACAAACATGGCATGTACTCACTTATAGGTGGATTTTAGCATATAGTACAGGGTAAGCATACTCTGAGGGACAGACACAAAGAAGTAACAGGGGATTCAGGGAATGAAGCAGAAATCTCACTTGGAAGGGGAGATTGAAGAGACAGAGGTAGTGGCTGAAGAGAGGGAACAAAGTAGGAGAGAGGGCACATATAGAGAAGAGGCTTAATTTTAGACCTGGGGAGAGAGAGAGGGCAAGATGGCAGAAGGCCTGCAGAGAAAAGAGAAACTGAGGATGGGGGTATCTCTGTGACAAGCTGGAGACAAAGTCAGGGTAGGCTCCTGGAAGGATATGAGGGGGACTCAAGCAGAGACTCCTAATAGCAGAGACCATAGAGACTGAAGATTACACCTTCTAACTAGACTAATCTCATAGGAGAGAGAGGAAAACACCAACCCCACCATCAATGGCTTAAACAAGTATATTACTATTTTTTCTACATTACTGAAAACATCACCTATTGGGCTAACATCCTTTCATCTTTGTTTTCCCATCATCAGTATTCTATAGACAGACACATCTCTCTGCTCTCTCAAGCTACAGAAGCCTCCTCATTATTCTTTGATGACAGCAACCACTCTTCTCCTTCAGGACTTCTGCAACTCTTCTGCACTCTGTGAAAAACTGGCTTTGAGTATTTTGACAACTTGGTCTTGACATTCACAACTCTAGCATGATGGTAGAGAGGTTTCTCTAATTAGTTAATCTTCATTTCAATACCAATGTTATACTCCCAAGGGTTTCAATCAAAGTTCCATGTAGAAGAGAAAGTCCTACTGTTACTTAGCAGACCTCAATCATTGCCTAATATCAAGGCAAATAGATAAAGAATAGATTAACAACTAAGATTTAAACACTGAAGTTTCTAAAGTTCATAAAACATTGCATTTAGAATCCTGGGAAACATCTAGGCTCAATAAGAAACAATCTGCTAATTGATTAGCAATGTCTGGACATGGATGCTTCAGTGATTTTGTTCCCATTTGTTCCTGTCACTTACATGTCATATTTCCTCTAGACTCTTCTTAATGTGGGATCTTGATTTTTTTAAATTTGAGAATATACTCTTATGTAGTTTTAAAAACATTTGTCTTAGGTACACAAGGTTGAATTAGAAATCTTCTGGGACAGAAATACTAATCAATATGTTTTAATTAATTTGCAAGTTCACTGAATGTATTTCTGGTATAGTTAAAAGTGGATGGTATAACAGAATTCTTCTTATTCAAATATAGAAAATGGTATATTTTCTGGTAAAGCAGTGATATTTTTCGTAAATTTTATTTCTAAGCTTACAAATTACAACTTTATCCACAGGTAGTTTTAGTCAGTAAAGTAAGGAAGATGATTCAATTATAGGCTGAGATTTGAAGTTAGGAAGCATGGGTTGAATCAGTCCTCTGCTGTTTATACATTACATAATCTGGAGCTCCTATGCTAAATGGTAATAATTTCACCTACTCCAAAGAGTTGTTTAGAATTAGTACCAAAATCAATACATTTGTTAGTATTGTATGTGTCCAATAAATACAAAATACAACTAAGGTAAAATGGATGGTCTTTTCCCTTCAGGAGGTCATTGGCATTGCCATTAGAAAGAGATTCATGGTTTCAAATTCTTGTTGATGGAAAGCAACATGCTTAAACAATTCATGCTTAAATAACTGAGGCAAGCACTTGTATCTGAAAGTTCTCTACTGTGTCAGTTCAAAACAACACTACAGTGGGTGGAAATGAAACAGCTTACTTCAGGCTTCTTTGATGCACGTATATAAGGCATAGGGTCAAAATATATGTGAAAAATACTTTAAAACCAGGATTCTGCCATATAATGCATTAGTCATTATTTAGCATTAAATTTCTAAAACGCCAAGATAAGAAGAGACAAATGAAACTTAGATGGTTAGTTGCTTTATAATTTGGATTTTACCACAATTTATTTATTTGTACCACACTGAAAATTTATACTAAAGAAACAACAGTCTATGAAGAACTACCAAAGAATCTATTTAGTCCTAATTATAATTGTTCATCTGAAGATGGTAAGACCCTTCAGACATCATCAAGAGCAGAGAATAAAGGAATCATTCTATGAACAACATGTGGAGGTCACTAAATCAACGCTGTAGAGTACAAACATTAGCAAAAAAAAAATTTTTTTAAAACTCAAAATTGAGGTTTCTGCTCATGAGATTTTACATTTGAAATCTAGAATTACAAGAAAATTATCCATAGAGTAATTTTGAAGATCTTCAGTACAGGGGGAGGGTCTGAGTCCATGTTAGAACATTTGCCTAGTCTCTCAAAGACTGCACTGCAAAAAAAGCACATGTTATTTATTTTGCATTTCTGTATATAAGTTACCTACTGCTAAAATTGTAATTAATCATTCACTTAAAAGCACATGTATCAGGGGAAAAAAAGGCTGTTTCTTGTTTCCGGGAGAAATGTTAGTTGGGTGAATTTGGAGAAACAATCAGGATTGTAAGAAAAATAGAGGAGAAACTGATCATTTAGTCCCCATCCCCTGTTTGCTTGTTATTATATTCATCTGTTTAACATCTGTTTCCAACATGTCTGAGATATTTATGGTGTTTTATGTACACAGCATCAGTTCACAAAGAGAATAGTTAGATATTGTCTCTGACATCCACTTGGTAAACCCTTACTTGCTTTCTCTCCTATGAGGACTAAGGAGGGGAAACACTTGCATCCTTGAAAAGTGCTGTCTAGAGAGTTCCACCTGCCCTTCTAAGAGTGCACTAACCTTGTCTGGAAAACTCCATTATTATATTAAAAGGCCAAATTCCCAATGTTAAAATATTCAGTTTCAGGAAAATCTTCCCATCCCCTCAACATCACACAGGAAAATGTGTTGAGAACATTTGTGAGCTGGGTTTGCCTTTTAACCTGTAGTTTCGTTTTTCAGCTTTTGTGAGCTCTAAATCACAGGTTAAGACAAATTTTCTTTTGCCAGATATGTTATCCTAGATAACGAGTAGGAAAATTGTTGGTTTAGTCAATAGAAATTATTCAAACATTGAAAAGAACTACTCTAAAAAACCACGAGAATAGAACGCATAACCACAAAACAGAAAATACAGTTATTGATATTTGAGCATTTTCAAATATCAACCGCTTGTGTTTGCTATGCAGACATTTTAAACACAGAATTCAGTGTTCTGTGATTCTTAGGCTTCGCGAGTCACGCAACAGATCTTAACGGGGAATGCATTGTATTAGAATTCCAGGAGAATAATCATCATAATAAACAGAGCAGAAAAGCGGGGCACCATTCACAGAAAATAGAAAGATGGAATAAATGAAATAAAAAGACCCTGCTTTAAATATGTGCTCTACAAACAAGCTTTTTCTGTACCATACTGATTCTAAGAGGAAGAGTGTTTGTACATTGGTGAAAACCGCTCTCAAAAGAGATGTTCGTGACAATACTTGAGCCTGCTGCCATCGATCACGCGACAACTACACGCAGGGAGTCATGATTACCTCCAGCGCGGGAGTTTCTCCTTTCTGAGCAATCTCAGTGTGAGAGAACAGCCTCAGAGCACTGCGCTTCTTACAAAGCCACGATGAAGAGTGCTCTGCCATTTGCAGCATTGCTTGGATCCCAGAACTTGCCTCCTCTTCCACTGCACGAGGGGTACGCATGGGCTTGACTGGAGCAAGACCACAGAAATCACCCAGAAATGCTGTGACATTAGCCCAACAGTGTCATGTTCCTGCTTACGGTACTTGAGTCCTTTCCAGACAGCAGGGCTCACAAACTTAACGGCTTTGAGACACAAATCTAGTAACAGCTACACAGCTATCCCTGCGGTTGGGAGGCACCTACTCTAAAATTTGAATATTTCACTGGCCAAATTTATCTCAAAAAAGCCAAAGCCTTGAAATCTATAGGAATCTTGGGAAACTATAGTAAAACTTCATTGATGACCAGAATTCTTAATTAAAATTATTTATAAAAGTTAAGCGCAATGATATAAATTCCGATGATAACTAGTTCATGATTTGAAATATTTTTAGATTTATTTATTTAATTTTATGTGTATAAGTGACCTGATTCCATATATGTATGTGTGCCACATGTATGCACATGGAGGTCAGGGGAAGGTATCAAAAAAGGGTGGCAGGTTCCCAGGAATTAGTGTTAGAGACAGTTGTGTGCTGCCATGTGGACGCTGGGAATGAAACCTGGATCCTCTCTAAGAAGAGCAAATGATCTTAAACAGTTTAGTGTCTTCCCAGATTCCACTTCTCAGTTTTAAATAAGCATTTACTTAAATGAAAATAATGCCAGACAAAGGCAACGCCCAGGCGTTGTTGCTTGTTACTGAGCTTACTACACTGCAAAGTCACCTTCAAAGTGGGAAGATTTATACCAGGATAAACAGAGAAAATGGAGACACTAGTGCTGCTAAAATGACCAGCCAGTTCTAGCAGGCATCTGAAGAAGAGAGTGGAGCCTTGGGGTTGTCACTCAGCTCATAACAAGTTTACTGTTTTACACTGTAGTGAACATGATAGAGAGAAGCACTTTCGAGGGCTTCCTTGATGACTAAGTCCTCCCACCCTGGAATACTTGCTGATGTATGTCTTATATCTGGGGATATGGGATACCGCAGCTCAGAATAAAATCCAGTAGCTCTGGGAGGGTACTCACTCAACCCTTAAACTTGAAGGCATGTTTTGTGACATGAACCAGATGTGCTGGGTTCCTATACCTCATTCCCTGGATAGCTTTAGAGATGAGTATACAGAACAGTATTTCCATTAGAAAATCCCAAATGGAAAGAAGACCATTGAAGAATGGGAGTACTTCCGTATAAATAATTTAATTCACTTTATACTCACATACAACAGCACAAATATGAAATAATACAGCACGATATGTCTAATTTAAAATCTGGCTTTGTAAGCTTGCTTGCACAACTATGTACACATGCTTCCTGCTGGCTAGAGTTTCCAGCACCTTACCGAGGGGCAGCAGGCTTTCTGTGCGCCTTCAACTCACTGAGTCTGTTAGCCAAAGTTCACATAGTGACTGCTGTGAAAGCCCCAATACAGTTCTGCCAGTTTAGAGTGAACGTCCTCATCTTAGTAAGAAGAGTTAGAATGTAATTATCACTCACCTTTTAGAATATGAATAGACAGGATTGTTGCCATAAAAAGTAGCTTACCAGTCTGTGTGTGTGGGAGCGGAGGTGTGGAAACAACTGGGTTGGGGAATGAATGCCTTGACTTTTGCAGTACTTTAAAACAAATGAAAATGTCATAGGGCCACTAGACTGCTACAGTCAAGAAATGCGTAACTAAACAGAAGGTGGCCTCACAGGAAAGTCTTGATCCTATATAAAAGGTGATTCATTACTAACAGTTCAACATTTCAATGCTTGATGTAGGTGTGTGTTTCTCTGTGTTGTGCTAATATTTTAAATGCATATTCCACTAACATGTTAGAAGTCACTCTGCAGAAGTGAATATATGGATGTAAGTGGAGTGAGTATGTATGTATTTATGCATTCCCTCGTGCATATATCCATACTTGGGCTTAGGGATATTTTAGAACAAAATGGATGAAAGTAAAACATATAGGATAATTTTCAAGGATAGTGACACAGTAAGATTTATAAATGTACGTATGGATTTAGAGCAACATTGTATCTTATTATGAAAATAAAGCTGACTGTAGGAAGACTTTTAAAACACAATACAGAAAAGTTTCTATTGTAAAAATGTAAAAACAGCATATCACATTAATAGATAGTTTGAAATTTTCAATCATTGTGCATGAATCACAATGTGTAGCAAATATGGGTACCTTTCTAGATGAACAAACTAACATGATTAAACCTCTAATTTATTGTCACTAACTAGACCTATAATAGAGGTAAGAATAAAGTTATTGACATGAAGATGTAAGGTCAATTTTCTCACCATTATGAAAGCAATGAAATGATAAACTTTTTAAAATTTCTATAACTATAATATGTAATCTAGCATCTCTGCTTTATATTAAATTGATAGCAATGATGCCAATTTGCTTAAAATGTTCATATTTCTTTCAGATTAGAAACATCATATTTCAAAAAATCTCTCAGTATGGTTTCTAATGAGTGTCTCCTTAAAACTGAGCCTTATGATAACTCTTAGAACCACTCTGTTCTGCAGAATGTATGTTGATGGGGAAGGAGAGTAGGTATGACATTACAATCAAGCCATTCTCAGATTAAATGTGTTTCTGTGTAGTAGTCATACAGTAAAATAACAACTATTCCCAAGAAGGTAGATTTTATTTTGATTCTCAAACAAAACCAAAACCAAAACCAAAAACAAATCCTCTTGGCAATTCCTATGAGAGAACAGTTAATGAATGGGATATTGTCATAGAACAATGTAGATGATTAATTACATTAATGAAATGATAAAACATAACATTTCATTAAAATTACTAATTGCTGTGTCAATGCTTACAGTTCTTTGCAAACATCGACTACATAGTATTCTGATTAAGCTGCATATGGTGCCATATTTTGTATCGTGTTGTTTGACTGCTTTGAAGTGATAGGTGTGTCTAGTTTCTCAGCACACTATGCTCAAACACCTCATGCTAATAATGGTCTCAGGGAGCTGAAGTGGTTTGGATTTTTGCCATGTCTTTACCACTGTTATTAATAATTTCATACATGAATATAATACATGGTGGTCATACTCTTTGCAAAATAATTTTTCTCTAGCTATTTTGTGACACATAAGTTCTGATATTTTAAATATTGTCAGAAATATAAATTGAAAAGTCTTTAAGTCAATAAATAATGTTGATTTTATTTTGTATTAATTTTAATGTGTTAACATCATGTATCATTTAGAACCATTGAAAATACCCCTTACATCAATATAAGGTGATCATGACTCCTAGTTGTAACAGTTAGAACATTTTTCTTACATACCTCAGGACCGGAACCTCCTGCGGTGGGCATAGTCTGAAAAAAGAGAAGTTTATATAAAAGCAGAAAACCACAGCTGAAAACAAAACACCAATGCGTATGGTCATACTACCATGTATCTGTGAGCTACATGAATTGGAACCATAGTCTCCCATGTACTTTTTGTTTCCCTGGAATAGATAAACAGGCCTTTTTCCACCAAACAAGGAATGCTCAAAGCAGAATCTGCAAGACTGTAAAGTGACTCAACGCTGCCTTCCTTTATTCAGCCTGCACTGACAACCATCCCTGGAATGCTTCGGCCTCCCGTGCCTTTGTATATTGTGCTTTTTTACAGTGATAGTCTTATCACTCTCAAGGTAGTCGTTACTGTAATCACTAAGAGTATTCTTTTCATTGAAAAAGACTTTTCTATAATAAATTCTGTTACAGCTTCCTCTCCTCAACTCTTCCCAGTGGCTCCCCAAGCCCCTCCCATCACGATCTGGCCTCTTTTTTCTCATTAGGAACAAACTGGCTTCTAAGGAATAATAATAAGATAAAACAAAATCAAACAGAAAGAAAAGAGCCCAAGAAAAAAGCATAAGGAACAGATATAAATACAATAGATCCACTCATTTGCACACTCAGGAATCCCATAAAAACATAACCAGAAACCATAATATATACACAAAGGACCTGTAGAGTGGGAAAAAAAACCCTAAAAATTAACAAAAAAGACAAAAAATAAAAAGTCGTGACTCAACATTAGACGATAAGGAATACCTCCAAAGATGTCTTTGTGAAAGAACTCATTCTTAGTTGGCATTGACTTTCATACAGCAATCTCTACCTTTACACCTTTCCTCTTATCCATCCCAGCATTCCCTTTACTTACATGCTATCATCTCATCCTATAGATTGTGCCTTTCAGAGGTAGTAGAACTAATGGATACATGTTCCCTGCCATTATCTGAAAACAAATAAGGTAGTAGTACCCCATTACTGTTAGTAAATTTCTAAAAATTATATATAATTAAATAATAAGACTTATTTTGAGAATAGTTTATAAAGATTAGGCTAAGTACAAAAATGTTAGCTTTGATGACAATATATCTTCCATTATCTACCACTGCTATGATATTCTAAGTCACCTGAGGAATGCATATCCATGTGTGTATGTGTGTGTGTGTGTGTGGTGTGTGTGTGTGTGTGTGTGGTGTGTGTGTGTGTGTGTGAAAGAGAAGGCAGAGAGTTTCTTGGACTACAGCTCTAGCTAGGTCTTTCATAACATGAGTAACAAATACTGCTGCCATCGAAGTCTAATCATTTTCATTAAATTAAAAAAAAACCTTTAGTCTAATATTTCACAGACAAAGAGAAATCTATAGAAATAATTGATGTTATTATGGATTGACAAGAGTCTTGGCAGAGTTTTCACCAATTCTTGATTTTAATAATAATCCTGATTTCTAATCCATCCAGTGTATGGAACAGGCAAGCCAATGACTGATGGACAGAATCTGTCCATTTCTACCAAAGCCAGTTTAAAAGCTGTCTGTCACCACAGCATTCATCTCTCTCCTTTTGATCTTTGTCCAATCTTATGTCACCAACCAGGGAACACAGACTCTTGAACAACCAAAATCAGACCTTATTCAAGGACTTTGGACAGCAAGAGTCTCAGAAGGTTTCCATCTTTGAAAAGTGCATTCTTCTTTGTCTTCTGGAGGGAACAACTAACTGGATAGCTTAGAGTTCTATTTCCCAAAAGGAGAAAATAAAGTAAGTAGGCTGGTGGAAAAGGAAAGCAGAGAGAGCTGGAGGTCAGAGTACTAAAAGGATGAATGATACCCAAGAAGCTAGTTACCATGAACATTCAGATGTGGTGGAGCTGACACAGGCAGGTATTGTAATTTTTCCATTGTGCTGATATCATGCCAATTGGTGAGGGTTAAGAAACACAGGTATGCAGTTAATCTCAGAAGGGTCTCAATGTAGGAAACCACATGGACATGCAGATGTGAGTAAAAGATCTAAGTATTAATGTCAAAAGCCAAAGTGAAATATCACACTGGCAAAAACAACAATAGGCATAAAAGCAAACAAATAAATTATTATAGAATGAGTTCAACGTCTCTCTGTCACTTAGTTACCTTCTCTTGAATTAGTAGTTTATGGATACTAACACAAGAGTTCCTCTTTCTTAGATCAGGAGAGATATTAGCTTGCCACGGGACTTAACGTGATTAGGTTCAGCAAAGAGCCATGGAGAGGGAGGAGGTGAGGAGGCCGGCTGAACTTCTCTGACCATTGGAACAGAGTAACTAAGAATGAGAAAAAGAAGCACACGAAACTGAAGGCCTGCCCCATCAGGTGCCATCAGTACCTAAGGCAGAAAGCCACCAGCCCTGAGGACTTTTGCAGTTAACACTCTGCCTCCTGAGAGACCCTTGCTGAAGAGTGAAAATGTTCCATCTGTGAGTTTCCTACAATCAGAATGAGAAGGTGAAGGGTGACTGTTAAATTCACATGCCCTCAGGCTGCAGCTTCTTGAATTACATGAAGGCCTCAGGCAGAAGAAGTCAGCTGCTATTTCCCAGGACATAAATTCAGATATCATATTACTGCTTCTCCACTCCTCTGTACATATTTTTAAATATTGAGGATGAAATGAATAAATGTTTTAGTTTTGAAAATTACCTGGAGTATATAATTCTCAGTGTAATATATTTTTAATTAGAATTAATACAGGAACTGTATATTTTTATTTAATCAACGAGAGCTGTGACTACAGAGGAATGTGATTGATTTTATTTAATCAGTATCTTTTTAATATTAAATAGAATACACAGAACAGATAATTAGTTTAAAAGATGCATTTGCCTTCAAGGCACTTACTAAGTTCAATTTAATATTGAAGAAATTTTAAAATCCTATTATTCTTAAGTCTGTATTAGGATATTTCTTGCCTTTTTATTTTCTAATATGTAATCATTTTAAATTGACAATATAATCCAAATTGTCACTGGACAAAGAAAAATCTTTGTTGGAGATTATTGGGGGTTTTAGTTAGTTAAAATATTACAGGGAAAAAGCACTTTTTTCAAAAGAGTCATCTGTTATTTTGAGACTAAAGTGAAATTAACAAAATTAGGCCTCACACTTACATTTGAAAGTTCATATCCTTAGGAAATTGCTTTTATGCTTGAAATCTCATTTAACTCTCCTACTGAACCTAACTAAACATTTTAAAATTAGGAAGTAACAAATTTTTAAAAATTAAATAATTAGCATCCAAAATTAGAGTTAGAAACAGAAACTTGTTTTGCTGCCCAATGTTCTCAATATTCAAATAACAAAATATTTTTTAAAACTTTTTGGCTGAAAAAGATATAGCTAAGTAGTTATGAAGTTGCCTGTATGTAAAGGTCTAGGTTTGATTCTCATCACAACACACTCACACAAAAAACATACACATGGCAGAGGCAGAAAAACAAAACTATAAATAAGTTTCTATATTCTATCTTTAAATGTTAGTGAAGAATTTAAAATATTCAGAAAAAAATAAGGAAAAGGACTGTTAAAGGTCAATGTGGATTAATTCCTCCAGCCATATTCCAAAACTACGCAAAGCTCTTTTAAAGTGTTCGCTCTTTTTTATATGCAAACATATCTCTTGGCCCTTAAAAAATGAGTGATAAAGAGTACTTTCAATAAAAGAAAAAAAAAAGAGAAAATCAGGATAAGGAAAAAAATTGCTCACAAACGACACAGAGTCATAGCTAGAGAGGTGAAGTTAGGTTTTACACATGAGAATAAAACATATTAGGGCATAGCTAAGGCAGAGAAACTAAATACATTCATTCCAATTTCATAATTTAAGTTTTGTAATTTTGTAGGCTCTCATCTGTGTAGACTCAGACACACATGCAATAATACAAATTAAAAAAAAAGTAAAGTGGCTCTGTAGCTACTGGTCTCCTTTTAAAGTGTAGTTCAATGTCAGCCTGAAGGAGTGTAAATAATTTTTTTCTTTTCTATAAACAGTGCTATATCTAATTAAAAGTTAAGTATCAAAATAAAAGCTTTAGAAGCCAAATATAATAGAATATCTTGTGTTGAGAATATCTTTTCATATACTATATTTTCATATGGCTTCTTTACTCTCCTCTGTGTTCCCTCCCATCCATATCCACCCTCTTCTCTCTCTAATTAGAAAGAAACGGGCATATAAAACACAATAATAAAACAAAACAAAACAGAATAGGACAAAATATACAGAAAAAATATAGAGCCAAAGAAAAAGCACAAAAAAAATCCATATAGACTCAGAGATACACGTCCGCACACACAAAAATCTCATAAAATCATGTAACTGTAGGCCTAAGTGCATCCTCTCCCATGGAGGACAGACAAAGCAACCCAGCTGGAGGAAAGGGATCCAAAGGTAAACAATAGAGTCAGAGACAGCCCCTACTTCCATTGTTATGGACCCCAAGTGATGACCATGGCTTGAGGTGCCAAGCCTGGGGTGGTTTGGTACACCTTAGAGCCCTCCACTTCTCTGAGAAGAAAGAAGGGGGAAAGGAAGAGGGTGAGGAGGGCATGAGAGCAGGATTAGGGGGAGAGGAGGAAGAGATAGGGGATCATATGAAGTGATTAAATAAAAATTTAAAAGGGGTCTTTTCTGAGACTGACAATCCAACCAAGGACCATGCATGGAGATAACCTAGCACCCCTGCACAGATATAGCCTATGGCAGCTCAGTGTCCAAGAGAGTCCCTAGTAAGGGGTACAGGGACTGTCTCTGACATGAACTCAGTGGTTGGCTCTTTGATCACCTCCCCTTGATGGTAGAGCAGCCTTGCCAGGCCACAGAGGAAGATAATACAGCCACTCCTGATAAGACCTGATAGGCTAGGGTCAGATGGAAGAGGAGGAGGTCATCCCCTATCAGTGGACTTGGGGAGGGGAATGGAAGGAAAAGAGGGAGGGAGGAAGGATAGGATTGGAAGTGTATGAGCGAGGGGGCTATAGCTGGGATACAAAGTGAATAAACTGTAATCAATAAAAATAAGTCAATTTTAAAAACTTAAAGAATTTAAAAAGAGAATCTTAAAAAAATTTCTCTCTGAAAGACTAAGCAACATTATATGAACTGAACAGGTTGCATTTAGGAACATATCTGGATATAGATGGATGTATATACACAAAAAAACAATGAAAGATAGGCCATGAATTTGAAGGACTTCAGGAGGGATACATAAGAGACTTGATGGGAGAAAAAGCAAAGGGAAAATGATGTAACCTCAGTTCAAAAAGAAGAAGAATTTCTACATATTTTACTTTTTATTGTTTCATGTTGTTTTAATGTCAAGGTCTTTGAATACTCTATGTTCTCATCATGTACATTTAAGTATTCCATGAAAATTTTGATTAAAGGGGTCTGAAAGACATGTATGCACCTGTATGCAAAGAAACACTTGTTTTTTTTTAATTGCCATTATTTCGCTATTTCTCCTTTTAATAAGCATTTAAGAGTAAATAGAGTTATATTTGGTGAAAACATCTACATATGTATCAGGTGAGTCTATTGGAAGAGAATGAATGGATGATTCAGAAGCAAGAGAGAGAAGAGAATCCACTTTGCAAAAGCTAACATAACAGATTAATATCTAAACATTTGACATCCATAACACATTTATAACATAACACAGGTACAATGTGTTATACCTGTTGTTCCTCTCCAGAAAACAGGAGCCAGTGACAGAATTCTACCATTATCTAGTCAGTGTACCACAGCTTTCCGGGATCAGTACAGATAACATAACGAAAGAATATTCATAATAACATTTACAATAGCTGGGTGAGATGCCGCACATCTGTAATTTCAGCACTCAACCAGAGGTGGGGATCTCTGTGAGTTCAAGGCTAACCTTGTCTACAAAGCAAGTCCAGAACAGTTAAGATTACACAGAGAAACCCTGACTCAAAAAAAATTAATATTTACACTAAAAACTTAATTTGCCCTTTCATCATCCTTTGGGGGGAAAAAAAACCCTTGGAGACCAAGTATATGATAGAATTCATTTTGATTTTTTTCCATCTGAATATCCACTGATCTCATGCCAAAGCATTTTCTAATCAGGTTAAAGTCCAGCTCTGTATTCACTTAAGGTAGAACTCAATTGAGTCAAAATTTACACTGACTACCAGTCAACCTTATCATGAACTTTCATTATGTGCTTGTAATTAATTGGGCCCAGCGAATAATATCAGTCCTGAGTTATAGCCTGTTTTCCCCTGACCATATAATTAGAATATAATTACCCACAGGATATCAGGATGATGCAGAACCTTGCCTCTAAATGCACCCTCATTAGGAAATAAGTCTCAATGTACATTTATTCAATCAGTGTGAATTAATTAAAATGTTACCAAAATAAAAGAGTGGCTGGGATCTATTAAGAGATTAGCACTTGAGGTCTGCATGCACAGCGTGTGTTCAAACCCATTTAACATGAGTAAGTACGAGCTACATGCACTGTACTCTGAAATCGGACTAGATAAATCTATGTGTATCTTTGGTTTTGAAAAGCATTTATTAAACAGTGCCCATTTTAATATCTTTAAGATTTGGGAAAGATTTAGATATATGATTGTTCTCTGAAAATTCCATAAAGATGTTATCATGAGCTTGAATTTATTTGGTGCATAAAAACATTTTAATTTAAAAATGTCTAGGCAACTATTTGTTTACCCCTGTAAGACTACAAATCTATATGTTACAATAAACATTTGATGTATAAAGCATATGAAATAATGATTGAAAATTCTGACTTAGAAAAGTACAAACTATTTTTGTCTTTTAATAAAACACCCAAACCACTTAACCCAGCTTAAGCTATTTTAATAGCTTATTTTCTTTAAGCTGAACATATGTATGCACCTAAGAATATATTCTTTTTCAAAGGGTGCATATTATATCATACCACACATTTGGATTATATAAAACATGGTAAAAATAGTAAATGCATAAGAAATCTCAAGGCCATGTGATGCTTCCCACAAAAAGTATGAATTCATATGAAATAATGTACCTATAATCTACTTTTTATGTTTCCCTATTCATGTTATGCTCCATTTCAATAAAATTGTATTAAAGAAATAAGTGATCCTTATATGAATATTCAGAATTTAAAAAAGAACAATATCATAAATAGAAACATAATTTCTAAGTTCTATGTATAATAAATTAATATATATTCATTTTTCAATTTTTTATATCTTAAAAGTGGGATTCAGAAATAGATTTTTTAGAAAATTTAGTTCCATTATTAGAATTTGACATTCATTTTACAAAACAAGAATATACTGCTTTTGAGTAGAAATTTTGGATCAGGACAGGCTAAAATGTTATTTTCCATATGTTCTTTAGGAGTAAACTCGAATCAGTTTTTAAGTAATAACTTTTAAAATTTTTCATGAATATCTATAATTCTATAACATTATATATGTGTGTACACATATGTATATTATGAGTCCATGTGTTGTAGTTATTCTATCACAATATTTTCCACAGATATTACATATATCTTGTTGGAAATGAATAATGGTCCTACTCTCTCAACAAGCAAGTAGGCTCTCACACAGGTGTGTTCTTTTTTTAACGTGAAAGGTGTTACATTTTTTTTTCTTTTTCTTTCTTTTTTTTTTAGTATTTCAATAATGAAAAATACACAGCCATATTTGGTTATATCATGCTTACAAAAGAAAAAGTAAAATTAAAGGAACATGGTGAGTGAACCTTGCAGACCCCACAGAGCAGTCAGAAAAGGATTTCTGAAAAAAGCCCTTTGGTAGCCCAATGCTGATTGGAATCCCAGTGACATCCTCCACACCTCACATGAGAGAGTTCCCAGCCCTGTTTTCTGAAGAATCTTTCTATGTTCATAGGGACAGATTCTCTGAGAAGGCAAAGAATATTAGCATGAAAAAAGAGGTGCACATAGGCACAGCAAAATTCCTGAATATAGAAGAAACAATATTCAAAGGAAATAACTCGAAAAACACCCATGGGTTGTACAGAGTAAGCATTCTATACAAGAGAACGTTTCAGTGTTTCAGAGTACCGTTCCTTCAAGATTTGTGGAGCTACTTCAACTGAAGGGAGAAATACCATGACTCTTGAGAGACTGTCTTAGGGTTTCTCTTGCTGCGATAAAACACCTTGATCAAAAGCAACTTTGGTGAAGGTCTTTTCCCAAACTGTAGGCTGCCATTTTGTTCTATTGACATTGTCCTTTGACTGACAGGACTTTTCCCCATTTTGTCTTCTAAAAGATGATTTTATGTCAAGGTCTTTGATCCACTTGGACTTGAGTTTTATGGAGAGTGATAAATATGGGTCTATTTGCATTTTCTACACTCAGACAAAGAGTTAGACCAGCACCATTTGATAAAGATGTTCTCTTTTTACTATTGCATGGTTTTGTCTTTGTCGAAAATCAAGTGCCCATAGAGTGTAGGTTTCTCTATGTCCTGCTTTTGAATCACTTCCCCCAGACAGGCTGCCTTGCCTGCCCTCAGGCAATGAGGATATGCTCAGTCCTGGTTTGACTTGATGTCCTGGGGAGGGTTGGTAGGAGGTAGAGGGACCATCCTTTTCTGGGGGAAATGGGAGAGGGAAGCAGGAAGGACTGAGAGGAGAGGAGGGAGGCAGCAACCTTGGGATGTAAAGCAAATAAACTGAAATTTATTTTTCCTTATTATTTATTTATTTATTCATTTTTGCACATTAACATTCTTTGTTTTCAAAATTTACTGTAAAGGTGATAAGAATAAGAGAGAAAAAAAGGCAACTTTGGGAGGAAAAGATTTATTTCAGCTTACAACTCTCATGGCACATTTAATAGTGAGAGGAATCACAGCAGGAACTCAAGGCCTAAACTTGGAGGCAGGAACAGATAAGGAGGCTGCAGAAGAGGGCTGCTTGTTGCCTGGATCCTCACTTCTTGCTCAGCCTCCTTTCTTATACAACTAAAGACCAGGTGTGGGGGCTGGGTCCTCACATATTAATCCTTAATTAAGAAAATATTCCATGTCAGAGACATTCAGTGGCTGGCACTTTGATCACCTCCCCCTCATGGAGGAGGAGATGAGGAAGGGAGGGTAAGATTGAGAGGGGATGAGGGAAGGAGCTACAGCTGTAATACAAATTGAAGAAACTGCAATTAATAAAAAAATAAATTAACTAAAAAATACTCCATAGGCCAAACTGGTGAGGAGAACTGATTTGAGGTTCCATCTTCTCTAATGGCTCTAGCTTTTGTTAAGTGGAAAAACCAAACTAAGCAAACAAACAAACAAAACCCAACTACCCAGGGAAGAGTGTGTGTGTGTTGGGGGTGGGGGCAGGAATCTTTAACTGACAGGTTTTTATTATCTGTATTTGACAGCACAGAGGAGTACTACAGGTCTCAACACAGTGCTTCCTGGGTAAACAGCAACACAGGTGGGCCTACACTGCAAAAATATGAGTGAGCCAGCAATCACTGGACTACATGGGAAAATAAAGGTCTAGGGAACAACTTAGGTAAAATTTTTGCTGTCCTTAAGTTTACAGGAAAGAAATGAAACTAAACAACTGATATTGAACATGAAAATGGAAAAAAAAAGCAGGGACATGAGTCCTTTTTGATCTCCCCTCTTTCAGCAAGAAACATAAAATCCACGCATTGTGTTTGCAAGCTGTGGTCATACATGTGTAATGGCTTTCAGGCTGTGTGGTTTGGTCAACATTCAACATTTTAAACTTAGGTGATGAGTGTGACACAAAGTATTGTTTTCTGATGTTATTAGGTCTGGATGTCTGTCCTGCCTACCACCATCATCCTGGGAAGGAGGCAAGCATAGTAGAGAAGTTCACTTTTGGATACTTTTATGACATAGTTTGTGGCCAGTTTACCTTGTCGGTGTTAAACTGGAACAACCATTTTGCACATGTTCCATGAAAACGAACAATATTTAGCAAGCAGGAGTTTTGCAACAGATTGCTTTTTGTTATAGTGATGAGTTTTTACACTCATCTGAAAATTTTAACATTGACCATTTTAAATTGTTTTATTTTACTAGTTGCACACTAATTTTTTGTTAATTACACTTTATTCACTTTGTATCCCCTCTGTAGCACTCCCCCTCTTCTCCTCCCAACCCCTCCTTTCCTCCCCCTTCTCTATGCCCCTCTGCAAGTCCACTGATTGTGAGGTCTTCTTTTCCTTCCTTCTGATCCTAGTCTATCAGGTCTCATCAGGAGTGGCTATTTTGTCTTCCTCTGCGGACTGGTAAGGCTGCTCCCCCACCAGAGGGAGGTGTTCAAAGAGCAGGCCAATCAGTTCATGTCAGAGGCAGTCCCTGTCCCCATTACTATGGAACCCACTTGGACACTGAACTGCCATGGGCTACATCTCTGTAGGGGTCCTAGGTTAACTCCATGCATGCTACTTGGTTGGAGTATCAGTCTCAGGAAAGACCCATATGCTCAGATTTTTTGGTTCTATTGCTCTCCTTGTGGAGCTTCTGTCCTTTCCAGGTCTTACTATTTCCCACTTTCTTCATAAGATTCCCTGCACTCTGCCCAAAGGTTGGCCATAAGTCTCAGCATCTGCTTTGATATTCTGCAGGGCAGAGCCTTTCAGAGGCCCTCTATGGCAGGCTCCTAACTTGTTCCCTGTTTTCTCCTTCTGATGTCCATCCTCTTTGCCTTTCTGGATAGGGATTGAGCACTTTAGCTGGAGTCCTCCGTCTTGATTAGTTTCTTTAGGTGTACAGATTTTAGTAGGTTTATCATATATATTATATGTCTATATAAGTGAGTATATACCAAGTGTGTCTTTCTGCTTCTGGGATACCTCACTCAGGATGATCTTTTCCAGTTCCCACCATTTACCTGCAATTTTCTTGATGTCCTTGTGTTTTTTTTTTTAATTGCTGAGTAATATGCCATTGTCTAGATGTACCACAATTTCTGTATCCATTCTTCAGTTGAGGGGCATCTGGGTTCTTTCCAGCTTCTGGTTATTACAAATAAAGCTGCTACAAACATGGTTGAGCAAATGTCCTTATTGTGTACTACAGACTGGGAAAGGATTTTCACCAACCCTATATTTGACAGAGCGGTAATAGCTAGTATATATAAAGAACTAAAGAAGTTGAAAAACAACAAATCAAGTAATCCAATTAAAATTGGGGAACAGAACTAAACAGAGAATTCTCAATAGAGGAATACCGAATGGCAGCAAAACACTTAAAGAAATGCTCAACATCATTAGCCATCAGGGAAATGTAAATCAAAACGACCCTGAGATTTCACCTTACCCCCATCAGAATGGCCAAGATGAAAAACTCAAGTGACAACACATTCTAGAGAGTTTGTGGAGAAAGAGGAACCTCCTCCACTGATGATGGGAATGTAAACTTGTACAGCCACTCTGGAAATCAGAGTGGCGCTTTCTCAGACAACTAGGAATAGTGACTCCTCAAGACCCACCTATACCACTCCTAGGCATATATCCAAATGAGGCTCTAGTTGTGCAATATTTTAACATTCTCCTTTTAAGGAAAAAAAAGGCTTTACTAATGGTCTCATCAAGAAATTAAGTATTTAATTCATGCATGTTATTTGAGGATCAATATGACATGGGATTTACCTTCAAGTGTCCCATATAGTTATGCAATAATCAAAGCCCAGCTGATGTTCTAGCAAATGTGACCTGAGATTACATCATATATTTCATTATTACACAATTCCATGTGTTCTGAGACCTTCCACTAGTATCTGGTAACATATCCACATTATTTAATCAGGGCTCCTTAACAAGACGAAAATTAGGCCAGGGTCTCTTAGACCAGGTCTTTCTTGGTATTCTTTTCAATTTCATGTGCATTCAGTACATTTTCCTTTCCAGGCAACGTTGGAATAATTTCATGAAGCAAAAAGTATTTTATAGAAATTGCTTGAATGAAATCAGTCAAATTGAAGGCAAAGACTCTGTTTTTGTTTAGTATGTTTTTTTCCTCAGTATACTTAAAATTAAGGAAGAACTTTAGTTTGGTTTCTTATTTCTAGGAATAGCATAGTGTCTTTCCCCTAACTGGTACTCTCCAGAAATCCAGGATACTTTTAACCCTTCTATCCACTGGCTTGGGATCACTTGCTGTCCAGGTTTAGTCTGCATTAATCCTAGGGGATATACTTCAGCTTATCTTTTCTCTCTCCTTTTCCCTCTTTATCCTCAACTCTCTAGTCAGATGCTTCAAATGTGCTAACTTGGAGTAGATCTTCTCTTTAATGTCTTTTATAAATAAAAACTTGCAATTGCTATATCTTTTATTCGATGCAATGGATGTTCAAACATGTAATCTATATAAATGTTATGGAATATGCTACTTTCTTGCTCTATAGTTGCAGAATTATTACTATTTCGGGCAATAGAGAAATGAAGGTTGCCCATAAGCCATCACTCTACATTAACTACTGTTATAAAAATACAGAACAAAATGAAGCAAGGCTTCCTTGTTGCACTGACGGTTATGACATTCCTGACAGCCAGGGCAATGCCTACCACTGCCACACATTGATTTCAGGACTGTATACAAACAGACCTCTAAAACATGTCTCTAGGTAACACTATCAAGCTTGGATCTTTCATTTCTTTCTAAAGCTACTTAAATCTAAGGGTAGGAAACTGCAAACTACCACTGTGAATTTTTTAACATTTTGTTACAAAAACTTTTAGTTCTAACTTAATTTTGGTATGTACTTACTTACTTTTTGCTGAATACTTAGTTTTATGTGACCTCCCTTTAACGCTGTTGGCAATTCCTTGTAGAATAGCCTAAATCATTCACTAGTTTATGATCCCACATCCTTACTCTTAGATCACAGGCACAAGTGAATTTTTTTTTATTTCATTGAATTTAATTCAAGATTTTTTTAACTTGTTATGGTTTTAAATCCCCTTTTGCAATGTTTATGTATGGGTGCATATTTTTGATTTCCATTAGATTTTTATCTTCATCAAACTTCCAAATTATATTTTATTGGCACCATGTTTTGGCTTTTCTATGAACTGTGATAAACTTTCCATGGCACAAATTTGTTTCCTTAAAAAGTTATAGCTTGCTCCATGTAAAATATATTTTAAGTAGAAATCATTATACAAACTTATAGAAATATTGTCACAATTCTCTTAGAAATAAACACAAAAATAAAATCTATTATTTTAGGTAAAAACAAATATAACTCTGTGTGTGTGTGTGTGTGTGTGTGTGTGTGTGTATGTGCACACTCACAGCACATCAGCATACATCTGGATCCTCAAAACATAGCACAGTTAGTATAAGCAGGACAATGTAGGGAATTACGGCCACAGGAATCACAGGATGCCACTCTGTGTTGACCTCTTTCCTGTGACAGAACCTTTAGTTTTAAGAATATCCCTAGCAAATGTAGATCTCTTTTATACACTTCATAGTACTCTACTGCTCTGTACTTCTCACTGGGATTTGAATGCTATGATTTAATTTCAACCCGTTTTAAAAATTAAATAAATACAAAACAACTTTCCTTTATGACTAATAGCCTGAAGCTTAATCTTTAGCGTTTCAAAAATATAGAAAAAATGAGATTCCTTTTGCCTATCATTACCATGATGACAATTATGAATTGACCTATAATGAATATTAATTAAATGAATATTAAGTAATGACACTGATGAAACATTTATTGAGAACTGACAATGTACTTTATCCCCATTCTTTTGACCAAGAAAAGAAAAAAAGAAAAGGAAAAAAAGATGAGGAAGAAAACTGGGTGCATAGGAATCCAAGGAGATGCATGGCTCCGTGGCTTCAGCTGAAGGTGAAAGAGGTAAATGGAAAAGACTGGTGAAGCAGCCAAAACAGTATAAAACTAAAATGTGAAGCTCCGAGCAGCAAGCTTCAGCCTCATTCGAGCATTCACACCTCCCCATCACACACCACATCTATAGAATTATAAGAATTCGCGTAAGGAAGAAAGTCACAGACGGCTCACAAGTTTCCGAATGGAGGAGAATTCAGATGTAGCCCTCCTGCTATCACTGGCTGATGCTCGGGACTGGGCTGGTTATTATTAATTCTCACTCTCGTGAGGTAAGTGATAGGTAGACGCAAAAAGATCCCATAATAACTGAGCCGTGAAGAAGACTCACACACCATGTTCACTCTCTAACAGACCTTCTGACATTCTTCAGAGTAGAGACTTAGTTTAACACATGCTCCAAGGAAGACTTCACATACCCTGTGCTATTTAAGATGTGATCACCATATTTACAATGTATAATTTAGAATCCTTAAAATTGTGGAAGAGTAAGAGAGATCGGAAGAGGAGAAGCTAATATGGCATATGGTTCTCTGAGGGTGTTACACGTAGGACTACGTACATGGCGGCTGCAGTAACACCATAGTTGGCCGCATTACAGAGTTAGCAGGGAAGAGGAACAAGAGGAGAGTCGGGACCATTTGACTCAAAACTGAAGAATATTCTTAGACCCCAAATCTCCCAAATAGTTTTGTTTCCCTTTCTGCAATCTAAGAAACTTCACTGTTTATCGAGTTGGCATTTGTATAAACTCCATTACTAAAACTTAGTAAAATACTGTATCTATAACACGAGATATTATTGCAAAAGAGTGCCTCAATTGTCCAAAAAGACACAAAATGCTTGCTACATTAATTCTTTAACATGCATCCTCTTACGGTTAGTGAATGCTGCTTTGATTATGCATTACAGTGTAGTCTTGAAGTTTGAGGGGGGAGGAGATAATCATTGGAAGCTAATTTAGCATTTAAAATTCATTGTTCTTGTCAATACAGTGTCTATTTCACAAATATTCCAGCTAGTGCGCTCCTGTGTTACAGATGGGTGTGTGAAACAGAAAGAACTAAATCGCTGTAAAATAGAATAATTAATAGAACAAAAGAGCATGTGACAGTGATACTTTGTACTATTGGTTAGGAGAAGTCAAGAGAGTGTTCTTTCTGAAGATTTCCACTAAACAGATACTTACAACAAAATAAGGAATGGGCAAGCTGTTAAGAGACTAATAAAAATGTCTTTGTAATTTTAAAATAGGAATGGTAATATCAATGACAACTGTGCTTACATTGAATGTGTTCATTAGAGAAACTGTGTAGTCATTCCTCATAATATTCACAATGCATGGAAATAATTTAACTATATATAATTAAATTTAAGGTCGCATGCCTTATGACATATCTAGTTTAGGTACAGAAATATAAGAAAAAAAGATCTATGTACCAAAGAGGTTACTTATGATATGGTTCTTTTATTTTACTGAACTGAAGATTTTAAAGTTATATGTCTTTTTAGATTTTATGAATATTTAGTTATTTTACAAGGGAAGCTTAAAATTCAATTTTTGAATTCCAGCACAATCCTTATAGTGGCAGATGATATAAAGTAGTTATTTTCTAAAGCTAGGTATACTATATGGAAGTTTTTATGAATTAACACACTGTTACTTTTTTCAAAGAGACATCAGGAAATGCTGTGGACTCATCGGGTAAAATAAAGTAGAGAATGTCAGGCATTAAATGCAGATGAGTCACTGTGTGTGGTCTAGAGCTGTAGATCCCTTACTCCACCTGCAACTGCGGGGCAGTCACATGCTTGGATAAAATTTATGCTCTTACATGTCAGGTGGTTATGTGGTATTAGGTTCTACAGTTTGTATCATGTATTTTTCTGAAGAGTGAATAGAACATGCTCACAATGTTTATTAATAATCCACACACATATTTATTTCAAATACTTGGTTAGGTCCCTAGGCCTTTTGAATTGGATCATTTACTTATTCATAATTTTATACTATATATAATATTTATTACTTATATATGTCATATGACATCGTGTGTGAGTGTGTGTGTCTATAAGTCATTTTGGAACATTCTGAAGAAAATGACATTCTCTTATACCAGAGTTTACAGTTAATTGCCAGCATCTTGGTAAATATTGTGTTCACTACTATCCCATGCCTCTTTCTCTCCCCTCAAACTTTCATGTGTCTTCTAAATGTTTCACGGAGTGATCTGTGACCTCTGACCTAACTGCATTTTTCTTTTCTAATTACTTTGTTTGAAACACTCCTGAAAGAAGGAGTCACTTGCTCAGCCTTTACTAGTTCTATCGTTCCAATACAGAAGGCTCTTGGCTAAAAATATTCTTCTGGCACCAATACTGTGGCCCACATAGTCAGTTCCACTACCTCTCCTCATCTGTCCCTGACATGAAGTAATCACTGGAACAAGGTCTTGCAGTTATTCTGAGGAGTGTTAGGAGAGGATTCCAATAAACTATTCTCAGAGTTTCAAATATGTCATGAACACCCTGTACACCCAGAACCATGGCTGAGATCTTCTTCCTCTGAACCAATCCAGCATAAAGTTAGTTCCAAAACTGTGGTTTTTGTTACAGTCTTCTTCAGGTTTCCCTTACTTGGACATGTTATAGATGTATTTTGACCATACAAGTCACTGTCCCACATCAATACAATGATATCTCTTCTATGTGCTTAAAGTTATATAATGTCACACAGATAGCAAACTGCTACAAAACAAAGTTAGTCATGAATCAACTATTGATATTGAGGGAATTTAACTTCTTGACAAGACAACATCTTTTATTCTCTTGTAACTTGTCTTTTTGGCAGTGAGTAGCTGAAACCAAGGGGTCTTGAACACAACAGGAAACTGTTCAGCCACTGGAACAACTACAGTGGACAACACTGACAGTTTGAAATGGTGGTGAAGATATGGAATGAAACGCCTGATGTGATAAATACTAACACTACACTAACAGCCTCTCTGTTTGTAACTCAACTCCTGCATTTAAGGGGCCATACCAAAGAGACGTGCAGGCATAGGCCCCAAAGAGTTCAATGTCCTAAGACATAATGATGGCTGCGCAACTCCAAGAACACTGAACATTACTGAAATGTGCCTTTTTAGAGGGTGAATGTTATGGCCTATGCATTTTATTTCAATAAAGCTGTTTCCAACAAAAAGCTAAGGAAGATTGCATTCTTTATTTTACATTTTGTTCGATATGATAGAGATGGCATGAGTGGTCATTTCTTAATAACTAAGTTCAACTCTTCTGGTCTTCTTGAAAAGTACTATCTCAGAAAACTAAGGTGTAACATTTAAAATGGATGAAACATCTAACAAAGGGAAGCAATAATAACAAAAACCCTACCTTGTTAGTGTTTATTGTACATAAGACCTACTGATTCTCTTTAATTAATACTGATATTTCATAACAGCAATGTAGAATCACTCCTGGGATGGTCATGAGGGTCCACAGGTTAGAAAGGCTCAATGGCCATCAGTTTGAACAGTTTAACAACTCTTTTTGCCCAAACATTATTTTGTTTACAAGATGAGCCCCTAAATAGTTAATGGGTATAATATTCAATGCATTTATTCCATTATACAAAATGACCTTTAATTCTTGCTTTGCAAAGCAGGAGAAATCCTAATAAGAAGTAATTTCACCTGATTTATTAACATACACAAACTGCAGAGGCTTGAGAGGAAAAGCAAGCTTTGAGGACTACAAGTAGTTCAATTACCCTTGATTTCCAGTGTCTAATGTGGTTTGCAAAAGACAGGGCGGGTTGATCCAGTTAAGAACCTTGTTTACCGTGGAAGAGAGTTTGGAATTTAAATAAGGAATTGCTGCAATTATTTCACACATGAAAGAGATATTTTGACTTTGCATTTTAGAATGGTAGACTCAGAAAAATATACAGAAAGGAAGCAGTACTGTAGGGAATCCACTGGCATAGACAGTCTCATAGAAAGTTGACAAGGATGGAAGGGACATAAACACACAAGATTATGAATGTTACGATAGCATGCTCTGTGATTAGATTGCAATTTATGGTGAAAAATAAAAGTAGGTCATGGGTTTGGGACTTCTACATGTCCCATGAAGAGTCCAGGTGCTGAGATACAGCACATAGCAGATCTCTGCTGGGATCTGGAGGAAGGTAGAGGAATGGATTCAGTCTGGTTCTGGAGAAAAAATACCTGGGCTTTTGTTACTACGGTTTCCTTTTATCTCCTTAATTTCTCAATTTACTTGCACATACACTTGAAACAATTCCTATCTTTAGCTGTTGGGGTCACTGTAAAGTGTGACACTGTGTGATGTATGTCTGTCCATCTCTTTACCAATAACCGCAGCCTTTCATAATCTCTATTCTCTCTCCTTCATTACCAAGCTCTAATGCATCAACTTTGACTCTAAGACACCCTCCACAGCAGCCCTCAATGTACCATTCTCTCCTCCGTGCTTAACCAAGGTTGTTATTTGCATATTAATTATTGTTTTTAGATATTTCAAATCTCTGAGTCTTTCTCTTCTCCACATTTGGGATAAGGCAACAGCTTCATTTAGGCTGGACCATGACGGTTTTGCTCTTGGTATTTGAATGTACATACAGAAATACAAAGGAAGGTTTGAGTAGAGAATTAAATTCGCACAAGCTTCCTAGCCCTGTGCTAAATGCAGGAGAGTCAACTGGAGACAACTGTTTTTCTCTCCCTTGGAGTTATATTGTGTTTACTTAATCTTTCCTGTTTTTTCATTTTTTATTAATTAATTCAATTAGCAGCTTGATCATAGGCTCCTCCCTTCTCTCCTCTCAGCCCTGCCTACATCCCACCATTCCTCAGAATAGGGGAGTCCCCTACCCAGACACCCCAGATCATTTATCCATATGAGGACTGAATTCATCTTCCTCTCCTGTGGCCTGGCCAGGCAATCTTATCAGGTAGAAGTGTTCAAAAAGCAGGCAACACAGTCTGTCTCAGAGATACTCCCCATTCCCTAAATAGTGGACCCACATGAGGCCTAAGATGCCCATCTCTTACTTATAAGCACAGGACCTAGGTCCTGGCCATGCATTGTCCTTGGCTGATGCTTCAGACTCCACAGGCCCCTCTGGACCCTGGTTTATCGGCTCTGATGGTCCTTTCAGTGTCTATCTTACGAGGTGATTTCAGAATTAGCATCTAGCCCATCTTCATGCTTCTTTCAGATAGGTCTTACACTACCCTGTTCCCTACCAAGGATCCAGCTTCCTCACTCCTAATATGTAAGTGCTGTTATCTTTGCCCCATCACAGAAGACAGATTTTTTTTACATCAAATTATGAATTAGATCATTCCCTATCTAGGCAAAGTCTTCTGACAAATTTCTGTGTAATTTAGAATAAAATATAACTAACTTACAATGAGCACACTGTCTTTCACAGTAGGAAAATTCAGTGATATCTTAGGCCTTCATGTATACAATTCTTTCTCTGTATACTCTGTTCCAGCTGTTAATATCCTTGATTGTTCTTTAGATATGGCATGTATCTCCTGCCTCAGAACTTATGTCTTTGTTATACTTTTATGAAGGTTTTTCCCTCCAGAAACCATATAGTACAGTTTTTAAATCCCTTTCTTCAGTGACCTCCTTCTTGAATGTAGATACAGAATTTCTTATATGTGCTTTTATTTCATTCTTTACATTAAAAATATCATAAGCATTTTATTGGGTAAATATAATATATTAAAATAGCTTTTCAACATTATTCAATAAAAATATAGGAGAATATTATATTCCCTTACTCTAATCCCAAATGTCCATATCAAATATAAAAAATGAAGTTACTGATAGTAAATTCCCATAAACAAACAAAAAACAGCCAGTCCTGAAGATATCTGATAGGCTAGGGTCAAATGGAGGGGTAGGAGGACCTCCCCTATCAGTGGTCTTGGAAAGGGGCAGGGAGGAGATGAGGGAGGAAGGGCAGGATTGGGAGGGAATGAAGGAGGGGGCTACGGCTGGGATACAAAGTAAATAACCTGTGATTAATATAAAAAAATAAAATTATTTTAAAAAAGAACAGACTCCTTTTTTCTGGAAAAAATGCTTCAGCCAATATAATGAGAAAGTTTCCTACATTTTAATGCTCATTTTAAAAGAAACATGATAGTAATTAATGATTTTTATGTTATCAGTGTATTTTTTTGTTCTTATAAAAACACCGCTGCGTTAGAGTCTTCATTCGACCATGCTGAATGGAGGATGCTGTGACGCATATGTCACAACTAGAGGCAAAGAGTGACTTTGTTGTAATTTTATTCTTGGATTATATTATTACTAGAGAAAATCAAATAACCTATCCTTCTGGGTGTTTACAATTTATCAGTGCCCTATATGGTGGTATTATTTATAGCTAGCATGCTTTGAATTACATTTCTAAGCTGACAATTCCTGTGTAATTGGAATTTTTTTTCATCTTAGACAGCAGCACATTATCCTAGCTAGGGTTACTGTTGCCATGATGAAACATAAGATGTTCCCACGTGCTTTAGTACAGCCAGGAGCCAAATAGGTTACTTATTTGTATGACTCTTATCTATCTTTTAATCCATCTGGAATGTAAGATCTATGAAAGCAGCAGTGTGGTTTTTCCTGTTTATTATTTGTTTCTGCCCTAAAATATTCTTTGGTGCTCAACAGATGCTGAACGAGTGAGGACTTTTAACACAGCGTCTGTTTTAGTGTGTAAGTTCAGTAAATAACTACTATTGATACCACATTAATTAATAATAAAATACTGGATGTATTGCAGTGAAAACAGGATGAACCTCTAGGTCATAACTCTGCAAGTCTAGATTAGCACAGAAATAAAACCAACCAGAACAGCAGGATTCCATTAGGAAGAATAGCAAAAGTGTTAAAACATTGCTAAAAGAAGCCAGACCCAACAGATGATCCATCTCGGTCAAGGTGCCACCATAATCCCTGGAAAGACACTGATGGGAAAGTCTGAAGAAAAAGTCCTCTGACTGAGTGAGGCATAGTGAAAGTCATTTAAGCACAGGTAAGAGCTTGCCTCAGACAGGAACATGTTTCAGAATACACCATATTCTAATGATTCAGTAACAAATGTTGATATGCAAATCATTATAAATAGCATATACATATTTTATGATTGAAAATAACTTTTCAGAATCAAAGGTATCAAAATGCAGCAATGAAAACTTTGTCTAGATTGTTGGAAGGCGGCAATATGCATGTAACATGTGCTATCAAGCCTTTAGTTCCCCAAAGAAAGAAGTGATGAAAAAAGCAGACTGCAGTGTATGACATTAAGAGACACAGCTTGGCCTAAATGGGTCTCGCTGAGTAGGGCATCTGACCCAAAGCTTGATGGCAGAAAACAAGTCAGATTTTTTGTAGGAATTAAAACCTGATATATTAAGTCAGGAATATTAAAATATATTCTGAAAAGAAAAATAATATAAAAACTTATCCTTTCATTGCTCTAAAAGCATAAAGATAACAGCAAATTAAATTTAAATCTAAAGTATTTTATGACTCTCATTATTTATAATTAATCTCATTATTACATACATTTAACAAATGTTATACTGAGAAAAAAACTATAATTAGTTAATGCTATCCTCTGCAATATGAAAATGTTTTTAGTAATTTGACAAAATAAAGAGTTTATAATAATTTTGTATATAAAGGTATTTAAAAACACCATCAGTATTTTGCAGATAATCACAAAATGACTCATAAGTGGGTGAAAATTGAGTAATTTGACTAATTTCTCAGTTGACCTTTACAAAAGTATTCATGTAACATTTCTTAGTTGTTTTATTTTTATTATATAATCCAAAATTCCAGCTATTTAGTTCCCATCTTGCTTCCTGAAAGTGAAACGATGTGTTACTGATATAGAGTAGTTTGTTGTGTGAAGTGCCTTTCCCTTTAGTAACAATTAGGATTCTGAAAATGAGCATTGTCTTTGGATGCCTGTTTCCACCCTTACTAAGAGTCTTCTCAGAATCACCTCCCCCCACTCCATGAGAGACCTCAAAACTATAGACATATATTGTGCAATCCTAGCAAAAAATGCTCACAAGAATAACTTCATTATTCTGGGAAGCCAGATCTATAAAAAATGTAAAATGTAGAAGCAATCTGCCCATACAATTTCTGGTAAGCACCGCATGACTAAGAGACACCACCCTAGTCTGCTTCAATTTGAGCATCCTTTACACCACCTTGCTTGTGGACAAGAAAGTTGAGTGTGCCATGAGCAGAGGGCTCTGCTCTGGAGGGGGGGGTGCGGGTCAGGCTGAAAGAGCTTTGCCTTAACTAATGACAACTTGTCTTCAGGAATCCTAATTAACAATAGTGTCTCACTTGCTCACAGTTCACACAGGTGACGTCAAATGATAGGGATGGACTCACCAAAACCACTGGACAGATTGTGGTGGGTGGTAAAATATGGTCCTTCAGAGGTCCACAGTCACATTCCGGCTTCAGATGGGAAGCACATTTATTGTGAAGCTAGGGAAGGAGAAAAGGATAATATCAAATCTTCATGACAACAGTATCCAGGGAAGAGATACAAAAATACATTAAAAGTGTATTCGAAGAATATAAGAATAAAGGCGCTCTACAATTTATCACAAATTTTATACCAAATATTGCTACTTTCTTTGGCACAATTTGCTTCCCATTATGGTGTTTCTTTGCTTATCTTACAGCATAGTCCTGAAACCACTGCGTAGTGCTGATGAGTTGTTTTTTTTTTCCTTTTGACCCTCCTGTTTTCTCAAAGTCATTCCAAAGTGCACAGCTCAGTATGGGGCATAATTGATCCCATCATTAGTTTTAACTTTGTAATTCAATATGTAAATGTAACCTGAGATTCATCTCAGTAGGAGCAGGATATAAATAAAAGAAGATGATTATGATTATAAAAGTGTATCTTTATATTGTATTTATCAGCCCGACATTAACTTAGCATGTAATCATATAATGTGATATTTATTTTACAATATGTATGAACCATAGCTGACCTTTTTATCAATGCTGATCACAAGTTTAAATTAAAGTGTATGTGTACCAAAATGTAAAAAAAAAAAATGATGCTTTTAAGTCAAAGAGATGGTCTTCACCAGTCAAGAGATTCAGAAAATTCTCCCTTCATTGCTTGATATCAGTTTAGTACAAGATATTCATACTTCACGAAAATTATATATTTTAATACTATAATGTGGGTTCTTAATTAAACATAATACCACAGCACTTTTCAGTGTGGCTACACACTTTAAAAGGCCACTCCATTTAAGCCTCAGATACATTAACTCCCATCTGTAAGCAGTTAATTAGTCATTGAGTTTAGATTCTGTGTTGATTTAATGGTAGTGATGGAACTGCATTGAAGGAGGATTTCAGGTGTCCTATACTCTAAAACATTTGTCAACTGAGGCCCTGCTTTGGATTCAAGTACTTTGTACTATAATGAGTGCCCATTAGGCCATATTATCCATCTACAGCTAGCCTCTCTTTCTCTCAGAAGCAGATAAGCTTCTCTACACAAAGGTGGGTTAAGCTTTTTAGGCACTGCTGATCTTTGCCAAGAGATAGGAGGACTTAAAGACAAAGAAGCAGCTGAATCCTTCTGTAAAGTAGAACTAAGTGAGCCTACATTCTGCCTGGGCAATAAAAATGCAACTTCCTTAAAACAACTCTAAAATGTATTATATTATTACTTTATTGAAACACTTCTTATAAAATAAATAAGGTCCTGTATGCATAGGTAACAGGCTGTCAAAGGTGAAGTGGATGTGGCCTTCTCTAAATAACATATAAAAGCCAAAATCTTAACTCCTGATACCGGTGAATGTGAACCATTTTTGGAAATGAAGTTTATGATAATATATTCAAGCTAGAATATAGTCATGCTGGTTATGTCTGGGCCATACGCTAGAAGTTTTGTAAGGAGAAGGAAATCTGGACAAGGAGATACGGATACAGAGGGAAGTCCACATGAGACAAGCCAGGCTGAGATGTGAATGCTGTCTTTACAAAGCAAGCAACATCAAGAATTTCTAGAAATTACCAGAATTAAGAAGGAGGCAAAGGATTTATTCCCAAATTCTTCAGAGGGCTTGTGTTCTTGCTGACATTGGTATGTTAGGCTTCTCTCCCAAGTTGCAAGAGAACAAATTTATGTTGTCTTAAACCACCTCACTTATGGCATTTCGTTATAGGATCTAGGACATGAACACATTGGACACAGCGAAAACCCAAGGCAGAGCATGCATTGAAAGGCTACTCTGGATCTTGCCTTGTTGCAGAGATGGAACTTTTAATCTTTGATGTTGTGCATGTCCCTTAAAACTGGGGATGCAGAGGCTCAGAACATTCTGATAAGGCAATCCTTATGTGTGCATAGTGAGACTGCCTTGGAGCCTTACTCTTTGAAATGTGCTAAAATGACACAAGTGCAGGTAATGAAGAGGCACGTGGTTTTGGGCTAGCACAGCTCACAGGAAGCATCTGTGTCTCAACTTCCTGAGCCCCTGCATGTCATGTATTTCCAGTGTAAACCATAAATAAAATTAGTGACAGTGTTTTACATTTAGGCCCAAATGGAAAGAACTAAGGAGTAGAAATATTCAACGGATCAGGAGACTAGATTGAGTAAGGGTATAACCCAGTGGATCTCATGAGATGCTGTCTTTATGGACCTAAGGAATCCCAGTACGATATTTTCAAGTTTGACTGAGCATGAAGACTTATATTTCTGAATTTTTCTGTGCAACATGGGACAGTTTTACAGGAGCGTTAGAATGTAGCAGGGTCAGGAGATATCTTGCCCATCAGTAAAACAGGAACATGTATTGACAGGAACTTGTCTTAAGAAAGATCTCTGTGTGAACTATGCTAGAATATCTTATTTTCTATGAAAACTTAATAAAACACCTGGAAAGTATATTCTAGTGGCTGTCCACTACACAATATTATTTATAGAGAGGAAAAGGGCATAATGGTAGGCAACATGGTAAGGGCACTGACCATGTTTACATTTTTACAAGCAGATGTCACCAATGTATCCCATTGCCCAGAAATGTATTGACAACAAAACAGAGATGAAAACAAAGACAAAAACAAGAAGAAATTAACTAAGAGTTGGAAATCAAGCCTATTGAACATAGGCTTGTGTTTGCTCTAAACCTAGATGCTCTAAACAAAAACAGACTATTAAAAATGCTGGTATCAACAAAACAGAAACTATATAAGAAAATTAAGACCAACAAAAGTGGTTTACTTAGGTTATAATATCAGTGTTTACTGAAAAATAGTGTATGTGTCTTTTCAACGATAGATCACAAATGACAAGCTGTCAATATCTATCACCAGAAGAGCAAGTGACGTTGGCATTGTAGCTTAAATACACTTTTTACATTCCATGTACTGGGAACAACTCAAAAATTTGAATGTAGATATTATTTGGAGATGGAGCTTTAGGGAGTTACTTTGAGCTTGATGGAGGTAAGAGAGGAAAGCCTAGCAGAATCAGCAATCTCACAATGAAACAGAAGAGAGCCAGACAGCAAATATTTATTTTGTCTTGACATATAATGTCATCTGCCAAGTTATTACTTGTAAAGAAGCATTAACATGACAAGACCCCTAACTTGAAAGGCTTTAATATCTAGAATATAAGACACAACTTCCTGGTCATTAACAACTACCTCATTTGTGGCATTGTATAATAGCCATAAAATCAGGTTAGACAGTGTGTTGCCATGTTGGATGCAGTGTCATCACGATGCCCAGGATTATTGACTGTGTTCGACAAAGTGAGCAGCAACAGACAGAAGTCTTCCTTGAGGTGGTATATGAACTAGACCACAGATGCACCCTGGCTCTTACGCAGAATTTCTCAGAGATAGTTCCCACTGTTCGAAAGTCCATTTGAATATATTGCCACAGCCATCTTTGTGGATTTGTTAAATGATGATACATAAGAAAATAAAGCTTATTTTTAATATGCCCAAAAACTTTCAGGGTAACATATCTAGGAAAGTCATATAATATGAACCAGCTTTTCTTGGACTTGAATTAAACACTTGGAAATCATTTCAGAATTTGACAGCTCACAGTAGCACCTAATTTAGAGCCAGCTCTATGTTTATTAGAAAAATCTGTCTCAAGTTTGGATGAAAAAGAATGTGAGTGATTATGTGTATGTGTGCACACATGCGTGTTAGAGAGTAGTGTTGAGCTAAAGAGAGAAATGAACAGTGAAAAAAGGAAAAAACAGGAAAAATATTAATTAGAATTTAGAAATTCATAAAGAAGAGAATTTAGTCCTTCTTATCAATAAAAGCTCAATGACCTGGGTTGAAGAAATAGATTTGTTAGTTGACAATTCCCTGTGATCTCAATATTTTACCATGTCAGAGTATTTCTTTAATGATGGTATTTGCTAAAGAATACACTATCTTGGCTTGAAAAACCTTAATCATTATTGTCAAGAGCTAAATCGTTTCATTAAAATTATATCCTTATATGATATCAAGTTGGTAATTCAAGTGTATAAGAAAAGCATTCTTTCATTAATTTCAAAGGTTGGATTAGCCTCCTATCCTAGTGATTCCTACATGCTCAGGGCAACTCTGCACAGAGTAAACACTGTGTCAAGGATGTACTCCGCGGACGTGAACCATGCTTGTCAGCAGGGTCTCAGCAGTGGCAGGAAATAAGCAAGAAAGAGAAACAAATCCAGGCTGAGTATTTGTCTGGTTCAAAGCACAGAAAATAGTTGCTTAAGAGGGAGATACATACTTCCTTTTCCTGGGCTTTTAACAATTTTCCTTGTTAAGTAGGAAGCTTTGCAAAAGAGATACAACTTTCTCTGTAGAACTTAGCCTTCTGTCTACAAGATTGTAGGTTTCTATGCTGCAGTAGGATACATTGATGTTCTGCACTGGCTTAAAGTGCAAAGATGGACTTTCATCATTGATGGTTTAAGATTTATTTGCTTGTTTGATGCAATTTGAGCATTATGAGATATTTTGGAATAAAATTTAAGGAGGAAGAAGATTTGAAATTCACTATTTAACTTAAAAAAATTAGCTGTACTAGTCATTATAACAAATCTTCTGTTTAAACAGTTCCTCATGGAATCTACTCAGGAGTCCTTCTGGAAAGCTCTTTACAGACAGCACCACATCCCTGCCCTCTACCGATTCCCAGAGTATAAGGATGACATTTAGCTCTTTAGATATCTGTCACATTAGGCTTTAAGGACACCCGAGGATGTCCTCAAAACCTGACACTCTTTCAAGAACTTCAGATGATTAGGGAAAACACGAGTGCCATTAGCTTGCACCACTGGAGACGTTGATGACATGCAGAAATGAAGCTACTCTAGAACAACTCAGACTTTTCTTTAGAAATAAAGTAAAAAAAAAAAGAATCAGAAGAAGAAAATATTAACATCAAAGAAAATATCAAGAGAAATACAGAACTGATCTTTGTAAGCATTTTAGACTCGTGCAGGTCAAGTAATGGAAAGTTTTAAGTAAGAGGTGGGAATTAATCATGGCCTCCTCAGGGGTTTCTCAGAAGATACCCAGAATTAACAGCAAAGTCAGGGGGCAGAAGGCTGCAAGAATGTGGTATGCTTCCAACTTAAGTCTGAACTTTGTGGAACTCGATTTTAAAATGAGGTAAGCAGTGAGGAGGCTGCATTTGTTACCACGGGATTATTAGAGACTGCTGAAGTGGGAGTATTTAACAAATTAGTATTTTCAAAAATATTTTCTGGTGGTAGTATGGCAGCCTACATTATAGGAGAAGTACCTTCTGTCAGGGAAATAAGCTGAGAGATTCTAACTCTAATCTAGTCAGGAGGTGCTAAGAGCTCATACTAAGGTTGGGAATATGAAGTCAAAATCTCAGATCTGAGAGAGATATTTTAAGGAAGAAATGTGAAGGCTTAGCACTAAGTTCCATGAAGAAGATGAATGTGGAAGACAAGGAAAGGCAGACTTCTAACTCTCACATTAACTGGAAACAGCTCACCAAGGTCAGCTCCTGTAAGTGGCAGCATAAGAGTTGAGTAGTTACTCTTGAGAATGCATGTCTATAATCTTGACATAAAAGTTAGTGGTGCTTTCAGTCACACAATTCTCCATGGTCTTTAAAGTCTGACTAGACTGGGCAGTTTCCAATTATAAATCCTCCCCAAAATGAGACAGAAATATCATGAGTACCACCAGTGGAGTGCCCCATGGATATTAGGTTTTAGAAGCAGACATGTCAAATTTCACGTACTGTCCACTGAGTTAACATTTATTTGCTATATACTAAGTATATGTTTTGTTCATAAACACATCTACACTAATATTTTACCCACTTAATCCTTATGGTAATCCTATAAGAGAGGCATTATCAACTCCATTTTACAGTGTAGAATATTGTCCAAAACTGAAGCAACACATGGATGCAATGGTTTGTAAGTGACACAGACCACTTTAATAGTCTGTTTTTCTCAAGTTATGATTTTAAGTGATGCAAAGTAAGTAATAGCTTTTTGGAGAAACACTGAAATGTAGCCATGCTTTAAGCTCAGATCTTCTTCTTAAGCAGTTCCTCATGGAATACACTCACATGGCCCCTTAGAAAGCTTAGACAGAACCACCACCCTGCGCTCTCTTGATTCCCAGAGGGTGAAGATGACATTCAGTTCTTTAGTGCTCACATTAAGTACTGTTAACCTAGGGATCAGCCTTAGGCTAACATTTTCATGAATAGCTTAGGAAAAGCAATGAATAGTAATAAATTTATATTTTCAGGTGGATATATTCCATCAGCTACAAAATTAACAAATTAATAAAGGTGTCCCTACTGTTGCTGTAAATTAAAGTTCTGAAAGTACTCAGAGACAGACTCATGGAGTGGAAGGAGAGGAACTGAACAGTGAAACTTCCAACCACTGAAAAGCTCTGGTGTGTAGAGCTAGCAGGGTAATTCCTAACTTTCAATCTGAATAGCCAGTCATAAATACTGATTATTTTTTTAAGAAATAGAAAAATGAAATAATAACATAATAATATATTCAAGATATTGCTCTTAAATAAGTGCAAAAATGAATTCTGATACTTTCTAACTGCAGCCTATGCTAAAATTAAGATAGGCCAAGTAGAATGAAGTGTGGGATGAGACAGGGCTTCTGCAAGATATGGAACAGGAGGTACATCGTTTTTTAAATTGTTTAGTTCCCCAAATATACTTTTAATATACATGATTGATTTGTAAAATGAAATTGTTGTGACCTTTATAAATTGAGCATTGATATGTTCTTGCAATAAATGTGAATAATTTAAACCATTGCTAGACACTTTATTATAATAACCAAGCACTTTAAAACTAAAACTCTCATTCATAATTGAGAAAACTTCAAAACTGTAAATGTAACTTAATAATAAGTTTTAAGAACAATAGTTTAAATGCATGAAGACAGTATGTTAATTCTGAAACATAAATCAACTTGTTTTTCTTGTTTTGCTCATTATTCTACCTGTGTGTGTGAGAGAGAGCGAGCTTCAGCTTCTGCTTAAAGAGCACTGTTTAACCCATAGGATTAGTCAGAATCTTGTAGCTTTACCAAAAAAGCCTGATTTACCTAACACAGTGCCCTCTGCTGTTTATTCTGAAGAAACAAATCTAAGAACTGAAGGACTAATGTGCTATTTTGTGGGAAAGAAACAAGGAAGAACAAGGATAACCAACACCTCTGCAGACTAATAAAGACTACAAAAGAAGAAATGTTTGTTTACATTACATTCAGAAATTTAACAGGTTTAGTTGTACTATGTCATAACTGTGTTTATGCCAAAGTCATCTGAGGCTGTTTGACAGTCAACCTGGTGGTATCGTAAAGCTTCTCCTGAAAGGCCCATGAGCTCCTTCCTTAATTATTACAACATCAAAACATCTGTGTTCCAGTTTATCATACACTTGAAGGAAATCAACATGCATGGGAGAACTGCTGAATATGTCCCGAGAAACCACTGTGCTCAATAGAAACGCGCCTCTTCTGCTTGCCAGCTTTCACTTGTGGTTTCTGATTGTTTTCCTGGGATGCTCTAGAGCTCAGTGGAGCCTTGTGTGAAGACCATGTGAAGGTGTCATCTCTGAGTTGGCAAGATGTGTAAAGGCAAATCTGATCCTCAGGAAGATGAAATAAGAAACCCCCAAAGTTGGACAGTGCTGCAATGTGGTACTCACTGTGATCTGACACCAAACACAGTGCAGCCCCGTCAGGCCCTGGTAACATTTCACTGTCTTGTGGCACTTATCACACTTGGTTGGGCAGTTGCCTTCGACCCAATAATGGTGCATGACCTAGAATAGAAGAATAGGATGCTAAGAGGAGGTGTCTATAATGATTCATCTAGAAAGCTTATATTGTCAAACTTACATCTGTGTTCTTTTTGGACTTCACATAGGTCTTAATGCAGGAGGGAGGGGCTCTGGCCACACAGCGCTCATGAACTGTGTACTTGCAGACTGAAAGAAAACAGGTACACACATTCAGAGCGGACTCTGGTCCTGACTGCAATTTTACAAGGCAAGAATGACATTAATAGAACCTCATTTCACATCCACTGTCCCCTAATCAATCCAATCAGCCACATCAAGGAAAAAAGTCCAAGTCTGCTGTTTTTATCATGGGATACAAAAGGCCAATTAGTACAGGAAATAGTATGCATATGAGAAACCAAGTCTCCTCTATCATGGCATAGCAGGAAATGCTTAATTAAATCAGTCCTTGCGCAAATTTTTCACAATAATTCCCAGATGACAAAAATATTAAAGACAAATTGATGGCTGCCAAATGGCTTTGTGTCATTTGCTAGAAGGAAGAGGTCTATATATCACGAAGTATAGGCATGAGAGCAGCTGGCAGGCACAGGAGAAAACGCCTATATATGCTTACACTGCTCTGTCTATTGACTTATCTAAACTTTAAATGGTGGATTTGTCTATTTCTAGAGAATAGATTTCATCAACCATGCCAGGCCTTCTGGGAAGTTTGTCCTCCATTTTCCACCATTACACTGTTTCTCCAAAACAACCTCCTTTGCTCAGCAACCTATGGTTCCAGGAAACAGAACCTGGTATTTATACGAAAACATATATTTATACATAAATGCCAGCAAATGTATATATGTCTGTCTGTGTGTCTTTTTGTATGTATGGATGTATATAGTATATACCATAAAACAAAAACATACATATTTGGGGATGCATCTCCATATCTCTTGATTTATTCTACATATTAGTAGAGTCACATGCAGGCATTGTGTAAGGAGAAGACTCGCTCACACTAGCAACTCAGTATTCATTAATATGAAGAAAAAAATTTAAAAAGTAAATAGATTGACATCTTAAAAATCTACTTATGAAATAGGAATGAAATTAAGATAATGCTCAAAGCCTTTTGTAATAAAACCCTAAAGCTTCCTGTCTCTGAGCTCTGGCAACAGCCAGGAGGAACACATACCTTTTCTATTACTTTATAGCAGCACTGGTATAATCTCCCACTAATGGTGATTTTGTAAATGCTACAAGTCTGTCTTTTTCTATTCCTTCATTTCCTTTCCTTGAAAGTTATCTTGTTTTAGTCAATTAAATCTGCCCTATAATTTTCACTCCATTAAAACGTTATGGAAGTCCTGACAGGTTTTTGTTTGTTTGTTTCAAATGGAATATTTTCCAGTATATCTGCATGTTCCAAGTAGCCATCAGAAATATTCCCCTAATGTGATATTTAATAAATGATATGTAAATTTAAAAAGATTCAAATGATTTATAAATAATCTGGGTACAGTGATGCATGGCTGTAATCCTAGCACTTAGGGAGGCAGAGGCAGGCAGATCTCTGTGAGTTCAAGGCCAGCCTGGTCTACACAGCAAGGCCAGGACAGCCTACACAGAGAAACTCTGTCTCAAAAAGAGAGAAAGAAAAAGCCCAAATTATATACATCTATGACATAAAGGATAGTTCCTAATGTCAAATAATATATCTAGATATATATTATAAAATTCCAAAGCATATTACATAGCAGAAACGGATGTGGCTGAATTGTTGGATCAACAGAGAACTTAATCCCTACATCAGAGAATATAAACTTTATTTTCAGGTAATGATGCTATAGATTAAATCAATACTTGATTTTATAAATTAACTAACACAAACACTCTTAGCAAATCTCTAACTGGTAATATAGATCTATTAGAATAAAATAAATCTTGCAAGACAAGGAAACTGAAATAATTAAAATGACACAGCTTATAACACTTATATTCCAATAGTTTTTCTTTATGTAAAAATAATGTGCCAGCAGGTAAAGCCACACAAAGACTATAGTTCACATCCAAAAACTTATTTAAAAAATTGATCTGCTGTGATCCAAGAACAGGAATTAGAGACAGAGATTCCCAAGAGCAGTATGGTGAGGCAGAATAGTTAAGACATGGGTCACGAAGAGAATCTGAGTCAAAACGTAAGATGGGAGCAACTGAGGAAGTCACTTGATAGTGGCCTTGAACTTCCCCAGCCTCGCAATGCATGTACAATCGCACGCATGACATCACACACACACAGAGTTTAAAGTGCAGGACTCAGAGCTTTAATTTTTTTTCCTTCGTTTGGGTGAAAATCGATATTTATTCAGCTGATCTAAGTCTTTTTTTTTTTTTTTTAAGGCTTGAAGGAACTGTCTTACCCTGAAAAGCTAATTACAAACAAAGTTGTTAACTTATGAGGGAATTATAAAATACAAATGGAACATAAGTAAGAGAAAGCAGTGAAAGAGATCTAAACACTCCAAAGAGACACGAGAAACACAAATAGAATAAAAAAAAATTTAAACTAGAGTAGAATGAAATATATGAGGAATTAGAAAGTATCATTAATTCCCTGTTGAAAGGAAATTTGCTGGCCACCTGAACATTGAGAAGCCACAGGGAAATACCCATCCTAAACGTCACGGCCTGGGGTGATGTCACAGACAGGGTGATTGCATGAGCTGAGGTTTCCCTCAAGCAAGGTGATGACGTCAGGCAGAGCCATGAACTCACAGGAGCAGCAGAGGCCCTGCTTCCCGACGCCGATCAGCATATTCAGGCAGAGGTTGCAGTAGGCGGGCTTGTTAAAGTGCTTGAGTCGCCACACGTGCTGTCCGTCGTCCTTCACGTTCTGCACGGGAAGTGAGAGAAACAGATTTCGCTTAATAACATAAGCAGTGGACTCCGTGAGTGCCGAGAAAGCTCAGGCTGGACCGCCGTGTCTGAAGACAAGCTGTTCCTCCTTCTCTGACTCTCTACACGACAAGATCACCACCCAGACTTCAGTATAATTCCAAGAGCTCTAGCCCAATGAGATGCTGCAATGACTCTGAGGTCCTCGAGCACCCCATGACAATTTGCCAAATGCCAACAGCTCAAGAGCACCCCTCCACACCCGCCATGATGCCCTGCCAAAGAGAACTCTCCCTGAACACGAGGGCATTCCTGCTTCGCCATGGAGTAGCTCATGTGTAGCACAATGACCAGAGAGAAGGGAGGATTTAGGTGGAAGCCTGGTGTGGATGTAAACATGGTTTTGTTTTAAGCTCAGGTGTGGGATGTGCGACTGATTCAGATAGTCCACAGCAGCAAACTATTTGCCTCAATGTGAGAGAGGCTCTTTGCTAGCTGCAGGTAGTTTAAATCTGACTTTTTCTGGAGAGGGAATGCCAGGGCCCAGAGGGTGTTGCGGGGCTCTGAGGAAGAAGAGGGCTGCTGGTGGCTGCTGCTCCTGGCTGCATCGTGGGGAGAATTTGGAGATCTCCTGAAAGGAAGATTGGACTTCCCCCAAGGAATGACGCCCCTAACCAGCAGGAAGTAGCTCAGACAACTGTGCCCCTTCTACCCACTAACCTCCTTTCCCTCCTACCTGGTATTGGGGTGCTGGAAGGGGTTGGGGTGGAGAAAGGAGAAAGAGATGTAAGAAATGTAAATAAAATAGTTTTTAAAAGTTCTCCTACATAAGCCGAAGAAATGGAATATTTAAAGACTCTTAGAACTGGTTTTATGATGGAAAAAAGAAGAATTCATAATGCTAGGTTTTGTGAGACACAAAAATGTGTTTTAACTTAGACATGGTGATCCTAGGATTTCACCTGCAGACCCCTGATATGATCCCTAGCAGTATAGTCTGCATTAAATAATAATTTTGGTGAAGACGATGGGGCGTTGTTGAGATGCCTTGTAAAAACAGTGATTTGGTCCATACTTAAAATTGGCAAAATATAAAAACTGCATTATCGTGTCTATAATAATTACTATAGTCATGTGACAGTAAAATCTTGGGTTTATATTCACAATTCAGTAAAAAAAAAAATGCTGTATTGCTTACTCTGCTAAGTAAATCTACATGATATTTTAACCTAGACCCCCTACACTTATGTAGCAGCTATGCAGCTTGATCACCAAGTGGGTCCCCTAACAATTGCAGCATGGGTTGTCTCTGACTCTGTTGCCTGCCTCTGGATCCCTTTCTCCTGACTGAGCTGCCTTGTCTGGCCTCCGTGGGAGAGGATACACGGAGTTCTCTGTGACTTGAGGTGCCAGGGTGGGTTGGTACCCATGGAAGAGGGGCCTCATCGTCTCAGAATAAGGGTAGGGATGGGAAGGGTGGGGGAAGATGGGACCGAGAGGAAAGCAGAAAGGGAACGGCAATCAGGCTATGAAGCGATTAAATGAATAAATTAATGAAAATAATAAAGATTAAATAAATGTTTAAAACAACATGAATTTATAGGCTATTATCCTGTTTAAATTCTTATTAAAGGGTCAAAAGCATTACAAAACTTATATCATTATTTTTGTTATCAACAGTTTGTGTATTACATCTCCCTCATATCTTATTCACCAATTTGTGTGAAACTGAATTTCAAAATTATTGATGGCTACTCTATCAACACTGACATAATTCATATTTTTTCCAAATTAGCAACAATACATACTTCTTACTGTGTGTTCACCAAATAGTACCCGAGAATGTATTATGTGTCTGGGAAGTACAGAAAGATTACACAAGTTCAAATCATCTTATTTTTATTAATAATAAAATATTAATAATAATGCTTCTAACCACTCTCTCTTACCACAATGAGAGCCAGGACACTGATTTATAATATCCATGAATCCATAGTAACTAATTCTCATATTAGAACTAGAAATGTCAAATTTGCATCCTAAGATGAAACATTAATGAAAATACTTCCTGGGAGGTAGTTGTTAGTGGTGCCTTGAATTTTTGCAAATCTTGAAAACAGAAACACTGCCTTATTTTTGTCCCAAGCAGCCATTTCAAACACAACCGATTATTAAAGAGCTTGCACAACAGAGGTGAACTACCCAGAGTAGAGGACAGACACAGCTGGGAAGCATGCTAATGAAACCAAGCCACACAGATTTCTGTCCTACAGAGAGACTTGGTTTCCCAAGCCAAGGGGACCAGGCTCTGACTCTGAGTGCTTTCATGTCCTTAGACTAAAGGAGAAAGGCAAACCAGCTAAGCTGTGAAAGGCCTATTGCCTGCTCTGCTGTAAGTAATATACCAATTGTCTTCTGGCCCAAGGAGTCTCTGGTACTCAGGGAGCTCTAAGGAGCTGATCCCTTACCTTCAAAATCAGGTTAATCTCAGAATTTTCTCAATTTCTTAGCAATATTTAAATCTGTCTTGTGGATAATGGACTAGAAAGATCTCAGCAAAAGCAGCTATGAGAGAAAAAAGATGATTATCATGGAGACCACATAAGGAGACAGAGTTTTAAGTATATTCCTCTGCAATTTAAAAAGTAAACTCTGTAGTTATTTCTGAGTCAAGTACTGGTTTGGCTGCATCATAATAATTTTAGTAGCTCTACAGTTTAAACAAGGTAATACATGTTTAACTTTGCTTTGTTTTATAATCCATATTTTTATTTCCATAATGTTAAAAGAATTAACACTGTGATTATAAAAGTAGTAATATGAGACTGTTGATTTTTTATAATTGTTGGTCATAACAGTGCATTGTGTTAAGAGATTTTCGAGTGAAAGGAGAAAGGGAAATGTTCTAATTTTCATATGTATTGCTGTTTTTATACCCCTTGTCATTTCATTATAAGTGATTGTCCATTCCATGTGAATAAGCCTCATCCTGTTTGAGAGCACATATGGACGAAGTTAGCTGGCATTTTTCTTATCAAAAAATAAACAAGCCTGGACGTGGGTGTTCTGTCAATCAGAACACTTAGCATGTTACAGGCGGCAAGGGATGTACAAATCCATTACTTGGGCATAAAATGCTTTACAAAAAAAATTAAATAGCTTTATAGCTCTTCACCCAGTGCACTGCCCACATATGCCATAGATGAAATATCTTTGTGGCTTCCTTCAAAGAAGAAATGGAAACCAGGAGCCAACTGCTTCTCACTAGTGCAAATTGCACCCTGGCTCTCTGAATTTTCGTGTCTCATCTTGTCCTATTTAGATTGTAAACTTAGTAGAAGAGAGAGAATCTGTCATTTTATCAGCAGAACATATTCCTATTAATGTTTTTATTGCAAATAAATATGTATTATCAAGAAAGGAATTCGTGTTTATTTATTTATTTATTTGAGGGAATGAATAGAGAATTGGAAAGGCCCAAGTCCTGGCCTCCTGTGAAAATGTGAAGTCGTTCTCTCACTTTTCCTTCTGCTTTTCTATCTGATAAAACAAAGGCGCCCACTTTCCTTCCTCAGGCCATAGTGTGAGGTTTCATTATACAATACCTGTGACGCTAATTTAGCTCATGAACACTAGTGTTATATAAACAGCAAATATTATTACCATCATAGGGCTGAATTCTATAACATCCAAAAGTTTTACCCTAAAGAATTGAGAAGGATGTTTCTGTCCACCAGGATATTTTTCATAAAATACTGCCTTTTCCCCTTCTCTATGCACACATCCCACTGTTCTTTGCCTGTGACAGGGATACTGTTTGTTGATGCCTGGGCAAGTGCACAATAAGAAAGAGCTAGCAGCACGCTTCCTCAACTTGCTAAAAGCCAGACAGAAGCTCAAACAAACAAACAAACAAACAAACAAAAAACACAGCAAAACAAAAAACAAGCCCTTTGGTTTGTTGTTATTTTGTTGTTTGTTTGCTTATCCTAAACTTTTACAAAGTACTATGTTTTTTCCTCAGTGTTTCTCAGACAGAGACAATATTCATAGTCAATGTTCTCAATTTATAGCCCTTGGTGGCCTGCAACTCTCTATGTAAAGCAAGCTGACCTCATTCTCACTGACGGTCTTACTGTGCCCCTAGGTACTGGGATTAAAGCCTGTGCCACCATGCCTAGCTAAAGCTAAATACTTTTTTAAAAGGAGTTAAGGTTTCTTATTTCTATCTCCTCCTTCTTTCAAAAAATTCCATACTCCAAGGACCATGCATAGAAAGTACCTAAAACCCCTGCTCAGATGTAGCCCATAGACTCAGTGTCTAATTGGGTTCCCTAGTAAGGGGAACAGGAACTGTCTCTGACATGAACTCAGTGACTGGCTCTTTGATCACCTCCTCCTGAGGGCGGAGCAGCCTTACAGAGCAATCTACAAATTCAATGCAATTCCCATCAAATTACCAACACAATTCTTTACAGACCTTGAAAGAAAAATTCTCAACTTCATATGAAGTAACATGAAACCCAGAACTGCTAAAACAATCCTCTACAATAAAAGATCTTCTGGAGGTATAGCAAATGGCAGTTCAGTGTCCAAGTGGGTTCCATAGTAATGGGAACAGGGACTATCTCTGACATGTACTGATTGGCCTGCTCTTCGATCACCTCCCTCTGAGGGAGGAGCAGCCTTACCAGGCCACAGAGGAAGACAATGCAGCCACTCCTGATGAGACCTGATAGACTAGGGTCATATGGAAGGGGAGGATCAGTGGACTGGAGAAGGGGCATGGGTGGAGAAGAGGGAGGGAGAGTGGGATTGGGAGGGGACAAGGGAGGGGGCTAGAACTGGGATATAAAATGAATAAATTGTAATAAATAATAATTTTTAAAAGAAGCTTCTTATTTCAAGCAAGTCAATGGTTTAGTTAGGTAGTACTATTTTATGACAAGATAATGAAGATTTTTAATGTTAGTGAATATTCAGGACAAAAGATTTCAGAATTGAAGCTTCATCTCTCACATATGAAGGGAGGAATGCTTAAATTTTAAAGGGTCAGCAAAGGACAGACATGTTGGGTACCATTTCTTTGCATTTTCCTAGAGAGATGAACTTCCTATCACAAAATAATCTCATTGGCTAATGAACACTATGGCCAGCATCAATGTGGGGTTGTTCTCTGCTCTTGTGCTGCTTTTCCTGTTGGTCCTGATGTCTAGCTGTGGTTGTCCCATTGTTCTAGATTCCTGTCTTGGTTTCTCAAGACTGATTAAAAATTAATGGAAGACCTTTTTGTTTTAAGACAAAAAAATCAGAGTAAGAGTGGGCCCAGTGGCTTACACCTATCATACTAGCACTCAAGAGCCCGGGGTAAGAAAATCTTTTGAAGTTTGGAGCATGCCTGGACTGGGGAATGATACCTTACAACTAAGAACAAAAACAAGGAAGCAAACAAACAGTGATGGAGTAGACTGGACTCCAACAAACCATGGGGCAGATCTAATTGGTAACCTGCTGTCTAAAAATGAAGTTCTACTGAACCACAGCTTTGTTGAATCATTTATACAAAGGCTATGACACTTTTTGTCTTATCACATCATGGATGAGCTGTTTGATGAAGACCTGTAGCCGTGACACCTAAATTATTTCATATCTGTGACATTCAGATTTTAGTCTCTAAAAAAGCAGTGGCTATAAAGAAAAAAGTAACATTTTTTTCCACTGAACTTTTAAAAGATTAGCCATGGTCCTATGTTCCTGTCATAGACCTGAGAGTTTCCTGCAAATGTGGCAACCCTTGGGCCCTTGTAGGTTTGTTGGTGTTGAATTACCAGCTGGGCCTTGGGGACATACAGCCACACACTGTGCTTGCAGGGATGTAAGGAAAGTGAGCAGGGAGAACACAGCTTCCCGGGAATCAGGAGCCCCAGCTGCTCATGGCTGGTTCTAAGAGCTGTCAGAGACTGGGTTAACAGCAGGTAGCCTCCTCAGGCCGGGGCTCAGTGTGTCTCCATCTTTGTGGAAGCTCACCTACCTAGCTCAAAACCTCAGACCTGCACAGGGAACTAGGGCTTCTGTTGGGATTTCACAAGAAGGATGTTTTGAAATGTCAGCGTGAAGCTAGCCCTCCTTCTGTATGTACTGAAGAGAACTTTGTTCTAATTTTTTCCAGTTAATCTAAACTCTTTTGTTTCAGAAAAATCATACAAGAGAGATAGCGCATTGATGCACATACGTGTTCTGTGTCTGTGTTTTAATTCACTTTACATCCTTGTTGTAGCCCCATTCCTCCTGCTCTTCAGGTCTTACCTTTCCTCCCTCCCTTCTTCCCACCCTTTTCCTCAGAAGAGCCCCCTTTCCCATGCAGCCCAGCTCATCAAGTTCCATCAGGACTAGGTGTGTCCTCTTCCCCTGTGAGGACACTGGCAAGGTAGAGCCACCAGGGGAAAGTGATCAAAAAGCTGGCAAGTGAGTCATATCTATGACCAAATGCAGTCCCCATGTTCCTTACTAGAGGATCCATATGAAGCCTAAGCTGCTTATCTGCTACATCTCCCACTTTTCCACAGGACTCTCTGTACATTGCCCAATGTTTGGCTGTGACTCTCAGAATCTGTTTTGAGGTGCTGCTGGCTAGAGCCTCTCAGAGGACAACTCTGTCAGGCTCCTGTCTGCAAGCTCAGCAGAGTATCCTTCATAGTGCCAGGGGTTGGCACTCTCCATTAGGATGGGTTCTTGGTCGGGCCAGGAGTTGATGTTGGACATTCCCAAAATCTGTGCTCTTACTGCTCTATCTTTAACCCTGCACATCTTGTAAGACGGGTAAAATTTTCCAAACCCATATTTAAATAGCTCTCTTTGTATTAAACAATGTAGCCCTGCCATCTAGTGGCTATAATTGGGAAAACAGTCCCAATTACAAAGGAAACACCCAAATTGATCTCTCCTGTTAAACTCCAAATATTATTTTTGCACCCATAACACAAAAGCATTTAAAATGAAGTTATAGCATAAGCTACATATAACTAACTGCTACTATATTAAAATCAAAATCTTGTTATCTAGTTAAACTCACTCTCACAACCTGATTTAAATTCTTACAGCTCTGTAGTTAAACAACCCTACGGTTTTCTGATTTTACAAACTATTTCTATATAAATAACATTTAAAGAATTGCCAAACAATTACCTCCAAGTGAAAATAGCTTTTCAAAAAAATTGCCTTAAAATACACTGGGCAAAATCTTCCCTTTGGTGGTTTTCTTCCCTAGCTTCAGGGTAGGAGGGTCCTTGCTTCTGCTCATTTTGCTTTTGGTTGAGCCAGGGAGGAAACTCATGGCTAAGGCAGGCGTGTCCCACAGCACTCACTCCAGACAACCAAACTCCCCTCACACATCCCACAACTTCCCTCCTTCTCTTACATGATTACTTCCCATTAGAATATACAAATTTTAGTTTTAAAATTGTGAAGTAAATTCCTGGATAAGGCAGTATTTTGGGAAGGCTCTAACATAAACCACGCGGCAGCTGCACTTTACAGGGGTAGAGCTTAAAACGTCTGCGATTTTATTGTTGCCCTTCTGTTTCCTCCTTGTTAGCCTGTTGACATTATGCTTTCCTTATGAGGCTTATAGAATACTATGATATATGGTAAGTTCTCATTAAAAGATTAGAGATTATGTATAGCATAGAAAGTTTATAAAAACTGCTTCAATAATTTTCAAGGTGAATGACTGTGATAATTCCCTTGTGGGTTTTTCTTTTTTCATTTTTTAATCTTTCTATGACTTTTGTCCATTTTGACAATGTAGAAGACTAGGCTCCTGGCACTGTATTTACCCGACAAAACATGAATCTATGAAGCTAATCCCTGAGCCATCAAAATGAATAAATATGTACAGAAGCAGAATTTTGAACAATACCATTTATATTTAATACATTTTATTACATAATTTTCAGGATTATCCCCACATTTTCTCAATTTTTCCCTCTGACCATACCTGGAGTCCCATGGGTCTTCTGAAGAACAAGATGAGAGAGCAAAAAAAAAAAAAAAATTGGAAATCAAGGTGAAATCTGAACTAACACTAATCTCCTGAAGCCTATTTTTACATCACTAAATGCTGTTTGTCTTGCACCTGTGTATACAACATATTTCATGTACGTTCGTGTTTCACACAATTACATCATGGAATTACCAGGAGCTGACAAACTTGCTTCACACTCAATGCTAGAAAAACAACCTGGTCAACTGATCATCAAATGTTGCCCAAGAGTGTCCCACTGACCTAGTTGCACTCCCTCCTCATTGCCAAGGCTTACATTTTCCAAGCCCAGCAGGACGAGAAGTGGGATGGTCGTCATTCCCCCTTGAATCCACTCCTCCAGAGACACGGTCCCATCCCTGTCATAGTCTATCTCCTCCATCATTTCATGGAGGATCTGCAAACAGAGAGAGAAACAAGAACATTCAGAGAACTGATGGTTAAAATCCTCTTAATTCAACAAACCTGTTACTCTAGAACCTGGCTTTTTATGCTCATCAATTTTTAGAAATAGCTGCCCAACTTTTTCTCCAAGGAACAGCAGCATGTTGAAAATTAAAGGGTACTTTTAATTTAAGGGTAAAAGTAGTCTCCAATTACTTCCTCGGGATCACTTTTTAAGTTCATATATATGCCAGAAAGTGTCTGGACAAATTAAAATCATGGCAGAGAGCTCAAATAATTCTTTGCTAAGTAGTATTGGGTGAGGGAATTAAGTTGCTTGTAATTGCCTATAACAATTTAACAGAGCCCAAAGTTAATGACTTGATCATGTTTATTAGACTTCTTTGAAGACAGCTTGCAAGTAATGTTCGACAATGTGTGATTGTGATAATGGGGATACTTATTTCAAAGGGTTGTGAAGATGTAGTGAGATAATGTATATTAAGTTAAAGACCTCTGGCATATACAGGAAGATCCATGTGGGGTTTGGGTGAACATTAATATAAATTATATACAAACTCCAATTATATTAGCCTTAGTTATTAAAAAGGTCAACAGGCTTCTCATCTAGAAAAATCAGAAAGATAAATATGGTAGAAACCTGAAGGAAGAAAACACATGGTCTTTATACGATGTGTGCATTTTAATCAGTTTGGAAAAATATGTTCAAACAGAATGAAAAGAAAGATGTGAAAAGATGCTTTGAATGTGGTTCTTGAAATGCAAGTATAAACAATATCTTCCTGGCTTTCTGCTTGGTGTCCTCTGTCAGATTGTTTTCCCTCATAGCAACACAAGGATGTCCTGAATGGAGGAGACTTTGGGGATCAGGGCACACCAGCATCATTGCTTCATTATCCATGAATAAAAGGCAAAAGGTTTAGAATTTGATAAAGTGACATACAATCTGATTAAAATGTTATGCCTCTCAGAGGTATGTCAATGAATTGGTAGAAATGGACCCATAAGAATCTTAGCTTCCCATGGTGCCACACACCTGAGATGCCAGCGCTCAGGAGCCGGAGGAAGGAAGACTGAGCTTGAGGCCAGACTAAACAGTAAGAGCCCGACAAAGGAAAAATTGGGTATGATGAAACCTGAGCCCAATCCCCTGTGCTTGTTTTCTGGCTTTGTAATGCAAGATCTCTCTAATTAGCTCAGACAGGCTCAAGGACTCACCTTCTTTAGCACCAGGGTGATGAGGCTGTGAGGATGCAGTGCCATACTCAACCTCATACTTTAATTTATACGCTTAGTAAATCCAATGTCAGAGCTTGAATTCCCTTAACAAAAATTCCTTCCAAGGACATGCTGCTCTTCCTATCTATTTCTACCAACCTCAATCGTTCATTTTTCTCTGTTTGTACAGACCTAAAAGGAGGGTATAAATGTTAAAATGAAAAGAGCTGTTGCAGCTGAAGGCAAGATAAGGTGCAAGCGAGGATAGCAAACACAGTGTTCACAGCAGCGTTGTTTTCTTAGCTCTCCACTCTGGGCTGTCCAGATGGGAGGCCAGCCTATCAGGATCACCCAGGACAAATGCTACCATGGTTGTTAAGTGTAATCTCTGGTAGATATTTGTCATAGGCAACTGTCCAAACACCAACTGCTGCTTCCTTTGGAACATCCATATCGCACTTTGGTGTGACACTGGGCACCGGAAACTGTTTTCTGAGAAGTTGTTGTTATCTCCTTCTGATAAGAAAAAAATAATAAAAGAACAGGCTTCCTTCACTCATTCCTGAGAAAGCGGGCAGACTTCCCTGGCACGGGAACAATCATCATGAACAGAAATTTGAATAGGATGGAAAAGTACTGCTTTAGTTTTTTGTTGTTGTTGTTTTGTTTTCTGATCAAAGGAGTAACAACTTCTAGCAAATCTCATGATTTCAGTAGAATATTAAAACGACTTCTTTAATACATTAAACACAGTTACCAGTTCCTTGAATTTCATAGACAAAATCGTTTTCACTTGCTGTGAGCACAGCAGGTAAATTTCCACAACAAAGTAAGTGAAACTCAAACAGTTGAATTGCAACTGGAAGAAGTCTCAGTCAGCGTAAAGAACATAGCCACCATTTTGCACAGGACTCTGGTTTAGCAGGAGGCAAAGGCAGCCTGAGTTCTTGCCTCAGGGTCCTGTTTTTACTGTGGTAGTGACTAATTTACAAATAAGCTTTTTGAATTCATGCCGAATGCAGACCTTTAAATAAAACCGAATTGCTTTCTTCATACATATGTCATAAACTCAATTGCCTTTAAAAATAAACCAACTGTCTCCTATCAATTTCACTCAAAATATTAGTTATGTCTGAAGTTAAATTGCCCAAAAAGAAATGTTTCAATACTTTTTAAATGATGCTGCAATTTTGTATTCATTTTGTATCCATACATAATAAGGCATCTTTATCTTTTTAGAAACATTTAAAAACACTGTTTCTTTATACAAGTGTGTTAAAATTTTCTGGCTGTGTTAGTAAATAGCTGGAGAGTTTTGAGCAAGAAATGTCAACATACTTGGGTTTCAATTTCCCCATTTACAGAAGAAATAAAATGGTGCGTCCAGGAGTTACAGGCACAGGAGAGGAGCAGCACAGTGTGCCTCGGATACCAATACATCAGCATCTTGGACAGCATGGGATGTCTTAGCAGTGTCCATCAGCAGCATCTGCTTACCCCTGTGTATGTGTCTTCACTGCTCCCAATTCAGTAACAAAGTCCAAGAAAGCCAAGGTGGCCGCCTACAACTTCCAAACATCGCATGGATCCTACCTACCCATCCACAGTCAAATTGACTTCTGCTTAGACATAATAATTGAATCACAAATGTTAAAAACAAATTGCGATTATATACTTAGGCCCCCAGCCCCCAAAAAACAAAAAAAAGAGGAAGAGGCCATACATAAATCAGTCCACCGTTCGTTCGTGCACATGCCTACCGGATTGAGTTCAGTGACGTCCCATTCCAGGTACTCCGCGACATGCATCATTTGCCCGATGATGTTCTCCAACTCCTGCGACAGGAGGCAGGACAGTGGAGGATGTGAGGGAGCAAGGGAGGCAGACAGGGAAGAGCTGGTCAACCTTGGTTTTAGAGCATGCGGTTCACTTCGTATAAGAGGTTACCTGCTTATACGGCCAAATTTCTGAAACCATATACATACATAGAAACCACTTAAATATCGTTTAACAACAGAGAAAGGAATATCTAAGCGTGAATTTTATGAACTGTTATAGATTTATATAACTGATGCCCATTAAAGGGTAGCCGCACTAAAAGTCTATGGTGCCCTTTACCAGCAGAGGGCACGACAGAGCCACGCAGGGCTTTCGCCTACCCATGCTTTCTTGAAAGTAGGAGCAATGTGTGTTTTCACAAGGTCTGGGGTTTAAGCTGCTGAAAGTCCCGAGGGATGGAAGGAAGCGTGGGCACACCCCGGAAAGGTTTATTCTTGTTTTCTTGTGCGGGAGCATACATTGGCTTCCCAGGGTGCTTCACTAGAATGCTGTTTTGAGGTCAAGATTTGGAGGCTAGATTCGTGTGGACTTTATTTGCTAAAAGGGTCACGTTATAGTTCAAATTTCATAGTCTCCTAACCTCAACTCCTAATCTTAACTGCTAAGGAATAGATATGACTTGGCTAAATGAATCTGTATATATTTTTTTAACGTATACAGCTAAATCTTGGTTTTCCTCATCTATCTCCAGAAAAACAATTAAATGTTTCTTCATAAGATTTTGTTTATTTATAATATTTAAAAAGTGATATTTGTTTTAATTTGAAGTATAAAGTTACATAAAGATAAGGCTTAAAAGTATATAAAATAAAAGATATTTCTATTGGGATCCCTGTCACATGTGGTCACAGTTCATGGGATAAAGATAGAAGTGTAGCAAGAAGTGGTTAACTTGTGGGACCCAAGAGATCCCCTGAGAATCAAATAAGAGCTAAATTTCTCCTAGAAAAAGAAATGCAGCTAACAAATGCCACATGAGAAATGTCCCAGAGACTACAGCATAAGTAAATTTACTAAACACTGATTAATAGCCGTCAGTACCTGCTAATAATTCAGTAGTGATTGCTAACCTTTCTCCATTCTATCTTTGCTCAGAACTTTGAAGGAGTTAAAGCTGCTGAACACACAGAACAGAAACCATGATTCCTGGACTGCATCATAGGCACATGATTCAAAGAAATCATTTAGCCTGTCTTACACAATCTCCTCCCAGGGGAGCAGGACTTCCTAACCTGACCGAATTCATGATTATTAGTACGTGTTATCATATAAAATACATTCATCATGTCACCAGAATGTTGCAAATAATCAATGAACATCAATAATCAATGTGAGACACAGTCAGCATTGAAGTCAATGATGATCTTTCTGTTTTGCTTCCAAAAGGTGAACTTTTACATCTTTAAAATGTCAAGGTAAATTATTTTAGAAGGCAAAATTTGAAGCAGATATTAAATGCTCTATACGGAAGTTAGTAGATGCTGTTAAGAAAAAACCCTAGGGATTAATCTTGACATTTAATTTAAAGAAAAAATAGAAATAGAAATTAAGAACTAATCATGAACATATCCATTTATTCTCAAAGCAGTGTTTGATACGGGGCATTCAATTATAAGTGGTAGAAGCAATTAACCACACATGCTCCCTTAAAATGGCCAGAATCCAGAAAAAAGAAAGAAAGAATTTGACCGAATTTTCAAGTCAGCTGCCAACCCATGGCTAGAAGCCTAGTTAAGAAATCATTTTAATTTAATTAAAAAGAAACATTACACAAAACAATCTGCATTAGATGCACTAGAATATAATTTGCATTAGTGTAGACATGAATGATACAATAAACATTTTAAAACATCTACAAGAAATCCAAATGCCTTTCTATGGAGTGGGACCAGGAAAAAAGAGAGTAAAATAACCCTGTGTTTCAGTATTCCTGCACGGTGATTGGTACACAAGAATAACAAAAAGGCAAGCAAGCAAACAAACAAACAAAAAACAAAACACTGAGGTTTAAATTTAAGCAGTCCAAGAATCACAGCATCAAGCTCATGGTTGTTCCCTGTGGGAGGGATTACAGAGTTTTTCTTCTCTCTGGAGAAGCTAGCATGCAATGGCTACCCTACTCAGCACTATAGAAAGACATGTCTAACTCCACAAACATCCTTGTAAAAGTCTATGAGGCAAGTTGGCTTAGAGGATTGAGGACTTCTGTCCCCAAGATTGACCACCTGAACTTGAACCTGTGAGGCAAATGTCGCAAGAAGGAGCTACCTCCCTCAAGTTGTCCTTGGAACTCCACACATTCACAGTCGCATCAATGTATCTCTGCACATGAACATATACACAAATACGCTCAATGAAAAACTGGAAGAGTTGGAACGGCGGAGAAGGATAGAAGGACCCAGAGAGGACAAGAATGCCACCACAAGACCAACAGAGTCAACAAGGCTAGATGCATGGGGCCTCAAAGAGATGAAAGCACAAACCAAAGAGCAGGCATGGACTGGACCCAGGCCCCAGACACATATGTAACTGAAGGGCAGCTTGATCTTCACGTGGGTCTCTCAGTAAGTTGAGCGGGTACTATCTCTGACATGGACTCTGTTGCCTGCTCTTCTATCACTTTCCCCTTGTAGGGATGCCTTGCCTAGCTTCAGTGGATTAAGATGTGCTCAATCCTGATTTGACTGGATGTGCTGGGGTGGGTTGGTTGGCTGTTGGTGGGGAGGCAGGGAGGAGAGGCTCCCCTTTTCTGAGGAGAAAGGGAGGGGGAGAAAAGGGAAGGGTGGGACCAGAAGGAAAGGGGGAGGGGAATCGGGATGTAAAGTGAATACATAAACTAAAAATAAATTTAAGTATCATGCAAGGAGATAACCTAGAACCCCTGCACAGATATAGCCCATGGCAGTTCAGTGTCCAAGTGGGTTCCATAGTAATGGGAAGAGGGACTGTCTCTGACATGAACTGATTGGCCTGCTCATTGATCACCTCACCCGGATGGGGGAGCAGCCTTACCAGGCCACAGAGGAAGACAATGCATTCACTCCTGATGAGAGCTGATAAACCAAGATCAGAAGGAAGCAGAAGAAGACCTCCCCTACCAGTAGACTTGGGGAGGGGGATGCAAGGAGAAGGGGTAGGGAAGGTGGTATTGGGAGGGGAGGAGGGAAGGGCTTATGGGGGGATACAAAGTGAATAATGTGTAATTAATAAAAAATTTAAAACCTTAGGTTTATTGGAATGACAGCAAGCTCTACCAGATGAACAGAAAAGCCCTCTGCTGAACTGCTTCTGTGAACTTTCCGTACTGTTAAACATGACTTAAAGGTTAGAGCTCAAGCCAGGCGTGGTGGGGTCACCCCTTTACAGCCAGCACTCTGGGACGGAGAGGCAGGCAGATCATTGTGTGTTTGAGTCCAGCCTGACCTACAGAGCGAGTCTAAGACAGCCAAGGCTACACAGAGAAACCCTGTCCCAGGAAAAAGCAAACAAAGAAAGAAACAAACAAACCTAAAAACTGGGTTCAATCCTTAGCATTACCACAACAATATGGAACTCAGAAATGCCGAAGCCTACTCTTACATCAATCCTTATATTACTATTTGTAGTTTTCCTGGAGACACAAAATGTATTATCTGCAAATATAGAACAGTTAAATGAGTAGAATACAAAGTCCTGACGCGTGCACTGGGTGTCTCATTTCTACTTCTCTGAAGGCTGCCATTGATACCTACATATTTAAATGAGATAAACATTAAATTATGTCTCTCAGATTATCATACAGAGGCAAAATTTTCTTTCATTATTTTTGTTGCCTTAAGCTATAGAGTGGAAAACTTCATACAAACTTAGATGAGATGTCAAAAGAGATTTCTCACATCAAGCTGGAAAAACATTACTTTCCTTTACTGTAAAGGATTCTTTATGAGTTAGAATACTTTAAGCAGAGGAAATATAAAATAAATCAGTTTCATAATTTCTTTAGATGCTTTATGCTTACTCACTATTTTCCTCAGAAATCATACTGATAGTTTTTCTGCTTTTCTAGGCTGTTGTTTCAGCCCTGGCCTATGTTTCCTTCGTAAGTCTGGAGTCTTCCTTGTAACTAAGGACAGTTTTGTTTTTTGGGGTGGGGTTGTTGTTTTTGTATTAGCAAAATCATTGGATAAAATACTCACAATTTTTAGTTCTATGAGGTCTGCTTTCTGTAATGATAACTATAAGTTTACCCATGGCTTCTCTCAAAATAAATTATTTTGCATTTTTTTTCAGAAAATATTTGAAGAAAAAATAATTACCGAGCTGTCCAGGAAACCATTCCCATCAGTGTCATAAAGACGAAACATAACTAGAATAAAACAGACGGGGAAAAATGATTAGAGATGAGAAAGGTCATGTTGGTTTATGACAGATTTCTTAAAATCTAGTTTATGTTGAGGACAAATACTTCAATTCCACTGCTCAAAGTCTTTATTTGTGAGACCCTTCTAAAACACCAAACTGAAAATGAATTAATTGATTAATAAAAATACTGTATCTCAGATTTTAAGTTTATAAAACTTTGTTTGTACTCAGAGAAAATTAATAACATTGTTTGCTTAAATTTGGTTTTTAGTTTCTTAGTTGTGCATTCAAATATGAAAGAAAAGTTGAATTATTCAGCACCTGAATATTGAAGGGTAGAGTGGAGTTAGAAAAACAACCAACTTAGAATCCATGGGACTTTTTTCTTATCCCTAATAAAGAATAATCACCCTGCCATTGGGCTTCTGCTTGCCATGGTAGGCAAGGGAGATGGGACACACAGGTACATACCAGAAGCTACCGCCCACTACATAAACACGAGACACTATTATGATCCATCCCAAACAGTGTGAGAGAGGAAACAGGAGTTTGTAATGAAAGATTTTTTTCTCAGCTCCTAAACATACACTATAGCACTACCATTTTGGCTTCTTGGGCTGGATCTGCAAGCAGGCTTCACTGGGCATCTCCTCTTTAAAATAACCAAGTAGGAGATTCAGAACACAGACTCTCTTAGTAAGCTAGGAAAAGGAGAAAGGGAGGTTCCCCCTTGTATAATTCACAGACCACAGGGAGGCCTTGGAAGATGCTGCAGGTCATTTTAAGGTAAACACGGGAGAATGACACAGCTGTGAAAACAGAAGGGTGGAAGTGGCGGTTCATGTGGACTTTGTATAATTTCCTGGAGGGTCTTACGCTTGAGTTCTGCATGTTAACAGAGACATTGGTGGCTAGGAGAGTGTGCATTGCTGTAAGTATTCTCGGACTTAATATTTATAGAATTCTACCAACTAAAACATGTTTACAAACACAAGATACAAAATTATCTGTCTACAGTGTATCACTATAAGTTTTTAAATGTTATCAAATTAACTATGACTTTGTATTCTTTTGCAATAGGAAAATAACCATTAAAGATATAAACCTAGAAGAAATGTGTATTTATTAAATTAAGGTTAGCTAAGATTTTAAGATATTTAACCACGTGATTGATCTCTCTCACATATTCAATAAATGAGAATAAAATGGTAAAAGTAAAAGAAAAAGCCTCCCACAATGTAGGCAGTGAGCATCGTAAGATTTTCCAGTATAGCAGAAAATACTAAAACTCTTTCCATAAGTGGAAACTATTTCCAAAGTGGGTTAAAAAAAAAAAAGAACCATGAAAGATCAAATTAAGAAAAACAAATTCAAACAGGAATTTAAAATTGTGCCTTCAAAGTACAACAGTCAAAGAATACAGCAAGTACCCTAAAGGAAATGGAAAAAGATATCAATTAAAATGCAAAAGATCACAAGTGCTCAGCAAAATTTACAGTTGAGAATGTAAAAGTTGACTGTTTGCAGAAAGGGAGAAAAGCAAGCAAACAACGGTGAGATGGACATTAGCTCCATGGAAAATAAGTTATTCAGCCTACTAGGTCTTTGAAGACTGTCTGTTTTAAAATCAGCTTCTAAATAAAAGCACATTTTTGGTAAAAGCACATTTTGAACCTTAAATATTAGTAAGATTTTTTTCTTAATATTTAAAAGTAGACACAGGTTTCAAGGTAAAGTAGTTCATTAGAAATTCAGGTTATAATTTTGAAACCAATATAGATTTATAGATGCTTTGGTTCCAAAATAAAATACGCCTGATATTCAGATTATTCTGTCAATGTGATATGTGTCAAAGGCAGGGACCTGCTACAAAGCTATGAGCTAGCTTAGCCCACTTTTTTCTATTTTTATAGCCACGTCATTTTGCTTTATGTAGAGACAGTTATGTGCCCACACTTGAATTTAGCTAAAAGGTTAGAGTCGAGGCATGTTATATAAGATGAAAATTTTCTATTTTTCTAAAACTTTTTCTCTTAAAATTTTTGAAAAATTATGTCTATGCTCTTGGCTGAATATCTCACAATACAAACTATTTAGTGTCTTCACTTTCCATATTATGCTACTGATATGAAAGCAGAATTAATGTGTGCAGAATTAATTATACAGAACAAAGTATTTATTTTAATGATATTTCATTTGGGAATCCCTCAATGCACAACTTTCAGTTACCTGCCTAAATACTAAAGCTCAGAGACAGAAGTTTAAAAAAAGAACTTCTATAAATTTTGAAATCCAAGATAATAGGAAAATATTCTCATTCTCTCCATATTTCCTGCAAGAAAAAAACTATGAAGAGTATAAATAATGGCTCTTCTGAATAAAAAGATATCATACAGTAGCTAAGAAGTCATGCTTCTTTCGTTCTCTGAAGTTGCACATTGGTCACTAATGCATGGCATAAGGTTTATCACAATAGGCCCTGTTAGGAGATGACAGGAGTATTCATAGTGTGAGGTGGGCCTCAAGTGGGCTAGGTCAGAAACACTGCCAAAGAGGGACAGTGACTGTGGAGGACAGATGGCAACACCGGTGGGATGTGCCAGTGTCTCCTGTGATGGAACAGCTGACCATGCTGCCAGCTAAATGATGGCAACCAGGGGATGCTAGAGAAATCCCCTTGGAACCCTAATAACTGTGCTTTCTGAGCGCTTTTCAAGTGAGTAGGACAAGTGCACAGAAAAACGAAGGCGGGCATAAGGAAAGGCAGGTGAAGAGATGGTTTATGTTCCACAATTTCGGTTTGTTTCTTCTTAATAGGGTAGACTTTAAGCTAAGTCTTCAGTAAATACCTGGCAGTAAGACTGAAGGGGGCTTAGGACAAGGTAGGAAGCGGTGAACAGAAGCGTCATTTCGGTAGAAGACGCATTCCTTTTGTGAACGCTGGAAACGATGCCCTCACTCTATCTATGGGCCAGCAGGAAGGAATCACAGATGCCAAGGAAGCAGACCTGGCAGGTAAACTGACAGTGGTGACGAGTCACCATAGAGAAGAAACCGCGTAACCTGTTCCTCATCTAACAGGGGCTCCCGGGCAAAAAGCAGCAGTGTCTCAAGCACATTCGTTTTATCAGCCGATTTTAGGTCCCATAGCCAGGGGCATCCAGTAACCTGTATGCACAGGTTCACCAAGTGATAGTGGTGGGTGATCATGTGGGAATGTCTGACCTAAACCAAGGTGTGTACATTCCGTTTTGGTATCTACCTCAAAAGAAGATACAAATTCAATCCTCTGCCTCACAAGCAACTACTAGGTTCCTTGTCATATCTACTTCTGACCTTCTAGTTACCATTTCTTCTTTTTAGTCCTGGTCTATGTTATGATACAACCCTTTGGAAGTAACTATGTAGTTTATTAGACACTATTAATGTATATCTCACTGACAATAATTCTCGAAACTGAAAATGTAAACGAATGTAATGAATTCGTAAATGTACAAATGAAGACAGGTTAAAAACCATAGATTCTTAATAAAATGGATGAAATGTGGATTTGATTCACTGATGTGGGAAAATATCAGACATTTAAAAGAAAAACTAAAATACAAAGTTCCTGATTATTTTGATGAATAGTGGCAGTGATGGCCACCAAATCATAGGGTCCGAAAAGGAGATCATTACTTTGAGAACTCTGAAAACAAGTGCAACGTCAGGGCATAGAGATAGGTCAATAGAGCAGTCTGAAGGCATGATTGCAAAATGAAGAAAATGTCAGGGCATCTGCTCTAGGCTCTGGAGGGAGCTGGAAACTTGGAGAACAAAGAACACACTGAAGGAAAGTGAACAGCAGGTCAGCTCTATTACATTCGTAAGGGCTTCTGAGTGAGTGGATATTCTGCCTGGGGTTGTGGACAAAGGCTGTGTGGGTTTTTTTTTTTTTTATCCTCCCCCAAAACGATGTCTCCCAGTTGCCTTGCAAATAATCAAGTGCAGCACCAAAGTCCATTTTATGGGAGATGGACGGTACCTTTGTTAATTCCCAGATTGAAAAAAATTATCTACATCATCATCCCAAACACAGCAATGACAGCACCTGAGCAAACTTTCTTTTTGGCCATCACTTCAATAGAAATTCAATGTTTACTTTGGAATGAGAGAGATTTCTTCACGTTCTTAGGGATACAAAATAAATCTTGAGATGCAAATATTCAATGTTTATGAATAATAAATACATATTTAAAGAATAATATTCATATGGTTTATTCATAACCTAAGCTGGTGTGACTCCTAAGTAATCACAGTAAATTCTTTACTAGTGAGAAATATTATCAAAAAGTTACAATTTTACTAAACTGATTTGTAATTGCAATTCTAATACATTGCAGTGTTTTAAATTTTATTAAGAAATATTGAAGTGTGGTTTTGTTATCTTCATTATCATTTTGGTAGTAAAATTTTAATCTCTAATATAATATGGTTCATCTAGTCTGAGTATACAGCAACTGCATTTGTTATAATGAGCTTTGCAATTACAGACTCATCATTTGAAATCCTTGAGCAGAGTGCAGGGAACCTTATGAAAGAAGAAGGAGATAGGAAGACCTTAAGGGGACAGGAGCTCCACAAGGAGAGCAACAGAACCAAAAAAATCTGGGCCCAGAGGTCCCTGCAGAGACCAATACTCCAACCAAAGTCCATGCATGGAGAAGAACTGGACCCATAGGCAGATGTAGCCCATACACAGCTCAGTCTTCAAGTGAGTTCCCTAGGAAGGGGAGCAGGAGCTGTCTCTGATATGAACTCAGTGGCTGGTTCTCTGATCACCTCTCCCTGGGTGGGGGTGGGGTGGGGTAGGGGGTGGGTGGGGGGGTTGCAGCCTTACCAGGCCACAGAGGAAGACAATATAGTCAGTCCTGATGCGACTAGGCTAGGGTCAGATAGAAGGGAGGAGGACCTCCCCCATCAGTGGACTTGGGGAGGGGTATAGAGGTAGAAGAGAGAGGAAGAGCAGGACTAGGAGGATAGCAGGGGGATATAGCGGAGATACAAAGTAAATACATTGCAATAAGTGATAAATATTTATATCTATATTTTAAAAGTATGTTCTTTCATTGTAGTTTGTACATTTTACCACCAGGGAGAGCTCAATCACTGCAATTTATTAAAGAGAGTTAACTAGGCACTAAAATTTCTTCTACCTGTAATACTGTAAAAGAAACAAAAATATTGTTTACCTATTTATAATATACAGTACCACATCCTATATATGAGGCACTTAAGAGTTTTTTTTCCTCTGTCAAAGAGAGTGGTAACACGATGGTGAAGGTAGGTTGCCATGGAGAAGAGTGGGGCGGGGGTGTGTTTGTGGGTACAACAAGAAGGGGGATTTCTCACTCCCTATCTGGAAGATCTGGGCTGTCCTCCTCAGAGAAGAGGAATAAATGCAGGGAAAAAATTCGGATTTTCCAATTGCTTCTTGTTAACTCAAAAAGACCCGAGGATAAAACAACATTCAGGAACCATTTCACATCATCACAACAAACTTCAACATCTCTTTACAAAACGCTGTGTTTCAGAATTCCAAGAAGGATGCAATTTCAGTTAAACTTAGCGGTAGCTTTCTGATTGTTTGGCTCTAAGAAAAGCGCTTTTTTACTTTCTCTTAATTGTTGAGCAAGCTCATTTTAGTGACCAAACAATGTGGGCAAGTGCAATTACACCAACACACAGTCCCTCCCTCTAACCCCCCAGCTCGATGAATAGGTACAATTACCAAAACATACACTCAAGTTTATCCTCAGGTCTCCCTCTTTCAAGGAGAGACAGGTAGCAGACAATGTCCTTGAGGTGGATCACTTCCGGGGAGCACGTATTTGCTGGAGAAGAACGAGGAGGGGTGATGGCACCCTTATTCATCCTCAGACCTGGAAAATATGTTTATATATTTAAAACATTCACTGTGCTCTAAAATATGAAATGACTAAAAGAAATCGTTCTAGCTATTGTGAACTTAGTGTAATATAATGCAATGCACTAGAAGACCAATATCTTAGCTTTCTGTGAGTCTGTGAGTGGTGAAAGAGGGAGATTTGCAGGAAGATACCAGAATTGCCCTTTTGTAAAATACTGAGAAAGCAATGCGAATCTGTCATATTATGATTCATATATTCGAGAGTAAGTAATCATTTATAAAATATTATTTATCTCAAGTGTCTGCCAGCACCATAAATAAGAAAGCCACATGCCATCGTACTATCTCTGAGTATGAATAAGTGCAACATAAAGAGAAATCAGGATCAGCAAGATGGACGCTTTTGAGAAAAGGTGGGACATATCACTGTAGCTTGATTTCAATATGATCTTCACTTGACGTATGTAGTTCAAGGCCAGCCTGGTGCCTTATGGGCCAGCCAGTTCTAAACATTGAGGCTTTCTCAAAACAAACAAACAAGCAAACAAACCTACATGTTACATTTAAAATATCAAAAAACCCCTTTTGCTGCATTTCATTTATTTAGTATGATATGTACACATATGTGTGTGTATACACGCATGTGCATGTTATGGCACCTTAGGACCATTTTCCGTCTTGTGGAATTGAGGGCAGGAGTTCAGATCACAAGTCTCAGCAACAAGTAGTTCCTCTGGTTGCTGGGCCAGCCAATGGGCCCTTGTTTCCAAACCCTTATGACTTGTCTTGTTCTAAGACAACTGTTGAGAAAGCAACTGCTAATGATAATGTAACAGGAGCCTCTTCACACAGAAGACTCATTCACAGAGAAATCTTTGAAGTCACAGTATGAGCACCTGAAAAGGCCTGAGGTAAACCACGGTGATAACCAAGGTGTGCATTTGACAAGAAGTACTTGACCAGGGTGACTGGTGGGCTGGGTGTCTCATGGGTTCCCAATCTGCCAACACATCTGGGGAAGAGCAAGTTACACAAGGGCAGCTTGTGCAGCTGCCTTTCCTTGGCACGAATCTCCCCGACAGATCCGTTTGCAGCTCTGACTCTTCCTGTACTTCCTGCCATCTCATCTGGCCATCTCAGTACCCTCCAATATCAACTGTGACGTTTTATCAAAATGTCTTCAGTTTCCATTTTTGCTGATTGTGCCCCTAATAACAGGTCTCCTTTAAAGTGCTTCTAATATCAGGTTGGAATCACTAAAGGGGACATTCACACACCATCTCACTTAATTCTCATGTTAACCTTGTGAGGGCGACTATATTGTCCTCACTTGACAGAGGAGAAGTAGGCTTTTAAATACAGCTGTCCCAGAGTTTTCACTGCCAGCCATACAAGTCCATCTTCCTCATTCAATCCTGCCAATCTATGCAGTATTTTCCTTTAAGGACACTAATGAACATAGGAAAAGAATAGACACACATGAGCACAATTTGTGGCTTTCATAACAACATAAATATTTTCTTTAAACTATTTTGACTCTATTCCTTCTCTTTTCATTCTCAAAATTTCACCAGAGAAGCTCTCAACTGACTCTATTACATGTGTATACAGCCAAGCCCCGCCTGTGGAACACTCTTCCTCTCCTCTTTGCTCTTACTGTGGTATTTCATTACAGACCCACTCTGCTCTCATTCACAGTTATCAGTGAGACATACATTCTAAATTTAATTTTTATTCATAATGCAAGTCGCACTACATTGCATATACAAATTTACAGTTCTTTTTACTCGAAGGAAAGAAAAAAAAATCAAAGATAATGCTGAGTTTTAAAAGGACTTCATCATTCCCAAATAATTACAGTGGTCAGCTAGAGCCTAGCCAGCTGCAGGAATCAGGACTTCTGACTTATTAGAGAAGACATTTGGTGTTGACCCTTGAAGTGGTCGTAATTCCAGATTTGGAGCACAGACAGTAAATTAAGGTGATAAACTATGTCATGAGTCACCCAGCTGGGGAGCTAACCCTTTCCCCAAATGCCCGGCTCAGGATCCTTGAAATGATGTAATCAGCTCAACTTAACTTTTTAACACAAAATCATCAAACTGAACAAGAGAGAAAAGAGGGAACGTTGTTTCATTTGGAACAAAGGTAAACTGTACATTTTTTCTCTAAGAATTAAGGTATCTGACTATCTGCTTTCATAACACTGTTTTAAAGGTATGAAAGAAAAAAAAGGAAACTATGAAGGTCCTTTTTGCCTCTCCGTTGTGCAATGTATATTGTGAGAAAGTATATATACACATTTCAGCATTCCTAGTCATAACACTTTAAAAAAATAAACATCAGCTTTATTACAAATATAAACTTTATGTCTCATGTAATTTCCCTATTTAAAATACACAGCTAAATGACTTTTAGCCTGTTCACAGCATTGGGCAACCATTGTTACCATCAACATTAGACTTTTATCATTGTCTAAAATATCAGCCTACACTGGCCGCCGCCCTGCCTGCATTTTCTGGAACCAGGCAACATCTCATCTCCTTTCTGTCTCTACAGAATTTTAGCATCACTCTTTGAAGAAAATATTACTATTGTGTTTGCATGAAGAAACATGTATATTTCTGTCTTTATGCTGATAAAATTTTGTTAAAGAAAGCTTCACTGTGCATTTAATTGTTATCATTGTACTTTAAATATTTTAAGTGTAAGAATATGGGCATATATGCAATCTGTACATTGGAAAACTAAGAAATGTTTCCAAAAGACTAATTAAAATGAATTTGAGTGGTGAAATGTGTACTCTTTGTAATTATTTGTAGGGTTTATCTGAGCAAAGATCAACCAGACAATTTTGACAAAAATATTAAAGTTGGCATTAATGTTTTAAATCTACATTTGTGGAGATTTGTTTTGCAAAAGAAAAAGGAAGAAAAGTCTCAGTTCTTTTACTGCGTACCCCCTTAACCATGTATAAACCCTCACTATCAATATCTTTCAATATCTGCTACACTTAGTCACCGAGCTGGCTAGTTTTATGCCAACTGGACACACGAACTAGATTTATCTGAAAAGAGGGAAATTCAACTGAGGAATGTCTCCATAGAATCCAGCTTTGGAGAATTTTAAAATTAGTGATTGATAGGGGAGGGCCTATTCCATTGTGGGTAGTGCTATCCCTTTGCTGCTGGCCCATGGTCTCTGAGGAAAAAAGAATGAGCAAGACAGGAGAGCAAGCTAGTGAGCAGCACCTCTCTGTGGCCTCTGCATCAGCTCCTGCTTCAAGGTTCCTGCCCTCTCTGAGTTCCCACTCTGAATTCCTTCAGTGATGGGTTACAGTGTAGAAGTGTAAGCCAAATAAGCCCTTTCCTTCCCCAGCCTGCTTTTTGGTCATGGAGATTTGTTGCAGCAGAAACACTGACTGCCGCAGTGGCCAACACAGGCATACTATTCCCCAGCCTCCGTAGTCTATTGCAATTACTTTCACTATTTCTGTTAACTTTTTCAGTCTCAACAAATATGTTGTCATTTAAATATTTTAGAGCTTTAGAGCATTGTAACTTACCATTTAGCAGGAATTGTATGGCAAATTAGCTTTTCAAATGAGCTTATTTCACTAAATAGTATGAGATTCAGTTTATTCCATGTCCTTTTTAAAAGTTATTTCTTTTTGAATTGAGTAACATTTTTGCTTAAAATATAAGTTTATTTGTCCATAACAGAATTGAATAAACTTGAAGTAATTGATCAAGCAGGCTTATTCCTATTTTCAAGACTTCTATACGACCAGTACAGTCTTGCTTGGGAATAAAAAAATCTCCCTTCATATTTTCACTTTCTGAAAGCAGGCATAGTGTCTCAGTCTTTTTCATAGAGGTCATTTTTGTAGTCTAACCTTTCACCTTTCTTTCTTTCCCTAAATATAGCTGGAAGAATTTTCTGTTACTTATTTCCTTCTACTTCTTAGCCTTCCCCAAGGTCTCTTTGAGATATTTGCATTAACGGTCATTGAACACAGAGACAGTACATGAAAACAGTGGTGAGGGACCCTCAACTGGATGATTAGAGTCCAGCACGTCAGCAGCCTCTGATGAAGAGGCTCAAATTCTATTTTTCATTAGAATGACATTTATGTCTTCCAATAAATATTGTTTTTAACATTTTAAAGTGAATATGAAGGCCAGGTAGAACAAAAGCTGTTTCTTTTGCCTCAAGTGGTTGCATTCAGCTCTTAGCTCTGACTATTGTGTGAGTGATACCAATTTTCTGGTTCTCACTTACCCTGATTTTATGATTTTAAATACCTTACCAGAAAGCTGTAGCAACTGCACAGCCAAACTATGCATATTCATATATCCCTAAACAACTATATTTGTATACATATGTATTATAATAGACAACAAAGACCCCTCCAAAAATAAAATAATTATAATTATAGTGCATTAATTTGATCAGGAATACCTAATTTGTACTTCCAGGATATTTTACAAAGGTAATGTCATCATTTACACATATGTGTTTATATGCATATACTTATGAACATTTTCCTCAGAGCTATAATTTTAAGAATAGCATTAATAAAATTAAATGGTGCCTAATACTATATTCTTCAATAACATGACTTGCACTGTGCTCTCATTTAGACACATTCACATTCTAGAAAAAAAAGTAAAAGGATTTGTCTTTTTAACTTGCTTATTTTGTTTCTTGATGAGAATCAATCTTAAGACCTCAGGCATGCTGAGTGAGCACTCACCCCTTATCGCCTAACATAAAAAAGTGTTCCTAATGAACACAAGCCTCAAGTTTGTGTGTATGTGTGTGTTTGTGTATATATATAAATGTTTATGTATATACAGGTAGGGACTCGCTAATGACATGAGTATCTTCTGCAATTTCTTGCAGCATATCCTTTGAGAGAGAAACTCTCAGTATACCTGCAGTTCACAGATTCAGCTAGAGTGGCTAGCTAGCAAACTCCTAGGATCTTCCTGTCTCTGATTCTCCGCTATCGGGTTAAAGGGACATCAATGCCTGTTACTTATGTGTGTGCTGTGGATCATATGTGGCCTTATGAAACTGAGACTGGACATCTAGCTTTCTGGATACCTGAGACTGGCCATCTAGCTTTCTGGATACCTGAGACTGGCCATTTAGCTTTCTGGATACCTGAGACTGGCCATTTAGCTTTCTGGATAACTGAGACTGGCCATCTAGCTTTCTGGATAACTGAGACTGGCCATTTAGCTTTCTGGATAACTGAGACTGGCCATCTAGCTTTCTGGATAACTGAGACTGGCCATCTAGCTTTCTGGATAACTGAGACTGGCCTGGAATTCCTGATCTTCCATTCTCTATCTCCAAGGTGATGAGCAAGGTCACAGACTTCACACAACAGGCCCAAATAACACATGGATTTTTAATACACATTAAATTAATGCCTTTGTTTCAGTCTGCATTCTTTTCAAACAATTCCTTTTCAGATGACAAATTCACCATTATTTCTATTCCTTTACTTCAGCATTTCAAAGGAAATATGACAACTATTTTGACTTACGTTTCTAAATCTACACAGTAACAAAATACTAGGAATTAAATTTTCTGACTTTTTTATTCTATCAATATGCAGAAGTTCATGAGTCTTATAAAGAAATGTATTGAAGGCTATGGTACTATTTCCAATATCCAGCTGTACCAGCTGACACGTTAGAGCTAGAAACTCGAAGTCCAAGAGTTCAAGGCCAGTCTGAGCTACACAGGAAATTTGTGGGCCACGCTGAGCCATGTGAGACCCTGTCTCAAACTAAACAAAACAAAACTCCCACGATTGTAGAAATCTTCTAACTTTCTGCTCCTCAGTACAACAGCATAAACTACATAAGGATTTTGACCAGATACAAATTAGTGAGTGAAAATGGAAACTGTGCTTCATTTAATTTAGATCTGAATAGCTGCCAGTACTCAGCAGCTGTCATGTAACATATTGCCACCCAGAGTGTGGATGTGGAAGCCAGAGGGAGACATCCATTGCTTTCCTAAAAATTTCTTTGTTGTGTATTTTGAGACAGGATCTCTCTCACTTAAGCTGAAACTTACAGATTCAGACTGTTTGACAAGCAAGCCCCAGGGATTCTTTGTGGATAATGCCCTAGTACACACAGATAACAGAAAGCTGGCAGAAGTTGGTCTGGTAGCGTCTACTTGCAATCCCAGCTACTTATGAGGTAAGGGGTGATGAGTTCTAGATGAGCTTGAGCTGCAAAGTGAGTCACTGACACACACACCCCAAATAAAAAACCAAGAAAAACAATTTGAATGACTTTTTGTTATCTGGATATTTTAAAAAGCCAACCACTTGTTAAAGAGGAAATTTCCATTTGTCTGTAACCTGCACACTGAAACATATTCTAATAACTCTTCACATTCATGTCACCTCATGCAGAATGTATGACATTATAAAAAATTACAATGAAGGAGTTATTTCATCATGGTATGTGCAAACCAAAACACTAGCATACAGTCTGTTCAATAAACAGCGAAGATAGGCTGGAATTTATTGAGCATTTACAATGTATGCACGTTCATTTTATTTCCATACATTATAATCTTATGCTCTTTAAACCTAGAGAAATGGAAATATTCATTATTCCCATTAAGAAAACAGAAATAAAGTGACTGTACAAGTACAATTTAAATGGCACTCTGAAATGCAGTTTTGTGCTTTAAACATACTTGTGAGATGAGAGAGTCCCTGTCTCCTGACTCTCAATAAATAAACCAAGAGATACATTGATTAGTCTATGATTACATACAGGCTCATATATTTACCAAAATTTCATCAAAGTTGGTTGTAGCGAAATGATTTTTTTCTTATCTATACTTTTAAGAGATTTGAAACTATCATGCTGCTTGAGAGCACAAGTCTGAATGTATACGCATTCATTGCCATTAAGCATTTATAAGCGGCTATTGATCAGTGACAAAATAGTGATGAGAGCAGACTGCAACACCCCACTCCTACAGCCTGCTGAGCACAGGGGGAGAAATCCAGCTCTCGGCATCCTACTTTTTTTTTTTCTAGCTACTGTGAGACAGAAAAGCTGTGCCTCTTCCCATGTTAAGTCATGTGCATATAGATCTGGGCGTCTTCAACATAAGCTCTATTATTTGCCTTCACAAATTACAAGCTCTACAAGTATTTTTGAACATGGACGTATAAAAATATTAAAGTAATACTACAATTTAGCGTTTAATTATTAAAGTGTAAAGGTTTTTTTTTTTTTACTTCTTTATTCTGGGAAAACTAAATTTATATCAAAATGTTAACATTTTTTAAAAGTTCAGAAAAAATTTAAAAAATGAAGAATCCACTTAGCAATTATAACTAAAGAATTCTTCTTTAAGTGGCCTGTGTAAGGGTCTTGAAGTTCTAAGTTTTGTTGGTTGCAGCATAAAATATTTGTTGACATAGAATAAATGCCAATTACAGCTTCCACTTGTCTGGGCAATTAGAAGTGTGAATCTGGTGCTGAAACAGTGTGAGGTATGCACTGATTCGTATAAATAAAGGAGTTCCCTACGGGCTGGAAATCCTTAGATGTTTTTTATTTGTTTTTAGAGCATTCGTTTGTCAGTTTCAAAGCCACTGCATCAAGAGCGACTATGTTGGTAGCAGTATGCAGCACTGTTTTAAGTGCTGACTGCATGCCGGAAGTCTTGTTTACTGTCACACAGATCTTAATGTCTGTGCAGATTTAGTGTGAAGAGACCCTGTCTCCCCTTGGCTCACTTTTAGAACCTCAATTAGTTTATTAACCATAAAAGATCTACCAAGCTGCTCTATAATGCAACAACACACACACACACACACACACACACACACACACACACACACACACACACACACAAACAACACCCTGAGGCAACAGTTCACCTCTGAGGTCTTCCTAAGGCTGCTTGACAAAGCGATGCTTTTCCACAAGTGCCCAGTCCTCACTGTATACTTTTCTACTCGTAGCCTCCTTATGGATGAACTTAAACTATTTCTCTTTTCCAGAACACTATTGTCACCAGGTTTGTAGCTCTTCAATTTCATGGAAGACATGAAATGAGATAAATGTTACTTTTGGCATTGTGACATCTCGATACACATAGTTCAACAGCTTAACCTGACTCAACACTACATACCAGTTTAGCAACAAAAATACTTAGGAAAGAAAAAGTATGTTAACCTTTTTACATTGAGAGAGAGAGTGTGTGTATGTGTGTGTGTGTGTGTGTGAGAGAGAGAGAGAGAGAGACAGATTTCTCCCAATATAAAATATCCCTGGTAACTTTTATTGCTTCTGACTCATCCTTCACAACAAACATCTCCCACATCAGTGCCAGCACGACTACTTCAAGGCTTAAAGTCTTGTGTTGGTTATCAAATTTGATTCGGATGGAAATCGTGATTAAGCGTGACAAGCAAAGCTCTTCCACACCTGGGCTTGCCTTCCACTCTGGCTCCCTGGCTGGCTGTTCGCCACTCACCCCTATCAGCCTCGCTCCTTCCTATGTCTCCCTCGCTTTGGCATCCTGACCTTGAAGGGAGCAGGTTTCCCCTCATGGCTGCCACAAGGCTCCAGCCAACCCAGAGCAAACAGACCACCAGCTGATCTCAGCCCTTGGATCCTACAACTAAGAGGTCAAATTGCCCTTTGTCCTTACAGCTTCTCTAGAGCACTTTGTTACCATGATGGAAAACTCACTTGTGCAAATTTTAAGAAAATGGAAAAGGGCTGCTGTTTTGGTCACTAGTGACGGAAACTTGAACAGTAAGGGTAATGTTTTAAATTATTAATCATGGCCAAATGAATGAAGAATATCTGAAAATGCTATTTTAAGAGAACTTTAAAAATATACATTTAAAAAATTAAAATATTTATTTCAATATCTCAGTTTCTCTTCTTAGATTTTCTGCTTTTCAGATGCTTTTACACCACTGTTCACTCCTCTAGCTTACTCCAGCTAGAAGGCATCAACATTTATACATAGAGAACCACACGCAAGTAAGGAATGCTGAAGTGAAAGGAACAGTCTTCTCCAGGGAAGGGCACATTCATTCATTCATTAACCAAATCCAAATGTTCAGTCCTGGAAACATCCATACTAGTAACATTCCACAAACTGAGCTGCTTACACTTAGAAATACATACATACAAACATGCATATATACATACATATGTGCATATAATCTTATTAATTTGATTTTACCCACTTACTTCAAACAATAACCATATATTAACACTAATGTTATGCTTAGGTTCATTAACAATATTATTCACAGCTATCTGTGCATTAACCCAAAATGATATAAAAAAAATCATAGCATTTTCCACATCAAGTCAACTAGGCCTAACAATAGTCACTTTAGGTATTAACCAACCATTTCTAGCTTTCCTACATGTCTGTAACTATGCTTTCTTCAAAGCCATGCTATTTGTATGCTCTGGATCAATTATTCATAATCTAAATGACAAATAAGACATTCGAAAAATAGGAAATCCCATAAATTCACTTCCTTCACCTCATCATGCCTAATCATTGGAAGTCTAGCACTAATCGGCATACCCTTCGTAACAGGATTTTACTCAAAAGACTCAATCATCGAAGCTATTAACTCATCTTACACCAAACGCATGAGCCCTGAGCCCTTCTAATTACATTAATTGCTACATCCATAACAGCTATTTACAGCATAGGAATCATTTACTTTGTTACCATAACTAAACCACATTTTCCCCTCTCATTATCATAAATGAAAACAACCCAAAACGTATTATTCCCATCTAACGTCTAGCACTAGGAAGCATTCTGTCAGGATTTATTATCTCCCATAACTTTCCTCTATCAAACATTCAAATTCTCACAATACCCTGATACACTAAACTTTCTGCCCTAATTGTAACAATTATAGGTTTAATCTTAGCATTAGAATTTAACATCTTTACCACTTATTTTACCCATAAAAAACCATCACATCTATCATTCTTCTCAACCATACTAGGATATTTTCCAACAATCATACATGGACTAACTCCTATAAAAACACTCAACAGAAACTTCCACAGAGCACCAAACCTTCTCGACATAATCTGTCTAAAAAAATCAATTCCAAAACTCATCTCTACATGCAACTATAAAATTATCAAAAATCATAAGCAACCAAAAAGGCCTCATCAAAATTTACTTCCTTTCATTCCTAATTTCACTAATATGCTTGTAGCAGTAGTCCACAAAATAAGAGGGCATGAATTGGACGGGAGCAAGGTGCTATGCGGGAGTGCTTGGAGGGAGAAAGGGAGGGAGAAATTATGTAATTATAGTATAATATGCAAAAAGAAAAACAAACAAACAACAACAAAAAAAGCCACAGTTTCTGGGTGTGGGGAACAGCTCATTCAGTAATATGATCTGAGTTCAGTACTCAGTTTCTGAAAAAAGAAAACAATTGCTCATCAGGTATTACCAGATAGTGTAGTGGAATCATTGATTTCCAGATTCAGTGAGAGATTTTTGACTCAAAAAATAAGGTGGAAAGCAACTGAGAAAGACAATCTATATGGAGCACTACTCACCCCCATTTCAACACACAGAACAATCTCAGATTGTCCTTGGGTTGATATACTCTGTGCTTAACGTTGTCCTTCATTGTGCTTTCCTTATCATGAATTTGCAATTGCATCGCAGAATTAATTGCAGTGCAATCGGTCACATGATTAAATACTTTTCTCCTTTCCATTAAAGGAACTTTGAGTTGCCTGAAGCGTCCCTAGCATGTAAATTGAATGCATAAATTAATGAATAGATAACATGAGCAATTGTGTTATGTAACAACTGTACTTTCATAGGTTTGGGGTGTCAAGAATTTTAATTTCCTTAGAAAACAATAATTTGACATAAGCATGTTCATGAAACTTGAACTTGAATAGTCAACAGTAGTATCATCAGGATTCTGCTAGAACATCTTAAAGACTGGGTGTTGGGATATTGCCAGATGATACCAGCAACAATTAATGAAACTGTGATCTTATCGGTGGTTACCTAATGATGGTTATAGGAAGTACTGGACAGTGCTTTGTATTTAACTATACACAGTGCAGTAGAGGGAAGAAAAAACACATTATAATGTTTGGAAATGGACAATTTGTGGGTGCAAATCAAGACAAGTAGAGAATCTTTGGGAAGAATTTGATAAGCCTTTAGACTATAAGAGCATTGCCTGATGGGATTCCATAAGACAAGTTTGATGGGAGATCTGGCACATATGCATTGTTTGTGGGCGTGCAGTCCTTGAGGAGAGCTTGACAAACTTAATGTGCGAGAGTACCTATTCTCTTAATTTTTAAGCTTTTACATTTATTTTTCTTTTAACTTTTTAAGACTTTTACTGTTTGTAAATGTAGATTTTATTCCCTTAGATGAGGGGATGAGATGAGAGCTGAACCTGAGCTTTATGAATACATGCCTGAGTGACCTGAGCCCAGAGCATTTCTGTCTATCTCTATGCTTAAGCCTGGAAGCTTCTAGACTCTGTTCAATGTAATCTCCTTCAAGCCTAGACCTTGAAGGCTTCAGCTTCCAGCCTCTGTCTGCTAACCTAGGCATAGAAAGTTTTTTAGCCCCTGAGAATTACTGCTAAATATGCCTACCTTTTATAATTCTTTCTAAATTTTGGCTGGCTGGTTCAACTTAATTGTTTCTGGCTCACAGCTCGTCTCCAAGCTGACTGATTCAAACTGGCTTCTTTCTGATTCTCATTGGATTGCTCTGCTTGGAAAAACTGCCTCTGACCTCCACAAACTGAACTGCACCAACCCAGTTGCACTCAATTGAACTGCATGGAACTCTATTGTACTCCCAAATTCTACTGTACTGTCTCCATGAGCTTTTGCTCTTTCTCTGCACTGCTCTTAAGTAGCTTCTCTTTCCTGTATCTTCTCCTGACAGTTGGGCATATATTGTCTCTGACTCATTCTGACAAATATTTCTCTGAGTCCTCACTTTGTCTGCCCCTGAATTAGATGTCATTGTTTGGGATTAAAAGTGTGTACTAAAGACCTTTCTATATTCTACCCAGAGTATTTAAAGGTGTGTAATTCATCCAGAGAGATTAAAGGTGTGTCCAGCCAGAGCAGTATGTAATTTATCCAGAGAGATTAAAGGTGTGTCCAGCCAGAGGGGAATGTAATTTATCCAGAGGGATTAAAGGTGTATACTAAGGGTGTGTCTATATTCTAACTGGATTACACAGACCTAGGACTTTGCATGTGATCCTTGCCAGAGCAACCATTTCGATGGATTAAAATCCCTCTATAACTTTTATTTATGTATGGGGGAAAGGTAAGTGCTAGAACACATATGTGGAGTCCAAGAATAACATCCTAGTCTATTCTCTCCTTTCACAAGTGAATCTCTTTTTGATGCTGTGATACTTGTGTCTCTTACAATGCCCACTATCTGCACTTTCTAAGCAAACATACTCACCACCTGATAGCAGAGCAGGCTTGCTCTTTACGTTTGGACTGGAATGGGGAAGCTTGTTGCTGAATGACATGAAAAGGTGGGCAGTGAAGTCATCAGGGAGCTCAGCTTCCAGAAAGGTCTTCATGAACAGCTTGAAGCCTTCAAAATCTATGGTCTAAAAAAACAAATGTAAGTATGTAATTTCAGATCTGGTGAAATAACAAAGACATTTTACCATATTCAGAAGTTACCTGAGATGCTTTCTATATCCAAGTCTACAAAAGAAAGATACCAATATGAGGCCAAGGCTTATTGGTTTTAAAGTATATCACATTTGATAGTGTTGAACAAAGATAATATGATTTCTAGTTAGATATTTCTATATCCACGTCAACCATGTGACATAAAATTTTACCCTTTCAATTTTTTTCCTACATCCAGCAATTGGGACTGTTATTTCCAAACCCACAGATTTGTGCTAAGTAGCTCAGATATGTAACCGGAATAAGCTGATACTGAGCCACATATTCATACAGCAGGCACACAGAATGACAGACATGTTCACCTCTTTTTTTTCACAGTGATGCTGATTATTTGTTTTGAGAACTGTAAACAGTGATCAACAATAATTTTAAATCAAAACCAACACCGATTGATTAAATATTTAAAAACTTTACCTACAGAATTCTAATGAAACATATTGTACAGTCTTTAACCCTTCTCCCTTTTGTACTCATTTGAAGGTGGTCATTTCAGAGTAAGAGTCCCAGGACCACTTGAAAGGCAACTGGAGGAAGCCACTATCTCTCCTCAACCTTAGTACAGAATGCATAGGGGTCTTCAGCAAGCATGTCTTCTCACAGCTGAGGAGAAAAGCAGGTAAGATGACTACTGCTGAGGAATGGGAAAACTGTGGATGTTTGAGGAACAAAAGCATGTGGGTACTATTGACTTGACTGAAGAGACATGTTGAAGGGGTTTTCTGACAGCAGGTGTAGTTGGGGAATAAGGAACGACATGGGGAATTAGTAGGCCTAGAAGATCTATAACGACAAAACCTGAGTCAAGAGATTCAAAGGCACCTTTTCACACCCAGATCAGTTAGTTCACCGAGCTGAAACTAAAATAGGGCAAAACTGGCAGCTGATATTTGTCATTTTATCAGGGTGCCTGGAAGGTAAGAAAAATTTCTGTAAACTCTTATTTTTGAAATGAAAAATGCCTATCTTTTATGTTCAATGGTATTTGAGAAAAAAGAGAGTATATATGCCCTATACTGTTATTCATTATGAACATAGTTTATGTCATGATATTATTTTTCACAAAGTTAAAATAAATCATATCTTTCCAAAATATCTCTGTAAAACATAAAATTTTAAACTATGGGTAATAAACTAATTAAATGATATATAATATATAATAAGTATATATTATATATAGTTTGTAGTTTTTTTATTGAGTGTGATCTCAGGAAAGTAAATTGATTCATTACCTTTCATATCACTACTTTCTTTATACAAAATGATATATGAAATCATCACTTCTCAGTTGTCATCTGAATAAAAATTGCTATAAAGTTTTTTAGAGAATCTTGGGCATATTGATAGGAAAATTTAAAAATCATTAAAGAAATAAATAAAAGGTAATTATGGCTTGGAAATACATGAGTTATTTTAAATACTAACTTGCTTCTTATTGGCTCAAAAATGATAAAATTTTTGAAGTCCTAAAGCAGAACTTCACCTCTACTTTTTGTTCTGAAATCAGGCAATACTCTCAAACTACAGTGTTCAGGGAGTAAGACATTTTAAAAACATCTTACTTCTCCTCCTCCTCCTTTTTTTTTTTTTTAAATATTTTACTTCTTAAAAGAAGACCATTGCAGATATGAGAGTGGGGTGTTCTGTTGGTTCTTCAGTGAATTATGGAAGATGATGCCAGAAGAGCTATACTTAAAGTTTTTTGTTTGTTTTTATTGGAGATGTGAAGCTCTTTCCTGACACTGCAGTCTTGGAGACAAATCTTTCTGCTAAACATGTGATGTTATGTGACACAATTCTATGAAGCCCAAATGACCTTATAGCCAAAACTTATCTGACTCAGTGTTTGGAAGGAAGTCACATTCGTTGAGAAAATTTTTACAATGTTTCCTGAGTTATATATTACTTTTCTCTGAAAAAAGAATTCAAATATCACCTAAAATCATACTACCTAAATCAAGACTTTTGTCATAAATGCATGATATATTTAATTTACACATTTCTTTTATAACATAGAAAATTAGAGAAATTTCAAATTTATATGTGAGTTCTGCTGTCAGTAGTTTTAGAAAACTCAAACTGTTAAATAAAATAAGATTATTTGTAATGCACATTAATGGAAACATGAATGGAAGAAACTGCATGGAACTTGACTATTTAAAGTAAAATTGGCTATAAAGTCAAATACAGATATAAGAGGTTTAATTTTTAAAAATATTATTTTATCATTTTTATATGTATATATACACACATTCATATATGTGTATTTGGATTTTCAAGGCAGGGTTTCTTTATGTAACATCCCTGGCTCTCGAAAATGTGCTTTATTAACCAGGCTGGCCTTAAAGTCAAAGTGATCCACCTGCCTCTGTCCTGAGTGCAACCACACAGGGCTTAATTTTCTGTTTTTAATACATCTTGACTGCAGTTTCCCTTCCTTCCACTGCCCTCATCCCCCTCCACCTCACTTTTCCCCTAGACCTTCTCCTCCTACACTTCCTTTCAGAAAAGATGAAACAGTCATAAACTAATTAGAGCAGTAACAAAAAGTTTATAAAGAGTATAGACTTCTTAGATGACACTGTGTAGCTGGCATGAATTCAAAACACTCTTTGACATCCTGTTTGGCCATGTGAATCATTCATTCTCAATGTCTCCTTAACAATAGAGATATAGCACTAATATTTATCCAGGCACATGAAAATAAATAATGGCACATGTCACTCTCTCCTTCATCCCCTTGGCAGGTCTGGGCTTAACGTTCTCTGTGTACAAACTCCTCATCAGTTATACCATGTCCTGTCTTAGGTGTGGTAAACTCACTATCAGTCACTCAACCACCAAAGTTAGTATTGGGAGAAACACTATACTGTGGAAGAGACGGGAATCAGGAAATATCCTGTGGGCATAGAAGGGTCAGGGACTAAGACTCTACAGTTGAGTCGGGGAATTTGTTTCTCCTGGAAACCTCTAACCTTTCTTTATATTCCTCCAAGTCAAGGCTAACTTACTTTCGTATCCATACGTTGAAAGATAATATTAGATGCTTAAAGAGAATGTTAACTGTATATGGTGGAAATAGTCTGTATATGGAATGTCTTGTGAATGCTGATGGGATTTTCACAGTTAACTAAGAGGTAGGTGCTACCGTTGCTCCTCTTTATAGAAGACCAAACCTTTAAAAAGTGCATTAAATTGCTTGACATCAAAGCTTCTATTTGGCATGATGGACCTAAGTTTTACTAACTTCAGTGAGAAGAATATACTTTTAGGGCCATGTTTTCAGTGTTTGCACATGGTATAACATGTCTGTAACTTTTATTTATTTATCTATTTATTACTATTTTTTTTACAAAGGGTCTCAGGTATCTCAGGCTACCCTGAAACTGACAGTGTAGTTGAGAGCCTGAAGCTCTTGACCCTTCTATCTCCACCACACACAAACTAGGGTTACTATCTCTTATCTGTTTTGCAACTGATAGTTATGGTAAAAGCATTAGTTATATATCAATTACATGTAAATAAGCCTACAGTTTCAGAAGTAAGAGATATAGATTAAAAAGTATAAAAGTAAAGGTGAGTGATATGAGTGTTCAGTTGCCATGTTGAAAATATCTGTGACTATTTTGCTTCTTTAACTTCCTGGCTGTCTGCACTTGTATACACAACCTCAGTAACTGGTGTTTCCTCCTCCATGCAAGACAGTTGGGCATTTTACTTTTTAAATGTTTTTACACATGAAAATTTTACCTTATTCATTTAAAAAATACTATTTATACTTTTCTGGAGCTATTGAAAATACCTTAAAATTCTTTCATAATTTTTAGAAACTCCATGCTTTTCCACCAAAATACCTAGATGAATTTTCTTTTATTGCCTTTCAATGATCTTCTAAAAGTGCTATGCCTAGTGATGGAAACACAAAAATAAAAATCAGACAAAATTCCAAATTAACTAGTGTTTCAAGGTAGCATTTAAAAAAAAAAAACTATCCTTGGAAATGAGCCAATAGGTCATTTAAATATTCCAAAGGCAAAATTTACTCCAAACAGGCTTATAACTCCTGTGTAATGAATGTTATCTAAAGAAATAAACAGAGAAAACATTAGATTTTAGGCTAAAATTTACACTTAAACTTGGCTCTTAATACTAATTTTTAAAAACTTACAGTCATTCCAAATCCATTAAAGCTTGTTTTGAAATCTTGCTGTTAAGAACTAAACTGACCCAATTAGTACAATTTTGTTTAATAATTATATGCATTTATTTATATGACATTTCTCTATGATTTATGAACATTTATAATAAATTTTATGGCTGCTAAACTTGTCACGTCATTATTCCAGCTTCTTCATAAGAAAGAGCATAGCAGAAGGTCCATTCTCAAATTTTCAGTGTTTCCGTAAGTCATACGATATGCAGTAATAAGAAGTCTACAAGAAGCTATTCATATTAATTTAATTGTGTTGTTATATAACTTGTCAGTTGCATAAGTGTCTCTATAAGTGACATCTCCAGAATCCTCTTTCAGCAGAGCAGTTCCCCGAGGATCAGGCAATACAAGCTGAGCCCACCTCTCAGGAGGAAATTTATGCGCTATTTGAGGATACGTCATCTGTACCAGGTAAACTGCACAGAGTTGCAGCAGATGGGCCGTTGTCCCATCTGCTGGGGGATTCAAAACTCTAGCCTGGTTGCAGGTTGATCAGAAGAGAAAGTCACTGCAGCCATATTAATGGTAATGGGGAAGAGAGGCAGAAGCTCTGTGTCCAAGTCTACTCTCTTCCTTGCTTTTGAACTGATCTGGTGCCTGAAAATTGTGGGTGATGGAGCAATTGCAAGGGATCAATAATGCTATCCCAGGACAGCACTGGAGAATGTCCTGGCCTGAGAGGCACATAGCATGCCTTCTGGTCCTATTAGCTGGCAAAATAGATAATCTTGGCGTTAGAGAGAAAATGGTTATATTTGCTTTAAATTGAAAGTAAAGACATGGGCCTTTGAGAAATTTTAAAATTCATTATTGGTTGGAGCTAAATGTGAGACATCCTCACATACAGACTTGGTGTATGATTGAGAAGTTCCAAGTGAAATTATGCTGTTCCTTAAAGTCTAGCCTTAACCACTGTGGCTAACCACTAATGGGACACCTGCTCTGAAGCAGACGAGGAGTTTCAGGTTACTGTAGAGTTTAACATTTATCAACATAAAACACTTAAAAACCTCTACATTTTGCAGATAAACAAGCTAACGTCAGGGAGCTTGTCTTTGAAAGTGGCAGTTGTGGGGGATTGGAATCCAATTCTATCTCTCTTTCTCTCAAAAAAAAAAAATCACATTTCCCTCAGGTACTTTTCCTGCCTTTAATAGAGAAGGCTGAACTGATTCTGGGGGTAATTATAACTTATTTTATAAGAGTATTAACTTTATTGTTAATTATATTACCATTAATATCCTCATCAAAAGCATTTAAAATAAACTTTAGTTGTCAACATTATGCACTATAGGTTCTGTGTTTACAGGTTTCTCAAAGGGAGGTCAAAGAATCTCACTTGTATGAGTGTGAGAGTTCTACATTTTAGCAGAAACTACAGAACAGACTGCCATAGCTGGGGCAAGGTACAGGAGCCGTAAGGCACCCCTGAGCCTTAAGCCAAGTATCTGACAGAAATCATGTAGCGAGCTCCCTACCCCAGTCAGGAACAGTGAACAGACACAGAGCAACTACCTATGCATGCTCCCTGCACCTGCCCTCCAAGAGGGCGTCCTCAACTTTGACTGCTCTTTTGTTCTGCAACTGATCTGGTGCCAACTGAGGCATGTTAGCACACAGAATGAAGGCTGTGCCAGATAACAGAACATTCGGCTGACTGAAGGAAAAGCAAGAACTAATTCTGACACTGACTTTTAAGTGGCCCCATGTGGCCCTGCAGGTGGTGTGAAAAGATTTGTCTGCTGAACGCAGATGCTGAGCAATGCTACCTCGAAGTGATGGGCTGAGTGTGCTGGCATAGAGCACAACCACTTCCTTCGTCCAACTGCCTTCAAAGTGTCATTAAATCTCATAAGACCTGCATTTGAGGAGTTAAAGTTTCCAGAAAACCGAGGGACAAAAATAATGACAGGCTGTGTTCTTCAGTGGATGATGGTAAGCCCTATTATGGTCAGTGAGTACCATCTCAGTTGAACCTCACCTTAGGAGAATAAACATACATACTATATATGCACGTGCATATTCATTTGAAAAAGAGTGTACCTTATAGTCTAATACAGGTCAATATATTTGAATACTGGCCCCCACTTGGCAGAACTATTTGAGGGAGATCAAGAGTTGTGGCCTTGTTGGAGAAGGTGTGACTCTGAAAGTGAGAGATCTGAGGGTTCAAAGGACCCAGAGAAGGTCTTTGTCTCTTCTGCCTTGTTAATGTGAGCTCTCAAGATGGAAGCTTTCAACTACTGCTCCAGCACTGTGCCTGCCTGCCTATTGCTGTGCTCCACACCATGATTGTCATGTTCTCTAACTCTATGAAACCCAAAACTCCAAGTAAATTCCTTGTTCTAGAAGTCATCTTGGTCACAGTGTTTTGCCACTTCAACAGAGATATAAGTAAGAGTACATATATAGAAGGAGCATGTGTACACACACGCATGTCAGTGAGAGTGTATTTTCATAAAGGAAGGTCTTCCTCTGTACTTCTCTACCCTTTTGAGACAGCTTTCCCCACTGAACTGAGAATACACTGATTGCTTAGACTGTCTGGCAAGCTTCTAGAATCCTTCTCTCTCTGTCTACTGGAACTGGAATTATTGTAGAGCATCTCCACACCAGGGTTTTTACATGGGTGTTAGGCACCCCCAAATCAGGTGCCTATACTTATACAATAAGTAAATTACACACAGCCTTCTGCTCAGGTCCAGAAACATTCTTGAATTGACAAAAACAGACTTCTCTAGTATACCTACTGTGTTGAAGATATCTATTTAGAGAACTCAATAATTTATAGAGATTCTATACCCTTCACTGAACTACCAGCAGAGCTTTGTTCACAGAACAGAATTCATTGGCAGAAGCAATAAATTGTTTACCCTTCTCCCAAGAGGAAAGTAGCAGCAGCCTTTTATCTGTTTCCTCCAAAAAGTTAAGACAGGATTGTAGACAAGATGAAAAAAATCTTACTATTTTATATTACATTTAATTTTCAAATTATACACTGTGAACTAATCAACAATTTTCTTAAATAAATTAACTTACCTGAAGGTGATATATTTGGTAAAAAAAAAAAAAGAAAATTAAACTCTAGAGTCTCTAAACTAAAAGTCCATACCTTGGACACTTTTTCATCCTGTTATAATATAAGGTCTTTTCTAGTGATATTAAGTGGGAAATTTTCTATTGCTAAGTTATAACTTTATGGATACATATGTTATGGGAGCCTAGTTAGTATATAAGTACAGCTTTGTGGTATGAATGAGTAGCTCATAGTTCATATCAGAAGATAGATTTTAATAGAAAAGAAAATGTCTTACTTGGTTAAGAATATCTTGTTTCTGTTCATGCAAGGAAAGAAAGAATACATGTGTTAATGTTAAAGAATTTTTAGCCATTATCTCATTTTGCTGTTATTTTCACTAAAAAGTTAAGATTATAGATTGATTTGAAAATGTAAGCTGTGTAGACGGGTCCCAAAAACGCTGTGGCAAAACAATCGCATCAACATAGAGGGGAAACTGCCAGAAAAGCAAATCATGGGCCCCACCCCAGAAACAGTCAAGGAGCATCTAGAACAGGAGGCAGGCAACAGTCCATGCTCTAAGAAGGGCTCTGTGAGTCTGATGTGAACGGAACATTCAGAACAATTGACCAGACAAATCTTTGAGTACACATAAAGAGTTACTATTGGTTTGAATCAAATATCATGAATAAAACACAATATAATTACAATCTTCCAGAGAAGGCAATAAAAACTGTATGTATAAAAGTATATTAGAGTTTAATTATTACTCTCTTACATTGTTTTATTTTATTAGTAAAACATAACGAATTGTCCAAGACTGAAGTATTTTGGAATCAAATTTAACATCCAAGACAAAAACAAACAAAAAACCCAAACATGCAAAAACAAGCTGATTTTCTCATATACCAAAGTTTACTAGTTTCATGAGAAGTATCATTATATCTTGCTGAAAATGAATTTATTTTAAAACTTTACTTTTAATTTAAGAAAATAGGACTTACTTACTTACTTGCTTACTTTATTTGATAACTTTACCAGACTTTTAAGATTTGAATTTTTAAAACTATTATTTAGATTTAAATAGATTATTTAGATTTAAAACATTTAAAACTATTATTTAGATTTCCCTTACACAACTTTTCTAGAAAGTATTATAAGAAAGATTTTTTATTAACATTTTATTTTATATTAATCACAGGTTTATGTACTTTGTATCCCAGCCGTAGCCCCAGCCCGCATTCCCTCCCTATCTCCCCTTTCCCTCCCTCATCTACTCCCTGCTCCTTTCCAAGTCCACTGATAGGGGAGGACCTCCTCCCCTTCCATCTAAATCTAGCTTATCAGGTCTCTTCAGGAATGGCTGCAATGTCCTCTTCTGTGGCTTAGCAAGGCTGCTCCTCCCTCTGGGGGCGGGGGAGGTCGAAGAGCCAGCCATTGAGTTCATGTCTGATATAGTCCCTGTTCCCCTTACTAGGGTACCTACTTGGATATTAAGCTACCATTTGCTACATCCAAGCAGAGGTTTTAGGTTATATCGATACCTGGTCCTTGGTTGGAGAAACAGTCTCATAAAAGAACCCTGTGCCCTAATATATTTGCTCCTTGCAGAGCTCCTGACCTCTCCAGGTCATACTAACTCTCCCTTCTTTCATATGATTCCTGCACTCTCCGAAGGGTTGGTTATGTGTCTTAATATTTGCTTTGATACACTGCTCTGTAGAGTCTTTCCAAGGCCCTCTGCGGTAGGCTCTTGTCCTGCTACTTCTTTTTTCCTACATCCAATGTCCATCCCATTTGTCTTTCTAAGTGAGGATTAATCCTCTTACCCCAGGTCCTCTTTCTTGTTTATCTTCTTTAGGTGTATAGATTTCAGTATGTTTATCAAATATAACTGATTATGTTCATTTCTTTTGTCTAGTATTTTTTACTATTAAGATATTTTTAAATAGACCACAGGTCCATTGATAAAGGTTTTCCATACAATTTTTATATTATTTTATATTATATTTATATTATTATATTATATTTGTATTATTTTATATTATATTTAACTAACTATAAGCAAGAAAATGTATTTAATTACTTTATTTACAAATGTAAGTGAAAGTCAACGGATATGTCTTTTGCTTTCAGTTTGCAAACACACTTCATGGGAGTAATAAAAATTATGCTTATTTTAAAGCAAAGAATCAATTATCCTTTCTAGAACTATGCTTGATTAAATACTTTTCTAATTTTTCTTATATAAGTTATCATTTTATCTATAACTGTGCAAATAATGTTGGGGTAATCTGGTCAAGAAAGAATAATAACTTCCTGTGTAATTTGAGAATAAGAATTTTTTCATAGTGTTGGTTTAATTTTTAATAAACCAAATGAGGTTTCTAGAAAATTATCTTGAGTGGCTTCATTTTCACTATCAGATACTCCTAATTATTTTCTCATGGCTTTTATAAGACACAGAATTGCTTTTAAATACTAGGTTTAATTTTTTCTCTTAAACTAAAAAATTCTTTGTAATATTTAGTTTAAAGAGTAGTTTTATTTTTCTTACTCTTAGTTTAGAGTTGATCTTGGGTCATAATAAGATCTAGCTTTCTGCTTTTCAACTATTATCATCTTAAGGCATTCAATACATTTGCATATATTGGAGAGTTAGCCTATAATTGAAGAACTGACATCTTTTGTTTATGAAAAATCTGGTAATTGCTTACTAAATTTATGAATACTGGTAATTACTGCACTTAATTCTATGGTGACTGTAATTTTGACAAAACAGCTAAGAGCAATGGAGAGTGTCTTGGAGTTCTTTTATAGGGAATCCTTGAGGGAAAATGGCTACAGTGAAAACAATATTGCTACATGCAAATTCTAAGTGAACTGATGAGCAGGTTAGAAAGGATACATGTTTCAAGTGAACATATAAGGATGCATATGTTTAGGTGTCACTGGGGTAATGTATATTAATGGCATCTGTAGTTTGACAGCAATTCACTTTGTTGTTTTCTTTCTTCCCCAATCTATTATCTTGGAGTTGGAGATTTTCTGTATTATATAAATATCCACCAAATTTATCTCTTTTACTATGCAACATATGTAAACACAAAATATCAGGAACACACACAGCATGTATGTGGGGTTTTGTTTTGTTTTGTTTTTGTTGGTGGTGGTGTTTTGTTTTTTTGGCATCCTAAGGGGGAAATGGCATTAAAATTGTTGATACATTCTCCATCATTAGAAATCACTAAAGTCATATTGCAAAGCATAGGTTCTTTTGAAATATATAATCATGAATCATAATGAAAACATCAAATGAAGACCAATGTTGTAGTCCATGTCTGCATTCTTCACACTTGGGTAACTGTGGTAAGAGTGTGCAAGTTGAGCCCATGGAGGTGACCCTAACTGAGAATCCTAGCAGCCAGGGATATGGAACCTGAAGTTGCTACCTCCTGTAGCCGGGTGGGACTTCTAGTGGAGGGAAGGAAACACCAACCTGCCCATAAAACCTTTGACCCAAAATTTGCCCTGCCTACGAGAAGTGTAGGAATAAAGATGGAACAGAGATTGACGTAATGGCCAACCAATGAGTGGCCCAACTTGAGATTCATCCCACGGGAGAGAGCCTGACACTATTAATGATACTCTGCTTTGCCTGGAGACAGGAGCCTCGTATGACAGTCTTCTGAGAGGCTTCATCCAGCAGTTGATAGAAACAGATGCAGAGACTCACAGCCAATCAATAGGCTGGGCTTGAGCTCAGGGAGTTCTGGGAAAGATTGGGAGGAAGTACTGAAGGAGTCTAAGAGGGTCAAGAACTCCACAAGACCTACAGAGTAAACTAATCTGGACCCATGAGGCTCATGGAGACTGAATCAATAACTAAAGAGCATGTATAAGCTGGACCTAGACCACCTACACATATGTAGCAGATATGCAGCTTGATCAGCATGTGGGGCCTCTAAAAATGGAAGTAGGGATTGTTTCTGACTCAGTTAGCTGCTTCTTGATCCTATTCCTCTACCTGGGCTGCCTTGCCTGGCCTCAGTGGGAGACAATATGCTTATTCCTGCTGGGACTTGAAAGCTAGGTTGGGTTGGTACCTGTGGGGGAGAAAAATAGCGGAGGCATGTTTGAGGGTGGGGTGGGGAGAAGAGGAAGGAGGGGACTTTGATAAGGCTGTAAAGTGATTAAATAAATAAATCAGTAAAAAGAGAAATCACTAAAGTCACATTTTAAAGTATGGGCTACTTTTGGTATACATAGGTATCATATTGTAGAGAAAGTAAGAAAACATGAAATGAAGACCAATGTGGTAGTTCTTCAAACTTGAATAATGCAGGTAAGAGTTTTCAAGTTTGAGAACAGCCTGAGGTATATAGTGAGGTCTTATCTAGAGAGAGAGTCTAAGGTTATAATTTAGAGATTGAACTAAATATTCAACTGAGAAAAAATCTTGTGATGAGTAAGGATTATGTTTTTATGAATATGCAAAATTTATATTTCTGGCTATAAACAACTCTAGATGACATATTTAGACATAATATTTTGCAAAGATCTTTTTGTTTTTATTCTCATGTATTCAAACATGGGGTAGTGAAGCTACAAATGAACTAATAGCAATTATGATGAGACTCAAAATAGAACACCTCTCAGATGATACTAAATGGGAAGTTACTTAATAAATAATTTGGAAATAAATTCTGTAAAATATGGTATTCAAAAGGAATTTTTGATGAAGCAGGAAAAGTATTTGTAAATATAAAAATACAAGATAAGAAGAGAATTTAATTGTCCTTTGACTGGTTCCTTAAGACACAATGGTAATAGCCACTTCAAAATTAGTTTTTTTGTTTAAGGAATAATTTCCTCAAAGGAGTTACTCCCTGCCCCTTACCCATGCCCATTTTAGATTAAAAGCTGCAGATCATAGGGGCAGACTTAACTGTATCCTTCTTTCTTCTATCTAATCTTGTTTCCTAACCTCTAGAAAAAATCCTCAAATATTATATTAATTATATAAATTTTTCTCAAGCATAAACATAAGAGTATTTTCATTAATAAATATAGTATAAAAATACTAAATGTAGAAAATACTAAAAATACTAAATATAGTGGCCTTCCAGAATATCAGTTTGTTATGAACTGAACTGTATGGAATGTGCTAAATGATTTATGGTATGTGAGATATATACATGTATGTGTATATATGTATACATATACATATATATGCAGAAGTATATGTGTGTGCATTTATATAAACACACGTATACATATTTTCCTAGAATTTTCATAAAGAAAATTCACATAGCAAGCACATTATTAAACTGATAAAGAAAAAAAGGAAGCTTTACCCCTTCAGGATTATATTTTGCAAGCACGCCATTACCATGGAATTCTTCAAGAACATCCTTTAATTTCTTCGTAGAATCTACAATAACAACAAAGAAAGAGAGAGAAATCACACAACCATTTATATAATTCTAATGTGTTTATGTAGCCCAACTCAAAAACAAACATATGTCCTTTAAATAATCACTCAACAGAAACCAAACTTTAAAATCAACAGACGAAATGTCTTTTCAGGGAGTGGGGAGCTGAGGGGCAACCCATGTCCTTGTACAAACTAGAGCATTCTACCATTGCAGTACATTTCCAGCCCCAAATATCTACTCAGCCATAAAAGATGATGACAAAGTAATAAAAGTAATATATATATACATATATATATGTATATATATATATATATGTTGGCCAAGTGTATTCTTTAGAATTCAGATCAAAGTCTATTATATAAGTAAGTGGTAAATAAATGAAGAGATATTCTTGTTATATTTTGATAATGTAATATCAGACTACAATAAACCTAACTTAAAAAGATAGAGTGCCATCTTCCCTTGTTAAACCACAGACTACTCAGGTAGATTGCCTGATAAAGTCACCTTTCAACAACCTGATAACAACATTCTCTGCCCATGTTATATTTTTATCTTCAGTGTGCATAGTGTTTCACTTTCAGTTTCCATAATTTCCAGTACCTTCTGCAACCATCACAACTGCTCACATCAGAACATTTCACTAACATGAACAGGAACTGTGAACTTTTTAAGACCTCTTTGACCTTTTCCCTTCTCTCAGCCCCATCACAGTCAATCAGCTTCCTTGTCTACAGATTTGCCTATGCTGAGCATTTTTTGGTAAATGGCATCTCATCTTACACTGCTCTGTGTCTGTTTTCATTCTATTAGCATAATGTCATCAGGGTCTATCCATGTGCAGACCATTTCTTCTTTTCTATACCTGACAAATATTCCATTGCATATAGACATTTATATAGACATTTATATTAGCAAATGTATATTTGGCTTTTTTTTTGTTTGGGTTTATATGAAAAATGATGCAACACAGAAACAGGTAAGCTTTTGGGAAACTGTTTCAGTTCTCTTCAGTAAGAGAAGAATCGCTCACTCTAGGTCTGACAATTTGAGGAAATGACACAAGAATTTTCACAGTAACAGAACCATTTTTTTTTATAGTCTCACAGTAATAAGTAAAGGGTATGATTTCTTAACATCTGTTCAGTTCCAACATTTGGTGTTTCCTAATCTCTTTAGCATAATCATTTGCAGTTGTGCAATGCTTTCGTTATGTGTCTTGTTAAGTCATGTGCTAATAAGTGATAAGCATATTTTCACATGATCATTGTTAATTCTTTCATTTACGAGTGTGTTTGCACACGTGAGCATGCTTGTGTGTGGAGAGATTCGCAAATGGGCATGGGTACGTGTCATGCCTCTGGAGCCATCCACCTTGTTTTGTGAGACAAGTTCCCTGGTTTGGCCCAAAGCTTGCTAAATAGGCTAGTCTGTCTGAATGATCAGAAGTCTTCCTGTCTTTGTGTCCCAGAACTGATACTACAACTCCCCACTGCCTATTACTGTACCTTTTGTTGTTGCTCATTACTTGATTTTAATACAAAGGCTTGGGCTTGAACTCAGATTCTCATACTTGGTAAGCTAAGTACCGTACCAATCTTCTAGACCTTTGATAATTTACATATTCACGAGAGGGAGATCTATTCAAGCCTTTTGCCCTTTGCAGTGGGTCCCTTGAATTGTCGCTGTAATCCCCTGGGGTGTTTGTTTGTTTGAAATCTGTACATCATCCTATGTTTTTCTTTTTGACATGTATCTTAGTAGCATTCTCTGTTTGTGATCAGAGTTGATTTGCTGTAATGCCAAGCACTGGCATATAAATCATCAGAAATTAATATGCTTTCTTTTTATATATGACTTTCAGTTTTATTTTAAAATTAAACAAACACAAAGATTTAGTTTAGAGGGCAGAAGTGGTCCATACTGGTGTTGGGCTTGCCTAGCATCTATTAGCTTAATTTTCAGTCCCTAGCACCAACACCAAAAACAAAGCAGCACTTCTAACACCAGAAAACTGTACCCCATACCCTCTACCCGATTTCCCACCCTACAACACTTCCTGCTTTCCCAGAGGTCTTCCAGACCCACTGACACAGGTAAGCCCCCCCCCCCCAAGCCCCTGTTTGCCAACTCCCTTAAAAGCATCTCCAACAGTAGAAACTTGCACCTCATAATTTGCACTCCATTTCCTCAGGCACAACTCTGCCTGCCTTCTGGGAGGCCTGCCAGACTCCGCCTCTTCACCCCAAAGGCTGCCTGACAACTGCTCTGAAAGCACCCCAACAGCAGTAAACTGATCCACATATCCTGTGCTCCATTCCCAGCCCCACATTCTGACTGCTTTCCTGGAGGCCTGCAGTCACAAGGGACAACCAGGTAAGGTCCTTCCCTAAGCCCATGCCTACAAAATTCCCCTAAAAAACAGCCATCAACCTTGAAATACACCAAACCCCCTTGACTCATTTTTCAGCCGACAACCCAGCCTACTTTCCTGGAGGCTGGTCAGCACCAGATACCAAAGGCCACTCTGAAACTAAGCACCCCAAGGCAAAGGTAGCACCCAAAACTCTAGAGGACACACAGGCCATAAAAACCCCAGGGGAGACACCCTACAGGATCTGAAGACTAGCTAGGCATCAGAACCCCAGGCCACTCAGGCCCATAGCCAGAGAGGAAAGAGAAACCATGGGGAAACATTCAAAAAGCACCCAACCAACAAAGCTACACTCAGAAATTGGCATCTAAACTTATGATAACTTCAAAACCCAGGAGGCTGAGACACATCAACAGCCAGGGAAATATGGCACCACCAGAGTCCAGCTATCCTACCACATTAAGCCCAGGGAATTTCAACACAGCTGAAGCACAAGAAAATGACCTTAAGTCCAATCTTATGAAGATAAAAGAGGCAATCAAAGAGGAAATGAATAAATCACTTAAAAAATACAGGAAAATAAGATCAAACAGGTGAAGAAAATGAATAAAACTGTTTAAGATATGTAAATGGAAATAGAAACAATAAAGAAAACACAAACTGAGTTAATTCTGGAGATGGAAAATCTAGGGAAGAGAACAGACACTACAGACACAAGCATCACCAATAAAACACAAGATGAAAGAGAATCTCAGGCATGAAAGATATAATAGAAGAACTCAAAGAAAATGTTAAATATAAAAAGTTCCTGACACAAACAACCAGAACACTATGAAAGTACCACGCCTAGCAATAGCAAAGAGTAGAACAAGTTTCCCAACTCAAAGGTCCAGAATATATTTCAACAAAATCATAGAAGAAAACTTCCCTGACCTTAAGAAAGAGATGCCTATAAATGTGCAAGAAGCTTACAGAACACCAAATAGATTGGAGTAAAAAAGAAAATCCTCCAACCACCTAATAATCAAAACACTAAATGTACTGTACAAAGAAAGAATATCAAAAGCTGGAGGGTAAAAATGCCAAGTAACATATAAAGGCAGACCTATTAGAATTATGCCTGACTTTTCAACAAAGGCTCTAATAGCCAGAAGGTCTTGGGCAGGTAGGTGTCTTTCAGTATCTAAGAGACCACAGATGCCATCCCAGACTCCTATATCCAGCAAAACTTTCAATCACCATAGAGGGAGAAAACAAGATATTCCACGACAAAACCAAATTTAAACAATATCTATCTACAAATCCAGCCAGACAAAATACTTGAAAGAAAACTCTAACCCAAGGAGGTTAGCTTAAGGTAAAACAGGAAGTAAACAATTTCACAGTAGTAAAACCAGTAATAGAAAAAGAGAAGCACACACAAACACTACCAACAACAACATCAACATAACAGAAATTAACAATCATCGGTCACTAATATCGCTCAACATCAATTGAATCAATACCCCAATAAAAAGACACAGGCTAACAGAATGAATATGAAAATTGAGTCTATATTTCTGCTTCATACAAGAAACATACTTTTGCATCAAAAATACACATTTCCTCAGAATAAAAGGCTAGAAAAGGATTTTCCAAGCAAATGGGCTCAAGAAGCAAGCCAGAGTAGCCACTCTAATACCTAACAGAATAGACTTCCAACCAAAATTAGTTAAGAGATAGGGAAGGACACTTCATACTCATCAAAGGAAAAATTCACCAAGACGATGTCTTAATTCTGAATATCTATACTTCAAATGAAGGGACACTCATATTCATAAAAGAAATATTACTAATGCTTAAGTTACACATCAAACCTCACACTTTAATAGTGGAAGACTTCAATAACACATTCTCACCAATGGACAGGTCATCCACATGGAAACTAAGCAGATAAACACTGAAACTCTCAGATGTTGTGAATCAAATAAACATAATAGATATCTATTGAATATTTCACCCAAATACAAAAGTATGTACATTCTTCATAGCACCTCCCAGAACCTTCTCCAGTATTGACCATATACTTGGACTAAAAACAAGTCTTAGCAGATACAGGAACACTGAAGTAACCCCTTGTATTTTATCAGACTATCATAGTTTAAAGTTGGACTTCAACAAAAAGAGAAACAGCAGAAAGCCTCAAAGCCCATGGAAACTGAACAATACCCTACTCAATGACTACTGGGTGAAGGAAGAAATATAGAAATTAAAGACTTTCTAGAACTACATGAAAATAAAGGCACATCATATTCCAAATATGGGACACAATAAAAGCAGTGCTAAGAGTGAAATGCATAGTTGTGATCACCTTTATAAAGGAATTAGTGATATATGCCTATGAGTGGTATAGCTGGGTCTTGAGGAATCACTATTCCTAATTGTCTAAG
>CM053755.1:5305622-5336690 GCA_028658305.1 Pachyuromys duprasi
GGTATTAATTTAATATGGCCAAGGTTGCCCATATTGTTGAAACTTTTGAATATCTGGAAGAAGGAGGAGGAAGAAGGAGAGGACTAGGCATACTTAATCTTTGAGAGAGCTGGAGCTCAGAAGGATAGAATCAAGGCCTCAGCAGGACTGGTTGATTCTAAAAATGGGTAAAACATGGTCTCTGCTTCATCAGACCTATAGGTGGCTGCTGGAATTCTTTGGTGGCATTGGATTGTAGATCCATCCCTCTGTTTCTGCCTCTCTTTTCACGCGGCTTAGAAAGCTTTCTTCCCTTCTAAGAAGGAGGACATTGGCTGTTAAATTCAGAGCTAGCCCATCCCAAATCCAAGACAAACTCCTCTTGAAATTCTTTACAGTTTAGTTTGTAAATTCTCTCTTTGGTCTACACCTCAACAAAATTATACACACACACACACACACACACACACACACACACACACACACACACACACACATATATATATATATATATATGTCCAGCATAAAAACTACTACTAACTAAACACAACAGTTTTAGGCTTAAAAATGAGTAAAAGATGTTCAACCAAAACCTTATAACTCTTTTGTCTGACAAACAAAGGCTTTAATAAAATTTCGTGTAGTTTAACTTTTTTAGTGTTATTTTAATTCCTTTGTAAAAGACATTAAACACATAAACACAAGACAAAATAACACACACACAAACACACACAAATGAAACAAAAACAAAACCTGAGACACACATCTACTAAATACCAAGAGAAAAGGCATATAAATCCCTCTGAACTGAAGCATTTGCAAGAGAGACAAACATAGAGGGTTCAGGAAGCAAGACTTCAGGCTTTGCTGAGGTTTTTAAATGCCTCTTCTGACCGAAGGGGATTTTCCCCAGCAGATATTAACTACTGATACTGACAAGACTCATTGCTTGATATAGCTTCCCCGTTATGCAGGATAAGTACCTGGTTGCAGTCCAAGAATATCTTGGCTTCAGAATCTACACTGGAGCGAACATCGCGTCTAATGCCTAACAATGAACAGCCAGCCAAAGCTCATGCAAGAAACTTTGTCTCCACATTCACCACAATTTCAGCTGAAGAAAAAAAGCTCTTACAAGCATGGCTCTTTTTGCGTCCTCGGGGAATCTGAAAATATTCCAGAGAAACCTTCTGGGATTGCTGATTATGATAAGATGGCCACGTTATATTCATGTCTTCCAATGCCACAGAGAATTAACACATTTTACTAAGCTATAACAAGAATCAGGGCCTTAGTGTTTTATTACTAATGACCACTATTTTCATGATCAGAGCTACACAAAACAGATTTCTGGGCTATTGTGGTGAGCTGGCTTTATACACTGCATAGTATTAATACTGAAGAAGAGTTTACCTCACAGGACTGAGAGATACGTACACCCTAGCTGAGGTCTGGAGGATTGCACTGAGAAGACGGGTGAACCCCCAGCAAATTCAGATAACAACAACAAAAATATGTTAACACTAAACTGTAAGTGTGTGTGGCCAGGAGGTGGTGGTACATACCATTAATCCCAGCACTTGGGAGGCAGAGACAGGTGGATGAATTCAAGGCCAGCCTGGACCATAGAACAAGTTTCAGGACAGCTAGGGCCACACAGAGAAAATCTTGTCTTGAAAAAAGCCAAAACCAAACCAAGCAAACAAACAAACAAAAGGATGGAAGAAGGGGTGTGTGTGTTTCTGTATTTTATGCACACATTTCTTTCTATTATCACCATAAAATCCTCAAAACACTATAGACAGGCCAGAAAGATTAACAGATTTTTAGTCTTGCTAACTTGATGTTCTGTAGGTTTGATCTGTTTTAGTTTTTCATAGCAGAGTACAACAGGAGACATTATCCATTGTCAGTAACATCATCACCAGTAATCATATCAGTCATCATTAATTGTCTGAAAGTAATTCATAGATGAATGTATTTGCTTCCATCCTTCCATAATAATTAAATGTACAAATGAAAATGCCATAACTCGATTTCACATCATTGGCATTTACCCACTAGTTCTAAGAACTAGTGAACACTGAGCATCATGCCTACACAGGCAGGACTGAGAAAGACAAGGGACTGAGAAAGGGAAGCACATTGGCGAAGAAAGACAGTTCAGAACTAGGACATGGTGGCACCAGGTAAATAGATTCCTGGGATGTTACAATGATGGTAGTGTTGATTGCATTTCTCTCTAAATGAAGAAAAAAGCTAGATAGTTCATAAGCATCTCAACAAAATTATATAAAATAATGAAAGAAAAAGAGGCTGGACTTGAGAGGGAGCCAGGGAGGGTATGAATTTAGTTAGAGGAAAAGGTTGGGGGGTAATAAAATTATATTTTAATTTTAAAGTACTAAAACAATAAAGAATGAAAATGATTTTCTTATTTTTCAAAAGCATTAACACATAAAAATTGTGTACTGTGTTACACAGGATACATTAAAGCTTTTGTAAGTGAAAAAGCTTGGTGGTTTATGAGTCAAAATTCATCGCATAGGCACAAATAAACGTAAAATAAGAATTAATTTTCTACTTCCAATTACTCTAGATTCCTGGGCAAATGGAATCTCTCTTCTAGCTCCTTATTTTTTTTCACAGTATAAAAAGGGCAAAAAGTTAATTATGGTCTCATGCATGGTCATTAATAAGAAAATGTTCAGACAACTGAGACATAATTGGCTTTATATTTCTTGCTTGTAGCCAAAAGAAGCAATTAACTTTTAATTTTTACCCTTAGGTAGAAAAATTTGAATGGTATACACAGTTATTAAATCTTTGTGAGTTTTAAGTAAAATAGTAATTGCTTAGCAGAAAGAGGGAAGTCGCTGTGTTTATTCTGATGCCAGTTGCCTGAAGGAACAGAAACAAAGTATTCTGGATTGCTATCACTCACTAGAAGTTGTAGATGCTCTCTTTTAACATTATTCTATTTTTAATTGTGAAAGGAATAATCATAATCATCATTTAGTATTAACATTCTTAAAAATACATGATCAAAACATTTAAACAATAATGTTGTACAATCAAAACCAAAGGCACCCAAAACCCCGTATTTAACATATAATCCATTTTGTTGGGTTTCTGACCTGAGACAAGTAGCTGAAGTGCCCTTTTAACCAAAGTGCACCTGGGTTCCAGGATCTCCCAGCATCTATCAGTCCCTGTTTGTTCCAGGGCATGGCTGGCATACCCCACCTGCCAGCCTGTAGGCTGGGCTTCCTTATATAACCCAGACATTTTTATTCTCCCCCCCCCCACCATCTTTCTGAGACGCCTCTTCTGCATTCTCTCTCTTTTTCTCTGTCAGTCTACTTTCCCTCTTTCTTTCTGCATTTCCTCTCCTCTCTCTGCTCTGTTCACTCACTTTCTCCCTAGACCACTCTGTCCCCTCCTGCTTTTCTGTCTTCCCCTGCATAGCAATTTCCTTGGCCCAGGCCCTTGTTCCTTGGGACTAGGGAACACATGAGACCTGCTCCCAATAAACCTGAATTTATAAGCTCTGATTTGGCCTGAATTAGCTCATTTCACCAGCAGAAGAATACCTAGCATATTTCTGCTGTCATAAGATGTTATTGATTCCTGGATATAAAAGTTGGAAAATATGCTGCAAACATAGACAAGGATATTCACAGTTTAACTTCCTACATGATGAAAATGACTGACAGCTTATAAGTATTTCATTAAAGGTTTATCTTGGTCTGTCAATTCTAGACTATCTACTGTGTACACCATCTGGATCTGAGAAAAATAGTTTAATGCTCATGTCTTAATGTCACTATCATTCTTGGGTGGCTATCGCTCTTGTTCTATAGTTAGTGTAGCTGGAGGAAGGACCAGCAGCAAGGGTGAGAAAGTTATATGAAGTGAAGAAATTTAAAAAGGGGGATCTTTTTTGGCTCTGAGCTAGAAAACATCAACAGTGCCTTCTGCTGGCTTTCTATTCCCTTCCTGGCTTGTCACATGAAAAATGTACAATGTTTAGACCATTATGGAAGCAGATATAAAGATTCAAAGTGTCCTACTGGCATGGGACTTTTCTAGCCATGCTAAACTTCCAATTCAATATCCGCCCCTGGGCCTTAGTAAGCACACTCTAATTTTTGTAAATTCCATAAGCTTCCCTCTTTGAAAACATTGGCTATGGGAAAGACCCTGTAACAGATGCACTGCCACACCATCTGTGAGACATTCTCCTGCTGCCACCACATTCTACCTCTCCTGCCAGGAGAGATATTGTTTATAGCCATGCTTCACCACAACCATCATTTCCTGAGCAAAACTCTTTTTCTTGGTTTTGTTTCCTTTGCATTGGTGGCCCATCATACTTATTTTCCAATTATAATAGAAGTTATCCAGAGACTCACTTTTATTCAGGAAATGGAAACTGGCATATCATTGTTTAAGCACACCATTCCACTTGAACAAAATGCTGTTTGCTGTAAACAGCATTATTATAAGAAATGTTTTTCTGAGTGTTTTTTGGTATATAGCTGTACATATGCTACATACAAGGACTGTATATTTATCAAACCAAATTCTGTAGTATTTTCAGCAATGAAGGCGTCTCTTGTGTTTGTTTCTTTGTGGGTATTTTTTTATTGTTTGGTTAATGTTTCCATGATGAACATGATAATTAAATCAGGAAACGACATCTTCTCCTTTAATGATCCACTCATTCATTGTTCACTAAGGTATAGCAGAGTTTCTTCATCTGTAATCATGAATTCTTAGCATATATTTGGCATACTGACAGGACCTTAAGAGATTATGGAAATCTGAATGATTTAATGAGTGAGTTAAATAACACTAGTATGACACTCTTAGCAGATATTAATATGTTCTGCCCACCTTGAAAAACCAAACCAAACCAAATCGAGCAACAAAGTAACAACTTCTGTCAGCTAACTAAGGTTACTAATTTTGGCTATATCTCCTAGCCAATTATTAAATTGTTGATTTGATATTTTTTTCATTTTCTGTTCTGTTTTCTGAGCATCGGGGAATATCATGTGTGACAGAGACCTATTTACTTTTTCACGGAAATGTACGATGAACAAACAAGAGGGACACAAGGACTATTCATTCAAAGCAGGGGACATTTTGGGGGGGGGGTTAGAGGGAGCTCAACAGGGAAGTCACAAATTGACAAAATGGATTCTATGCCTTGTAAAGGCATAAAAAAATGCGAGCAAGCTGCTGTGATTGGAGCCTCAATGTCTCAAATTTTACATCCTTCTCCTTCAGTATTTGTGTAATTCATCCTTTTGAATGCTCTTGCAGGTATTAAATCTTTTCTCAGGATTGTTGTTTTATTTTGTTTATGAGCTATTTGAAAATTCAGATCACAGGAATTGAATTCTTCTTTCTACCTTCCCTGGTAGTATTTATATTGGTGAAAAGTAGACAATAGTGAACAGTACTCGAACAACGAGTAGCAGAGCAATTACACCCTAAGAAAGCCAAGTAAATTTTAGAAAAGTTCTAATCCTTTCACTATGTGTAACTCCACACAAGCAAAAATAAACAATAACATCATTAACAAAAATGCAGAAATTTTACATACATATATATGCACATAACCATAGGCCTGAGCTAATGATCACAAAATGCCCAAAGAAAGAGTTTGGAAACGGTCCTGGTACTTGTTCTTACACCTTAATTCCCTCTTAAGAGAACCTTGTCTCCACCCCACCCTCGTAATTAAAGAATTTCTGGTTAGAATCATTAGGCATATTGATTTCTAAATAACAACTTCCGCCTACTTGAAACCCCTGAAAATAAAATATTAATAAAATTTGCAAATGCAACATCTTTGCTGTTATTGTATCATACTCATTTAACAAACTTTTTCAACAAAGTTTGCGTTTTACAAAGAAAGGGAAAATTTAAAAAGCAGCAAGGTAGCTCAACATTTTATTTTCCAATGAAGAAACTGTGGCTATCTATCACAGATTAAATGACTTTATCATGACTTCCAACTAAGAAATGACACCAATGGATCTCTTCAATAGTATGTGCTTACTTCTATTTTAAAACTATTTCATATACATAAAATAATAAATTCAACATAATGATAAAATGACAAAAAAAGAACGTATACATTCATTCAATTTAAGCTGTTAACATGGACACCAGTAAAATCCGCTGTGTTATGATGGCTAATTTTAATTATTACATTGACACAATCAAGAATCAACTGTGAAAGGAATCTCCACCAGAAACTATATGGACTTTCCTGGCCTGTGGGGGTGGGGGGAGCTATGAGAGATTTTCCTGAGTTGAGTTGGGAAGACCAAGGCTTAATGTGAGCGATACCATTTTATGGGCTGGACACTGAATGAAAAAGAGAGACAATGGCAAGTACACACATTCATTCTCCTCTCTTCATTCCCACCCCTGCTCTCTCTCTCTTTCTCTGTGTAATAGTCCTGGCTCTCCTGTCCTGGACAAGCTTTGTAGAACAGGCTGGCCTTGAACCTGTGAAGATCCTCCTGCCTCTGTCTTCTGAGTGCTGGGCTTAAAGGTTCACGCCACCACCACTGCCTTCTCTTTCTTTTTTTCTCTTTCTTCTCTTAATTGTAGATGTTATATGACTACTCTGTCAAGTTTCTTCCACCTTGACTTTTTCATAACAATAGGCTATAACCCAGAATTGTGAGTTGGGATATATCCTTCCTTTGCTAAGTAGCTTTAGGGTATTTTAATCACAACAGTGGGAAAAGAAACTAGGACATAAAATGATACAGAGAGTTAGGTGATTAAGGCAATAAAACAATCCCTATGGCTTTTGCTGTGATATACCATGCCACGTACTTTTGCCAATAACTGCTTGCTAGGGCTGAAAGTTTATGTTCACCTCCAATACTCCACTCTCCATTCTGGAATTTTTGTGTGTGTGTGACTATCCTTTTTTTAAAATTTTTTAAAATTATTATTATTATTTATTATTACAGTTTATTCACTTTGAATCCCACCTATAGCTTCTTCCCTCCACACCTCCCACTCTACCCTCCTTTCCTCTTCTGTACCCAGGCCCCACCCTCAATCCATTGATAGGGGAGGTCTTCCTCCCCTTCCTTCTGATCCTAGTCTATCAGGTCTCATCAGAACTGGTTGTATTGTCTTCCTCTGTGGCCTGGTAAGGCTGCTCTCACTTCATGGGGAGGTGGTCAAAGAGCAGGCCAATCAGTTCATGTCAGAGACAGTTCCTGTTCCCATTACTAGGAAACCCACTCAGAGACTGAGCTGCCATGGGCTACATCTGATCAGGGATTTTAGATTATCTCCATGAATGGTCCTTGGTTGGAGCATCAGTCTCAGAAAAGACTCCTGTGCCCAGGTTTTTTGGTTCTTGCTCTCCATGTGGTGCTCCTGTCCTCTCCAGATCTTACTGTTTCCTACTTCTTTCATAAAATTTCCTGCACTCTGTCCAGAGTTTGGCTATAAGTCTCACATCTGCTTTGATACCCTGCTGGGTAAAGTCTTTCAGAGACCCTCTGTGGTAGGCTCCTGTCCTGTTCCCTGTGTTCTCCCTCTTCTGATGTCCATCCTCTTTGCCTTTCTGAATGAGGATCGAGCATCTTACCCAGAGTCCTCCTTCTTGATTAGTTTCTTTAGGTGTACAGATTTTAGTGTGTTTACCCTATATTATATATCTAATATCCACTTTTAAGTGAGTATATACCCTGTGTGTCTTTGTGCTTCTGTGAAACCTAACTCAGGATGATCTTTTCCAGTTCCTACCATTTGCCTTCAAATTTCATGATTTCCTTGTTTTTAATTTTTTCAGGTTTGAAAATGATTAGGTCTTCTTGTGCATACTGTCACAACTACTATGACATTTATTTTTTATTGGTTTTGTTGTTTTAATTTGCTTGGGTTTTTTGTTTTTGTGGAAATACCAAGTTTTATAATATTCACCATTATATTTTTGTTTAAAGTTATGGACAGTATGTATATTTTTATTTTTCCTTAAGTGACACTTATTTTTAAATTATATTTTAAATTGTTGCCATTTTATTATAAACCAGAAGATACTTATTCTATATTCCTTTTACTATAATTGACTTTGTTACAGCAATTACTAATTTCCCAAGTGTCCAAATATCATAACATTAAAAAATAAGTAATCAAATTATTCTTAAATAGTTTCTATGCCGCATTTTGTATCTCTTGTTTCAGTCCATGATTAGAGCAGAGATATTACATCATCATTATCATCATCATAGTTCCATGAGTGAGAAGAAATTTCAGAGAAACTTAGAAAAATTAAATTCAAAGAATAAAAGTATTTTTGAAGAGATGGGACATACCAATCGTGCCCCTTAAGGCTCAGGTAACATAATTCATGTATAGCAATACACAGCAGTCAACATTTCGGAGGTGATTAGGCTGTGATTCTTGCTGTAAGAAGTGGACATTATGATCACAGGACAGCTCGCATTCTCATGGAGAAGATTTTGAGAAAAAGATGATTTGGGGACCTTCCACTTGTCCCTTATGTTTCTGCATTGGGATGATGCAGCAAAAGTCCAGGCCCAATGTGGGCCCTTTGACTTTGATCTTTCCAGCCTCCAGTTTTATGACAAAAAAATTCTGTTATTTTTGAATCCCCATCTCAAACATTCCATATGAGCACAAAATCAACAATGATAGGTATGGCTACAATGGAATATTCTATGAGGATGTGTGATAGAGAGAACAGAAAGGGAAAAGATACTTTTTAAAAATCTCTTAAGGACTGAGAAAAAATTCTGTTATTTTTGAATCCCCATCTCAAACATTCCATATGAGCACAAAATCAACAATGATAGGTATGGCTACAATGGAATATTCTATGAGGATGTGTGATAGAGAGAACAGAAAGGGAAAAGATACTTTTTAAAAATCTCTTAAGGACTGAGTGTAGTCAATCATAATGGGTGTGTGTATATGTATATTATTTACACACACACACACACACATACACACACACACACACACACACACACATATATATATATATATATATATATATATATGGAGTGACTAGTGCCTTTAGAAGGTTGTCAGCTTCTGTAAGCCTCTACCACAGTAAACAAGGTTGTTTATCACTGGGGAATAAATAGGAAACCCCAAGGGTTTGTTTCTAATTACCTTTGGTGTTACTTTAAAACATTTTAGACAGATTCTAGTGAATTCTGTAGATAGTAAGTATATGCATAGAAATTATTCCCATCAATATTCCATGTGAAGGAAGTTATTTATATACAAGTTATCATAATCAGTCCTGTATATTAATCCTATCATGCAAGTTAGAATACACACTATTAGAGGTGAACCATACATACACAAGTTATCAGCAAAGCTGTTTGTCATCACTTTACAAGAGCGTTTGTGCTTTACTTTTCTTTCCAGTCTGGTATTGGGATTGGACCAAGGGCCTCACATTTGCTTCTCCAGGTGTCTGCTGCACAGTTGAGCTTTGTTCTCATCCTTACTCATTAATTTGTTTTATTGTTTATTTTTACGTTTTGACATTTTTGTCTCACTATGCTCTCCAGGCTGGCCTGAAACTCATTTATAATCAGGAAGGCTTTGGAATTTCTCTCATCCTAGCTCAGCCATCCGAGTAGCTAGGACTGCAGGCTTGTAGTCCCAAGCCCAGCGTTAAGTGAAACAGAGACCCACCACCTTTTCCATCCCTGTATTTATTTATTTTATGTCTTGATAGCCTGATTGCCAAAAAACATTTTCTCTGAAAGTATTTACGTGGATGAGAGATGGCAATGTTTTTGGATTCAGAGTTTTGCATTCAAATGTTGCAAGCAGCAGCATCCAAAACTTTGGGGAAGGTAATGGATACAAGTAGTATCAACCAATATTTCCTATATGTCATTTACTTATATTATATTCGTTTTTACTGTAGAGAAATAGCAAAAACACAGTAGTAGGAAGGAAGAATACCAAGTTTAATTTTTCTGGTATATACACTTTAGAATATGGAGAGTATCTGTTTCATCATGTATTATAAATGATGTTTTAAACTTAGTTATTGAATATTTACCATTGTTTCTGCTTAAACAGGCTTTATCTAATGGTTCCTATCAGGAAAGGAAAACAAGAACATCGTTCTTGCTAGCTATTCCTTCATCATGTGTGTTCCTGAGCAATCTGCTTCACTGACAAGAGAGATGAAAATTAGAGGGATCCTTGCCAGTTGGGATTGTCTAAGGAATATTTTTAGAGCTTTTTCTATCATAATCTTTAAATAGTCAATGAGGAGATGGGGTTGCTTTTCCTGTCTGGAAATAGTTCATCTTACAAATGTACACCAATCTCAATAGGATTTCTGTTGATTATTTTATGGTAATATAGTTTGTTTCAGACCTATCACTTGCTTTCCCTTCCCTGTGCAACACGTTCTAATGGTCACTAAATATAAGAACATGGAAACTGCAAAGTTCATTCAAACTATCCTAATCCTTAAATCCAAATAGCATATACCTTGTCACAAATTACCTTTCTAATGCTTTCCAGCAAAATGAAGATCTGTTGCCCTGTTTAAAAGCTGTGGGTGGCCTTCAGTGTTTAAGATGCTTTCTAAAATCTTGGGAACCCAGCATACAAAAAGAATGAATCCCTACAGAAGAATGAAAAAATGCTATAATTCAAAATTCAGTATCTGAATTCTCCCCTAATAATATTATTGCTATAAAAAATTTTCTCTGTATACATTTAGACTAACGAAATGACATTAGTGAATACAGAGGTTTATATTCAAATTCTCAAAGCAATGTCATTCAATGACATCTTCCAAGAAACATGTTTCATTTTAATCTAATTAGATGAAGAGGATGGAAAACTGGAAAATATTCATTTTAATGCAATATTAATTAGAATAATAAAATGTAGAGTGGAACGACAGCTCAAAACTACTGCACCCCTTATATATAACATGTAATAAGCAGAATTAGACCACTTTTCCAATTTATCTTCATTATCTTCTGAGGTTCACTATGTTCATCATTTTATGGTGGAAAACATTTGACTCCAGAGACTAAGCAACTGATTGGTGTTAGAGAACCAAGTAAGATGTTGAATTCACCTCTCTCAGTCCTAACGACTTGAATACTAACAGTCCTTCCTTCATCTCCCCTCTTCCCCAGTTGCACCACCTCTCTCTTTCCCTTCAGGGAAAAAAAACAGCATTCCTCCAAGAGAGAACAACTAAACTAGACAAAACAAAATATAATATGACAAGGCAAAATTCCTCATATCTAGTGGGCTGGACAAGGAAACTCATTAGAAGAAGAGTCCCAAGAGCAGGCAAAAAAGTCAAAGATACACCAGCTCCCACTGTTTGAAGTACCACAGAAACACCAAGCTAACATTCATAACATGTATGCAGAGACCTGGTACCGATCCATGCAGGCTCCTGTTTCAGTCTCTATGAGCCAATGAGAGCCTTGTTTAGTTGATTCAATGGGCTATGTTCTCCTGGTATCCTCTATCCCCTTAGACTCCTACAATCTTGCATCCACCTTTTCCACAGGTTTCCCCAAGCTGAGGGAAGGGCCCCAATGGATACATTAAGATTTTGTCAAAAGATAATGAAAGCTAAATAAGAAACTAATTAAAACAAAAACCAAAACCCAAAAACAAACCAACATTTGAAACTGAAAAGCAGAGGCAAGGAAATGTATTCCTGACATTCCACAACTCATTTCCTGCTCTGTTCAAAGACAAGGTCAGGAGGCTCTGTTGACTTCAGTACAAACAACCTCGCATCTAAATTACAGAGTTTGTATTTTCCGTGGGTGGTTATTCACAGGTTGTTGCCCACTTATTAGTGATAACTATGCTTCTGGCTTCAAAAGGATATCCTAAAACAAAACAAATTATTGAAATTAAGGTTTTAACTCCACACTATGCCCTTTTTTATTTTTTCCTTTCTATTTATTTTTTAATTTATTACAGTTTATTCACTTTGTATCCCAGCTGTAGCCCCCTCCCTCAAAGCCTTCCAATCCCACCCTCCCTTCCTCTTCTCCTCCCGTGCCCCTCCCCAAGTCCACTGATAGAGGAGGTCCTCCTCTTTTCTATCTCATCCTAGCCTATCTTAGTCTTCTCAGGACTGGCTGCACTGTCTTCCTTTGTGGCTACTCCCCCTCAGAGGAGGGGATAAAAGAACCAGCCACTGAGTTCCTCAGAGACAGCCCCTGTTCCCCTTACTAGGGCACCCACTTGGAGACTGACACCATTCCCATTAAACACAATTAAAAGTCCCTATCATTAACAGCATTCTTCTCAAACATATTTTTAGATTAGATAATGAAAGGATATTTGGAATCCATGAAGCCCTGGGACTAGAAAATCTTCACTAAAGTAGTTATATAGTGCTAGTTAGAACTAAATGAAAAACATTTCAGGATTTTCTAATCTTTGCCTATATGATAATCCCAGTGTCCTGAAATATCAATAAATGCAATATTGAAAAAAAGAAAACAATCTGGAAGAATCAAGTTACAGAATATGAAGAAATTAACTAAAACATTTTGACAAAACCTTGAAGATTATTTTAGAAATATAACGTTAAATAGATACATCTTACAAAGGTATGTTTCATATTTCTACAGGAATGATTTAAGTGTCATATTCTGACAGTACATATCTCTTAACTAAGATGTGTGAAAGAAATATTGTGAGCTTGAAGTTCTCAAGATTTTGGAACATTTGTTGTTGTTTTTAAAAATTTACTTAATCTTATTTTAAAAATATATTTATGTGCATCAGTGTGAAGGTGTCAGATCCCTTTGAGCTGGAGTTACAGACAGTTCTGAGCTGCCATGTGGGAGCTGGGAATTGAACCTGGGTCCTTCAGAAGAGCAGCCAGTGCTCTTAACTACTGAGTCATCTTGCCAGCCCCAGAACATTTGTTTATATATAATAAGATGCCTCAGAAAAGGCGTGAAACCTCCACATGAGATTCATATGTACTTTCCTATATGTTATGTAAATAATTGAATAGAACAGGTTAGTACTCGTATGTTTTAAATGCAAATGTTCCATGACAATCTAGTGTGCATGTTTATATTAACATAGCCTGCACTTAAGAGGTGTGTTGGTGTTCATGTTTCCCTGTTTGTTCATTTATCAACTTAATGGGAACACTTGTTATCTGAGAAGAAGGAACCTCACTTACAAAATGGAGCTCTAAGTTTTGCCTGTTGCAAAGTTTGTGGTGTATTTTCTCCATTAATGACTGATGTGGTCTGCCACATCAGCCTACTCATCCTATCCCTCGGCAGGCGGCCCTGGTAATACAGCAAAGTGGAACAGCTTGAACAGGCCCTGGGAAAAGTCCAGTTAGCACCTTTTCTCTTTGGTTTCTGCTGCACTTCAGTTTCCTGCCTTGAATTTCTGCCTGACTTCAGTTGTGATGAACTGTGACTGGGATGTGTATGGCAACCAAACTTTTTCTCACCAAACTGCTTTTGTTCATTTTTTTTTTCTTTCTCAGCAATACAAACCCTAACTAAGTCAAGAAGTTTCAGATTTGGGGTGGGAAGGTTACATTTTAGATTTTAAGATTAAGTTTAAGCCATTATTATTACTATTATTATTATTCCTTGAAAATTTCTTTCTGTTCAAATGATGACAATGTATAAAATAAAATATTTATACATACTTATAAAACAATATTAATAAAACTCATAATGCTTATAAAATAAAATTATTTTTGAAATATTTTCCTTTTTTAAACTTCTTGAATTTATCAATCAGGAAAATGGAAAGTAGATACACAAAAATATTCTTTCAGCACAAACACTAAGATTTTACTTTAAAAGGAAAGAAAACTACAGATAAAAATAAACACGACACATGTAGTCTTGTCAGGTAAAATCACCTGCTGAGATTTATTTAACTTTAACATATTTATTTATATTTATGGATGCAAGTGTTTCATTTGCATGTATATCTGAGAACTACATGCATGCCTGGTGCCTGTGGAGGCCAGAAGAGGGCATCAGATACCCTGAAACCATAGTTGTGCATGGCTGGGTCTCACCAAATGGGTGTTGAAAGACAACCAGCGTCTTCTGAAAGAGCAAGTAATGTTCTTAACCCAAGTCATCTCTGCAGCACTATCCAAGTGAGATGTTGAAAGAAATAATATATTTCTATCATAAATAGTCTAGTATAAGATCTACATTTTAGAACACAGAGGAAGGTGAAGGCACAAGACAGAAGCACATAAGTTTATTAGAAGGCCATAATAATAAGAGTGGGTTGCATTAGCTATTTCAAAACATAATTGTTACAGTGCCATATAAGAATAACAATGACAGCCATTCCTGGAGAAGCCTTCAAGGGAATACATTCACAGGACAGAAACAAGAGCTAAAATTACATATTCAGAGAAGACAGGATTACCAGATTGTTCCCATCATGCAATCCAACCGAGACGTTAATTGCTCCTTCAAAATCAAATTGCTGTCTCTTCTCCTTTTGTCTTTCCTACAGCTTGACTCTGTTTTGCCTTAATGGGATATCTGGCTTTCAGAAATGGGGGTGACTGAGCAATTGTGTATTGGCATAAACTTCAGAAGGTGTCCATCCAAACAGCAGCTTCTGCACCAGATGGAGCCACATTTTTCCAGCTAGTTAATACTTGCTGGTATTGGTAGGCAGCCATTGACCCTGCATATTCATTTTTCTATACTTTGCCCATGAAGTCAAGCAGAAGCAGATTGCTTTAGTTCACAAGGCCATCAATACACTTCTCTCAGGACTATGGTGATTCTCTGGTCCTCTGTTTTAGCTTAGTTTGCTGGGATCTCTGTTCCCTTCTTTTCTATACTATATCACACTGGTCATTGGCCACATTCTGCTAAAGTGAACCTAGGGAGTGAGAACCCTCACGTGTTCTACAGTGGTCAATAGTGACATGCCCGCTGCAGGTGTAAAGCAAACTTAATTATATACCTATTTGGACCTACTATATTGGTTATTGCTTTTGATTTTTTTTTAGGGAGGGTTACTATACCTTGATTTTTTAATTTACATTTTGAGTGAAATATGTTATTCTCTTCATAGTTTTGTTCTCTTTCCTTAAATAAGCTTGAACATGTCTTTATTTAATCCTAACATCTATGGCCTATAAGGAAAATTTATATGGGTGAATGATAATCTCCAGGATGGCAGCATGGAGTTATGATCACACATGGATCCATTCCTTTAGACAACAAACTGAGTAATAGCCTTGAGAATTGGCCAGGAGACTGTCTACACACTGTGGGCAGATGACCTCGGGAATGATAGCAGCAAAAGTGGGAAATATTCAGTGCATAGACTGTTTTGTTCCCCTTGTCTGTATATGCTGCTCAATGGTGTAGGTACATTCTTTTTGTAATTCTTTTGTTCTGTGTGGCTATATTCATGAAAACATGGGCTTTCTGCCTTTAAGCTTACTTAGTCTATCTTCTCTGTCTAAGGTTCTTTCAGCTTCTTTTGGTATACAGAATATGGATTTTCATTATCTGTGTATCTATCCATCCATCTCTCTACCATCTATCTATTAATCAATCTATCTATTTATCTATAATCTATCTATCATCTGTCTATGATCTATCATCTATCTGTCTTCCCCTCTCTTTGTACACAAAGCAAAGTCTTACAATTTTGAATATTCTTTGCATTTATAGTCTTTTTGTGTATCTCTATAGGTACTAGTCTACAGAGATAACTGTTTTGTTATTTAAAAAAACTATTTTCTTCAGTGCTTATGATACCTAATTTATCAACATTAATAAATGCTGTTCAAAGCATGTAGACTTACAACTCCAACTTTATAAGAATTCAAAGAAAATTATCCTCATGTTTCCTTTTGGCTTAGTTTCTTCTCTTAATCTATAAATTTTCCCTCCTAAGTAATCTTAACAAATGTTCATGGAATTTGAATCTGGAGTTTATTTATATCCCTTAACTAAAGCATTTTAGAGTTATAAATATGTTTTAGAAGACATTGTTCTACTAACTCAAATCACTCTAATTTATAAAAATTTAAGATCTTTTAAGAAAGTTTTAAGGGAATAATTTTGACCTTTTTTAGTTTTTATTTTTTATATTAATTACAGTTTATTCACTTTGTATCCTAGCTGTAGTCACCTCCCTCCTCCCCTCCCAACCCCACTCTCCATCCCTCATCTCCTCTTTGTCCCTCTCCAAGTCCACGAATAGGGGAGGTCCTCCTCCCCTGCCATCTGACCCTAGCTTATCTGGTCTCTTCAGAACTGGCTGCATTGTCCTCCTCTGGGGCCTGGCAAGGTTTCTCCCCAATTCAGGGGAGGCAGTCAAAGAGCTAGCTACTGAGTTCATGTCAGAGACAGTCCCTGTTCCCCTTACTAGAGAACCCATTTGGAGACTGAGATGCCATGGGCTACATCTGATCAGGGATTCTAGGTTATCTCCATGAATGGTCCTTGGTTGGAGTATCCGTCTCAGAAAATATCTCTGGGATCAGACAGTTTGGTTCTGTTGCTCTCCTTGTGGAGCTCCTGTCCTCTCCAGATCTTACTATCTCCCCCTTCTTTCCTAACATTCCCTGCACTCTGCCCAAAGTTTATTTTTGGGTCTCAGTATGTGCTTTGATACAATGGTAGGTAGAGTCTTTCAGAGGCCCTCTGTGGTAGGCTCCTGTCCTGTTTCTTGTTTTCTCCTTCTTCCAAAATCCATCCCATTTGCCTTTCTGAGTGAGGATCGATCATCTTACCCAGGGTCCTCCTTCTAACTCACCTTCTGTAGGTGTTCAGATTTTTGTAGGTTTATTTTATATTATATGTCTAGTATCCACTTTTAAGTGAGTATATACCGTGTGTTTCTTTCTGTTTCTGGGATACCTCACTCAGAATGATCTTTTCTGGTTCCCACCATTTGCCTACAAGTTTCATGATTTCCTTGTTTTTAATTGCTCAGTAGTATTCCATTGTGTAAATGTACCATAATCTCTGTATTCATTCCTCAATGGAAGGACATCTAGGTTGTTTCTAGGTTCTGGCTATTTTGAATAAAGCTGCTATGAACATGGTCGAACAAATGTCCTTGTTGTGTACTTGAACATATTTTGGATATATGTCTAGGAGTGGTATAGCTGTATCTTGAGGAAGCACTATTCCTAATTGTCTGAGAAAGTGCCAGATTGTACAAGTTTACATACCCACCAGCAAAGGAGGAGGGCTCTCCTTTCTCCACATCCTCTCCAGTATGTATTGTCACTTGAGTTTTTGATCTTAGCCATTATGATGGGTGTAAGATGAAATCGCAGGGTCATTTTGATTTGCATCTCCCTGATGGCTAAGGACGTTGAGCATTTCTTTAAGTGTTTCTCTGCCATTCTATTTATGTCTACAGAGAATTCTCTGTTTCGCTCTATTCCTCAGTTTTAGTTGGATTACTTGATTTGCTGCTTTTTAATTTTTTTAGTTCTTTATATATTCTGGATATCAGCCCTCTGTTAGATATAGGGTTGGTGAACATCCTTTCCTAGTCTACAGGCTGTCATTTTGTGTTGATGACAGTGTCCTTTGCTTTACAAAGGCTTTTCAGTTTCATGAGGTCCCAATTATTGATTGTTGTTCTTAGAGCCTGTGCTGTTGGTGTTCTGTTCAGGAAGTAGTCTCCTGTGCCAATGAGTTCTAGGGTCTTCCCCACTTTTTCTTCTAACCGGTTTAGTGTGTCTGGTTTTATATTGAGGTCTTTGATCCACTTAGACTTTAGTTTTGTGCAGGGTGATAAATATGGATTTATTTGCATTTTCCTACATACAGACATCCAGTGGGACCAGCACCATTTGTTGAAGATGCTGTCTTTTTTCCATTGAATGGTTTTGGCTACTTTGTCAAAAATCAATTATCCATAAGTGTGTGGTTTTATTTCTGGATCTTCAATTTGATTCTTTTGATCCACCATTCTCTTTCTATGCCACTATCATCCAGTTTTTATTACTATTCCTCTGTAGAACAGCTTGAGATCAGGGATGGTGATACCTCCAGATGATCGGTTGTTGTACAGGATCATTTTGGCAATTCTGGGTTTTTGTTTTGTTCTGTTTTGTTTGTTTGTTTTCCATATGAAACTGAGAAATATTCTTTCAAGTTCTTTAAAAAATGTGTTGGTATTTTGATAGGAATTGCATTGAATCTTTTAGTAGGATTGCTATTTTCACTATGTTAATCCTACCGAGCAGGGGAGATCATTCCATCTTCTGATATCTTCTTCAATTTCTTTCTTCAGGGACTTGAGGTTTTTCTCAAACAGGTCTTTCACTTGCTTGGTTAGAGTAATGCCAAGGTCCTTTGTATTATTAGTGGCTATTGTGAAGGGTGTTGTTTCCCTAATTTTTTTCTTGGCCCTTTTGTCTTTGGTATACAGGAAGTCTTCTGATTTTGTTTTTTTTTAGTTAATTTTGTATCCAGCCATCTTGCTGAAGGTATATATCAGCTTGAAGTAGTTCTCTGGTTGAATTTTTGGGGTCAGTCATGTATACTATCATATCATCTATGAAGAGTGATACTTTAACTTCTTCCTTTCTGATTTGTATCCCCTTGATCTCCTTTACTTATCTTATTGCTCTATCTAGGACTTCAAGTACTATGTTGAAGAGATATGGAGACAGTGGGCAGCCTTGCCTTGTCTCTGATTTCAGTGGGATTGATTTAAGCTTCTCTCCATTGAGTTTGATGTTGGCTATAGGCTTTCTGTATATTGCCTTTACTATGTTTAGGTATGTGTCTTTTATCCCTGACCTGTCCAAGACTTTAAACATGAATGGGTGTTGGATTTTGTCAAATGCTTTTTTGGCATCTAAGGAGATGATCATGTGGTTTTTCTCCTTCAGTTTGTTTATATGGTGGATCACATTGATGGATTTGAGTATATTGAACTGCCCCTGCATGCCTGGGATGGAGCCTACTTGGTCATGGGGGATGATATATTTTATATGTTCTTGGATTCTGTTTGCCAATATTTTATTGAGTATTTTTGTATCAATGTTCATAAGGGAGATAGGTCTGAAGTTTTTTGTTTGTTTGTTTGATTGGGTCTTTGTGTGGTTTTGTATCGAGGTGACTATGGCTTCACAGAATGAGTTTGGTAATGTTCCTTCTATTTCTATTTTGTGAAATAATTTGAAGAGGATTGGAGTTAGCACTCCTTTGAAGGTATGGTATCTATACTGAAACCATCTGTCCCTGGACTTTTTTGGAAGGGAGACTTTTGATGGCAGCTTCTATTTCCTTGGAAGATATAGGATTATTCCATTTTTCTACCTGATCTAGATTTAATTTTGGTAAATGGACTCTACCAAGAAAATTGTCCATTTGCCTTAGAAGATCAAATTTTGTGGCCTATAAGCTTTTTTCAGTAAGACCTAATGATTGTTTGGATTTCCTCAGTGTTTGTTGTTATGTCTGCCTTTTTTTCTGATTTTGCTGATTTGGACAGTTTCTCTCTGCCTTTTAGTTTGTTTGGCTAAGAATTTGTCTATTTTGTTGATTTTCTCAAAGAACCAGCTCTTGGTTTCATTGATTCTTTGAATAGTATTATTTCATTCTAATTGATTGATTTCAGCCTTGAGTTTGATTATTTCCAGGCATCTACTCCTCTTGGGTGTGTCTGCTTCTTTATTTTCTAGGGCTTTCAGTTGGGCCATTAAGTTGCTTGTATGAGATGTTTCAAATTTCTTCTTGAAGGCACTTAGTGCTATGAACATTCCTCTTAGCACTGCTTTCATTGTGTCCCATTAATTTGCATATGTTGTGCCTTCATTTTCATTGAATTTTTAGAAGTCTTTAATGTCTTTCTTTATTTCTTCCCTAACCTAGCTGTCACTGAGTATGGAGTTGTTCAGTTTCCATGTATGTGTAGGCTTTTTGCTATTTTTCTTGTTGTCAAGGTCCAGCTTTAGTCCATGTTGGTCAGATAGACTACAAGGGGTTATTTCAATTTTCTTGTATCTGCTGAGGTTTGCTTCATGACCAGCTATATGCTCTATTTTGGAGAAGGTTCCATGATGTGCTGAAAAGAAGGTATACTCTTTTGAATTTGGATGAAAAGTTCTTTGACATCTATTAGATTCATTTGATTTAGGACCTCTGTAAGTGCCTTTATTTCCTTATTTAGCTTCATTTTAGAGAATCTGTTCCTTTGTGAGAATGGAATGTTGGTCTCTTTCTATTAAGGTGTTGGGATTGATGTACCATTTAAGCTTTAATAATGTTTCATTTACGAATATAGGCGCTCTTTATCTGGGGCATAGATGTTCAGAATTGTAATGTTCTCCTGGTGGATTTTTCCTTTGATGAGAATAATGTGCTCCTTCTCATCTTTTTTGATTAATTTTGGTTGAAAGTATGTTTTTATTAGATATTACGATAGCTATCTCAGCTTGTTTGCTAGGTCACTTTTCTTGAAAAACATTTTTCCAGACTTTTACTTTCTGGTAGTGTTTATCTTTGTTGCATAGGTGTGTTTCTTGGATGCAACAGAATGTTGGATCCTGTTTCTGTGCTCATTCTGTTAGTCTGTGTCATTTTATTGGAGAATTGAGTCCAATGATGTTGATAGATTATAGTGACCAATGAATGCTTTTTCCTTTTATTGTGGAGTTGGTGGTGTTACTGTGATTCATTGCTTGTTTTCTTTTAATTTTTGTAGGGAAATTATCTGTATCCTATGTTTTCTTGGGTGCATTTTTTTGTTGTTGTTGGATTGGAGCTTTCCTTCTAGTATCTTCTGTAGGGCTGGATTGTTGTGTAGATATTGCTTAAATTTAGTTTTGTCATGGCATATTTTGTTTCTCCATCTATGTTGATTGAAAACTTTGCTGGGTATAGTAGTCTGGGTTGGCATCTGTGTTCCCATAGAGACTGCATGACCTCTGCCCAGGCCCTTCTGGCTTTCATAGTTTCTGATGAGAAGTCTTCTGTGATTCTGATAGGTCTACCTTCATACGTTACTTGGCCTTTTTCTCTTGTTGCTTTTAATAGCCGTTCTTTCTTCTGTAGATTTAGTATATTGACTGACGTGAGGATTTTCTTTTCTGGTCTAGTCTATTTGGTGTTCTAAAGGCCTGTTGTATGTTTATGAACATTCTTTCTTTAAGTTGGGAAAATTTTCTTCTATTATTTTCTTGAAAATATTTTCTGGTTCTTGGAACCCGAAATCTTCTTTTTCATAAATTCCTACTATTCTTAAATTTTGCCTTTTCATGGCATTCTTGATTTCTTGGATGTTTTGTGTTTGGAACTTTTCCGATTTTACTTTTTCTTTGAGAGAATTATCAATTTCTGCAAGTGTATCTTCAGCATGAGTATTCTCTTTTCCATCTCTTGTATTCTATTGGTGATGCATACCTTTGTGGTTCCTGATCTTTTCTCTAAGTTCTCCAGCTCCAGCGTTTCCTCTGTTTGTGTTTTCTTTATTGCTTCTGATTCTGTTTTCATGCCTTGCACCATTTTCTTCATTTGTTTGAATGTGGATTTCTATCTATCTATGATGGTCTCTATTTTTCTGTTCATTTCCTCTCTAAATGCCACTAATTGTGCCTCTAATTTGTTTGACTGTATTTGCCTGTTTTTCTTTGAGAGCTTTGTTCATTTCCTCTTTATTTGCCTCCATTTGTGTAGCTATTTCTTTGAGAGATTTGTTTGTTTCCTCTTTATGTGCCTCTAATAATTGGATAAGCATAGATTTAAGGTAATTTTCTGTGTTTCTGATGAACTGAAATATCCATTGATTTTGGGGGTTGCTGGTGGAGCCATGATGTCCTGATTTTTATTGGGTGTGTTCTCACACTCACCTCTGGCCATCTGTTTATCTGTAACCTTCACTGTTTGTTCCTTGAGTCTGTACTTCTCACTGGGTTCGTCTTTCTCTGGTGTCTAGAGTATTCTTCAGGAAGATGAGAGACGTCCACTGGTTTGAGAGTGTGTGTTGATGTTTCAGATGTACCTAAGGGAAGAAGAGCTGCTGGCATAGAATTGTAGTTCAGGGGGAGGAAGTGTGTGTGAGTGGAAGTGTGTCTTGAAGGTGAGAGTGCTAGACAGTGTAGATGCTTGGAAAGTGGGGAGGGGTGCAGGGACAGGAGGCGGTGTGGATGCTAGTGCTGTTTGCTGGCCGCAATGCACCTGCACTGTTTTCCTGCATACCTCAGTGGTCATAGTCCTGTCATACTGTTGTTCTCGTATTCAAGTCTGTCTGGCCTCCAGGAGTTTATTGCCTGGACTTCACTAGTAGTCCCCCAGAGCAGGGCCTTCAATGTTGGTAATGCTGTCCCAAGAATCCATATGTTACTGCAGAAGTTGGGGGCTGGCATTGTGGTCCACTGGGAGTCCAGCCACCATGGCAGAACGAGAAGGCCTCTGGCACAGAGGCCTTCTGAAGGCCCTGGGGAGCAGCAGGCCTGATTGGCCTGGTGTGGTCAGCAGTAATGTCCTCTGTGCCAGGAGATGCATGCACTGAGGACCAGGCACTGTGCTCTGTGGTGGGCGCTGTGAGCTGCTTCTGTAGCCCCCGCCTCTGCCAAGGAGCGAGAAAGGAGGCTTCTCATGGGGAAATGTGGGGTGATTGAGTATTCTCTGTCTCTAATCTCAAGCAGGGTGTTCTGTGCTAGAAGCAGCCAGCACTGTGCTGTGGGCTAGAAGCTGCATACACTGTGGGCCGCCAGCACCTGTTAAAGGGGAAGTGCCTGGGAATTGAGTCCCCAGGAGAAGTCTGCAGAGAAGTCCACAGTTGACCTGTATCCCATTGGTCTCAGTTCAGGGTTTGTCTCCTTTCTCCTTGGAAGCCTCGACATCGTTCTTCTGGGTTCAGCTGCACCTCCACTCACCACTTTCAGAGTTTCAGATCCTCTGCCCCTCAGATATGGTACGCACTGGTCACTACCATCTTGGATTCAGCAATTTTGGCATGTTTTAAAAATATTTTTATATAATATTTGTGGACCCTCTTTTTCTACTTCAAAAATAATGAAATAACTTCTTAAAAATTTATATTCAAAATGGAACAGTATTTCTTCACTTTCCCACTATAAGATTTTATGGGAGGATAGATACCCGTCTTACTAATACTCTAGTTCAATTTGAACTCTTCATTAAGAGATATCTATATTCCACAGTGCTACAATGTGAGAATCAGAATATAAAAACTGCTTCAAGAAATTGTTAATTTCAGAATTCTAACTAATATTACCAGCATTATGCTGTATACTGAAGATCCTGGAGATCTAAGTTTACAATATGTCTGTTAAAAGTTGATTAAGACATAATAACTTTCCTATTAATTCACTGAAAATAATGTAATTATTGTAACTCTGAGTAAAAGAAATAGAAGGTATAAGTAGGTATTTCAGAGTTTTTCTCTGCTCTCTAGAACATGTCAGTATTGTCTTTAATGCTTTAGTTTGTAAACATGAATATATATATATATACTACAAAAAATACATGTTCTTATAATATGGCCTTTATTTTCCCATAATACCTTTGTGCTCCATGAAGGTCTATGTTAGCTGTCTATTTGGTACTTATAATAAACCACGCTCTCACTTCAGATAGCTCCTTTGTATGCCTAATCACTCCTCTTTGCACTTATCATCAGACCATGTTGCTCCAAAGGTCTCCCTATCGCACAGTCCCAAGGATGAGCATAGTGTGATCCCAGGCTGAGCAGCCATGAGAGTCATCGAAGGAATGACCATGAGTGCTGATAGGCCTGTGAACATCATTGGCTCTAGCGATCCCAAGAAATAAAAATATAATAATATTCTCCATCGGCGTTGCAAACTATAGAATTACCTAGTACTGCTGGCCACACTGTGTTAACAAATCTACAGACCACTGATAGAGAAGAAGAACTGAGAGATGAAGACAGATTCTTAAGAGCAGGAGGCTATGCCTGGGGCTGGAACAGCTATAAAACACTGTAACTGAGTCTATGAATTCTTTATTTGTCTCTCTTACCGTAGAAACCAATTATGGTTGAGTTTCTAACTGTAGCATTTTTTAACCTCTTGGACTATATTTTTTAACTAACCGTTCTTCTACTGTGTTGGTATTATGTACAAAGAGTATATGTTTCTCAAGGATCAAAACATACCTTGTTAACCATTTTGTGGTCAGTCCTTACTATAATGCCTAAGTCACTCAACTAATAAAAATGATTATATAAGTACTAGTTTTCAAAGATATATAACTGGATTTGTTACCAATTATGACAGCAAATAGTTTAATCTATACTTCTGAATTAAATACCTTGAGTTTATAGAAAGTAAGTTTTATTTTTCTCCTATTTTATTACATGGTAAATTATTATGAAGAACGAAGCAGTTGGACTTAAAAATTGTTATCAGCATGGTTACAAACCACATAATGCATTTGGACATTAAAATAAAAACGGCAGAAAATAGTGGTATGGAATCAGAAGCCCTGAGGCAGTCTTACACACATCTCCCCCCTCTCTGCCATGGAAACTTCACTTGTTATAGTAATATGAGATATAGGACACGGTGTGGTGTAGTAGCACACAGCCACAAGCCCTGACTTTGGAGACTTATCTGTGCAGATTTCCAACTGGAGGAATCTAGGATTGATTTACTTCTCCGTTGTGCTGTATCGAGTGCATAAGCAAGTCAGAGTTAAGCAGACTTAAATCCTTCACTCAACCTTCAGATCATTAATGCTTCGCCTGGGTCTTTTCCTTAAAATTATCTAAGTCCTGGAGTTTTGAAGCAATTTATGTATGTCATAAACACAAAGGACTTCTTATAATCAGAAATGTTCCCGAAAAAAAGGAAACATAATTCCAAAAGTCTAAATGTGTTTCACTGTCCTGTTTTTACTCCATTAAAATATTTGCAAATATTTTACTTTAGAATGAAAATGATGAGTCTTGCTTTTTTATATTGATAAGAATATACAGGTATTTTTATTAGAACAAAAATAATGTCTCACAGAAACATTGTAATTTTTTCTGCCCCTCCTGTCCTAATTCTGATTTCACCTTTTTCTGAAGTTATTTTTTATATTGAATTATCTAACATATAGAAATGTTAGTGCACTGAATTCTCAAAAGTAAAAGAGAAAAAAAAGTGGAGAAAATTCTAAGCATCAGATAAATTATCCCACTTTCACATTTTTGCTTGGAATTTATCTTGTCAAATACCTCAGGCTTCAAACTTTCAACTCTCTTCACTCTATTAATTCTGCTTTCAGCTCCCACATATGAACTATTTTTGGTATTAAAAACTCGTTTTTAATTGAATATATTTCAACAACTGAAATGCCATGTGTGGTTGCTAGGCTGATCTTAGGCCTGTGAGACAGCGTCTTAGCAGTTGTAGCATCAGCAAGCAGCTCTGCACCTTCACCGTCCGTCCCTTTTTATCCCAAAGCCAGCACGGCATTGCGATCTCTTCCTTTCTAGTAAACACAGCTTCAGAGTACACAGAATCCAAACGAAAGAGAAAAATAAACAGAATGATGTACAGAATCCGATCCCAAATTAGCACGTCAAAGCTCATGAAATCCCAAGCCCCAGTGCTCATGGCCACACAGGCTGCTCTTTGTCTCCCAATGCCCTGTTCAATGTTCAAAGTATTGTGAAAGGCATGATGATTTTATTAATAAGTAGAGCTATTCCAAAGACTTTTACTGCCTGCCTTTTCTAACACGCAGTTTCCTGTCGTCTCGAGTATTTCCATCAGCAAATGTAAGGGGAAAGAAAGAGATGCTTAGGGAGTTCAAAATAACACTTTTTTTGCTTCATTTCCAATAATTAATGCACTCTCAGACTTCTTATACCCATCAGGCAAGCTTCCCCAGCTTTCTCCAACCAAGGCTGTTCTTAGGAAGGCCAAGTTACCAAGTGAGCAAGCAATAGTAGAGAAATGAAGGCCTTAGGGTGACTTTGATCAGCTTGGGCTGGGCAGGCTTGAAGCCTTCACCTCGACCTCCTGATGGTACCATTATCTCATCTTTCACTCTCTCTCTCTTTGGTTTGGGGGGTAACCTTGTCCTGGACTTGTTTTTTTTTTTAATTTAATTTTTGCTAATTACAGTTTATTCACTTGGTATCCAGCTGTAGCCCGTCCTCCTTCCTCCCCATTCCCACTCTCTCTCCCTGTTCTTCTTCTATGTCCTTCTCCCAGTCCAATGATAGGCGAGGTCCTCCTCCCTTTCCATCCGACTCTAGTCTATCTCTTGCTCATCTAACCTTTCTCTTCATCTTGGATTATCTTTGTTTGTTCTGAGGGTGCATGGGTGGACTTCCATCTTAAATCAGAATGAGGTAATGCTTGATTCATAAGAGTTACTCAACCTGTTCACTTATAACTTCATCCTGTCACCTACTTTCATTTTTTTCAAACTTTCTCGTTTCATATCATTTGTGATTGTGTTTTCTTTTACTTTTATTGTGATTTAGACAGCCCACATTCATGACATTATTATACAATGATCTATTCATTACATTATTTGAAAATTTTGTTGGCTTGGCTTACCAACTAGAATGATTTTTGAAATTTCTACCTCACCTATACATTTAAAGTAATTATACAGAACTTTTTATTAATCACTTATTTTAGTTATTGATTGAGTTTTTTTTAGTTACAGATTTTGCTCATACTGTATTTTGGTTTTCCTCTTAGTTGTTGGACTGGAAAAGTAGGCACTGTGAAGATCTTCCCCTGTGAGAGACTGATTCAGATTTGCCCAACTAAACTCAGTGAGAGATGAGGGAATGTTGTCTTTTAAGGAGCTTCAGAAGGAAAATATTTTCTTTCCAAATAAAGCCATGAGAAAAATGGTGTTTTTCAACTTCTGGACATTGGCTGCAAATGTTACAGCAATATAGCTAGCAGAGAGAGGTCAAACCAGAACCAAAAATAACCAAGGAAAGAGATGGAAAAATATCAGAAACCTAGTAATTTCAGGCTATTTTTATCATCCTAGAGGCCAACAGTACTTCTTTCTTCTGCCAAATGAAAACACACACAAACACACACACACGTAGACACAGATACTTCTGCTGAGCCATGGTTGCTCTTTCTGTCATATTTTCTTCATCTTATCTATGTTACTGTTTAGGGGATGTTGAAGCTGTTGTGATGGATTTTTGTTGACCAGCTCTTTCTTCTAAGTTTGCAGCCTGTCATCTGAATAGCAGTTGAGTGAGAACATCAGGAACGTGGAAGCAAGGAGCCAGGGGCTGTGTCTGCCTCTGCTAAACATGCACTACTTCACTACACTTTTCTTTTCTTGCTCAGAAAAAATAGAAAAATCAGCACTATATTTTCGTTTGATGCAAAGACTGAATATGAGCGAAGAAGTCAGCCCATTTCGCACATTGATGCCTGGAGTCATTATTGTCAGGTGGCAGCTGCGTTCTCTGTGGTTTCTTTGGTCTTAGCAACAAAGCAGAGCCAAAGCTGACGACCAGCAAGTGTTACTGAGAAATAAGCTAACTTTGACTTTGTCTTCTGCACCAACTACAAAATAGTTTAAGACATTAAAATCCCAACATGCTAACAGTGTTCTCTGTGGCTTTTACAGCATGTCTCACTGGATATCGTCACTCTAAAGCCCCGCTGTAATTCAGATTCAGGCCGGGTGTTTGAGGTTTCGAGAAATAACTAAAGGCTAAGGTTTTCCTAAGCCTTCCTAGAACTTCACTTTTGACATTTATTTCTTACTACATAACCCCAAAGAAGACACCTATTATACAGCCAAGCACACACATATACCCCACATAAACCACATATTCCATGCACACATACACCAGGCACACCATAGACATACCACACACTATATGGGTACCTTACATGTCATAGTCATACAATTAAACCCTCACACACAGCACACATATCACACATATTACACACACACTGCATGGACACGTGTATTCACACCACATATCCCTGGAGTTTTTTTTTTTGTTGTTGTTGTTGTTCCTCTTTAAAACTCATCTCAGAGTTTGTCAAATGTCACAAGTTTCACTTTGCCAATTTTATTTTACTTTAATTTTTTTCTTCGATTAGGTTTTTATTCAGATGAGCTTGTCTCTGTTTGCTCTATGGAATGAAACAATCTCATCAGTTTATGTAGCAGGCTTATTTTCCTTCTGTGGTAGGCTTCTCCACTGCTGGGTTCTTTCCTGCAGGTTCTTCAGTTTCTTGACATCTGTTGGTATCTTTTCGTCTACAATCCTCTTCTCTGCCTCCACCTTCTCTGACCAGGCTCCCGGTGGGTGCTGCTGCTGCTGCTTTGCTTCTTCACGCAGAGGGTGTGATCTCCCGCCTGGCGAAGAATGGTGCTCCTGTACATAGTCTTTGCGTAAGAGTTCAGCGTCAACATGATTCTCACGTTCTTCCGTGGCTCTTCACGACTCTACGCTGAAACTTTGCACGGGTGCTCAGATTGCTCTTCGGATCTCTGGGCTTCTCAAGACTCTGCTAAGGTCTGTGTTCATCATCTTGCGCACAGGAAGGTTCTAGTTACTCTTGAGGGAAGCAGCCTTACGCCAAACTCATCTAAGTTCCGGAAAGCACTCTCAGTCCAATGCAGAAACGTCCCACAAGCCCACCAGGAACACGTTTCAAATGTTCAGCTTTCTCACGTTAAGCAGAGTAATTCCAGGACTGTTTCTGAAGGCCTTGATGGTACCATTATCTTCCTTACAGAAGATGCAGGGTGCTCTGCGCTGGATGTGTCATCAGTTTCTCATTTTGCCCTTGCCAGCTCCCCTTCTGTGATAGACATGGACTTTCTGATGGTATTCCAAACTTTAAGCTTCTTAAGCGGCTGAACAGCCAGCCTCCTTGGTCTTGTAACCTTCAACTTGATCTTCAACCACTAAAGGCAGCTTAGGGACTTCCTCAATGGTAACATTTGGTAATGTAGACGTTACCAAAGCTGGTAAGGCTGAGGCACAGATGGCAGAACAGATGCCATATTGTTTTGGGATTGTGTTCACCCTGTGGTGCCAACGGCACCAGGTTTTGGTTGGTGCAAACACATATTTCCAAGGGTACTCTGGCCAGGATGGTGAGCCCCCCCCTCCCACCTCGAGTTCTGGGAATTCGAGCCTCAGCTCTGCCAGTACCCCAAGACTCAGCACTGGTCTGACGACCCGATAATTCACTGGCAGCATAGGGCTGTCTGTTGGTTTTCCTCAAGCTGGTGTGAACAAAGTTCACAATATCAGGTCGAGTATAGCTTTGAACACAGCTGGCACTGTGACATTCTTGCCGGATGCCTCCCCCTTTTCAGAGTTCACCAATATGAGGGGCTGGGCACAAGCCATGATGGGGAGAGGAGAAGGCCACACTCCCCTCAACCCGGCTGCTCCCACCGGACTACATTGTCAATTTTAATACCTACCTAGTTACACCAGAAAGACAAGATGCTTTACAAAAATCCCAAGGTCATAGTTTGGCTTGATTCACAAATAAAAGAATGAAATCTAGCCAGATATTAAAATATTTTAAAAATCAAATAAAAATCCAGATATAAATTAAAAATGTATCAGCCTGAAATACAAACTGTAGCAAAAACAGTTCAAGAAAGGTAGCATAAGGAGTTTTAAAATGAGTAAATTTTGAATTCCAATTTGTATAATTTTTCTCTTTTTTAAGGTATTTTACATCTATATTTCTGTAGAAATTTATTTTTGAAAGTTAAGTCACAGATATTTTAATTAAAACGTTTTCTTTTTTGTTGAGAAATGTGCATTATAAAACAAGCACAAATGACACAATATTTAGATTATAATATCAAAACTAATTGAATCTCTAGTGTATATTTTCAAATTACTACCAAGGATCTTGATAATGACAAAATACACAGAGAAGTCCATTTTAATTTGTTCCCACTGAAATATAATAACACAAATACACAGGAGCATGCAGAAGCATACAAATTATGGTATGGCATGGTAGGAAGAATCAGTTCCAGAAACAACAAAAGCAAAGAACAGGCCCAGGAATGGTCTCCTACACCTTCCAAGCCTAATTCTGAGTTTTCTACTGTATGCTAATAGAAGGAAATGCAACCTAGTCACCACTGGGAAAAATTCCAGATTTTCCCTCTGGTGCAGAAACTGTGACTTCTGCCAGGAAACCGTGGTAATACCAATGTTGCAGAAGATTAGAACACAAATTCTTAAGATCCTTAAGCCTCTATACACTCACCCAAGGGGGAGTACTTAATAGGGAGGTATATTTGTTTCAAAAATACCAAGGAAAACCGGGCCATTGTATATTCCTCCCACGGGTAACTATTGAAGGTAGTTTAAAGGTACTTTGCAGAAATGAAAGTAAAATGGATAAGTCAGGGGAGGTATAATTTCTGTCCACTATTAAATCAAACACTTGGCTCTACACTCCCAATGCACGCAGTTCTAGAATCTCAAGCCAGCAGGTGTTGGTGGGTACCAACACGCATCTGTGAAAGGGAGCGATAAGTAGACTGTGTGGGTGGCTCTGGATTCCCCGGTGGCAAAGACCTACGGCCCACGATGCACCTGTAGGTAACCCTTCCCTGCTCCCTCCTGGTGACCTGCCACAAATAACCAAACCTTCTCGGGAAAACTCCTAGGAGAATACATGTAGAAAGGACCACTGAAAATAATTGTCGCACAGAGGAAACTGAAGGAAGGACGCTGGGAGTGAAGCTAACACAAGACAACAAAGAAAGTAAAAATTACTCTTGGTGGATCACTGGAACCCTTACCAACCTTGAAGTATGACCTGTGTGGTTTATTTTTCCTTGTAAGAGAGAAGGGAATGACAGGCGGCACAGTGGTAAGCTCTCTCCATACGGTCTGCGTGTGTCACACACTGGCCCATATGTGAAGAGTTAACCCCAAAGCAAGGTTTTAATAGCATGGCATCTTCAACTGACTCTAGTGTTTGGAGATAGAGCCTCCGAGGGTGATTAAGAACAGAAAACATAATCCAGGTAACAATTAGAACTCAGAACCAGTAGCTCTATAAAAAGAGAGAAAGGG
>CM053755.1:5337190-5489645 GCA_028658305.1 Pachyuromys duprasi
TTTGAGGGCCTTGTTCATTTCCTCTTTTTGTCTCTCCTCTTGTTCCTCCAATATCTGCATAATCAAAGCTTTAATATAATTTTCCTGTGTCTCCGCTGAATTAAAAACTCCACTGCTTTTGGGTGTTTCCGGTTGGGCCATGGTGTCCTGATTTTTGTTGGGTGAGTTCTTTCGCCGATTTCTGGGCATTTGTTTATATGTAATCAGGGAGCTGTTTGTGCTTTAAGGCTGTTCTTCAGTTCATGTCAGAGACAGTCCCTGTTCCCATTACTATGGAACCCACTGAGTTGCCATGGGCTACATTTGCACAGGGGTTCTAGGTTATCTCCATGAATGGTGCTTGGTTGGAGTATCATGCATGTTAGAAGAGAGATGCAGGGCAGACAGAGGATAATCAAGCAGGAAGATGCTGTTACCACTCAAGGTGAGATGGGGTCAGTAAGTTTGCAGTGAAAGCTGCATATGTTAAGAAAATATTTTTGAGAGTTATCATTTTCACAGTTTGAATATTGAGAATTAAAAGGTTTTCAGTTTTGAGGACCAACATTTCTTCATAACTTATGGGAAGATAAGAGTGTAAATTTAAAACATGATGTTAATAGGAAACTTGAGCTACACTTTAAATGTTACTTTGTGTTCATGGTGCATAAAAGGAATAAAAAGTCAAGTTTTAAGTACTTAAATATGAAAATCCAATGATCCATCAAATTGAGCTGTCAACTAGACATCTGCACATTTAGAGCAGCAATTGAGAGAAGATTGACTTAGGAAACTAAATTTGGGAGACATTGCCACATATGTGCTATTTAAAATCTTGGAACAGATGATCACACAGGAAATGAACGTGAAGTTTTCTAAAGGGTTATAATCTAGTTAGGAGCCATGGGTTTGTAGTAAGAATCTGAAAGAGGAAATGGAGGAACTACTCCAGATATAAAAGAAGAAAATTAAAAATATGGGTATAGAAGCAAAAACAAAAGTAGACAATTGCAAGGAAGAAGTATTATCATGCAAGTCAAATAATTTGAAGTTTGCATGTAAAATCACTCAAGAACATTGACTTGATGGCTTTAGGAGGTGTTACCTGCAGAAGCCAGTTGGACAGATGGAACAGTGCACACTGCTGGTCTTTGACTGGCCAAACAGTTCTCAAGTTAATATGGACTGACACAATGATTAGAAGAACTAAGGAGACTAGGAGTCAGAGAGGAGAAAATCCTTCAGATCAATGACTAAAGGAACCAGGCAACCTACAGATGCACAAGCTTAGATTATCAAATGATAGGTGCATGATGATTCTGAAAATTGGTCTAACAAGCACAAAAACACAAAATGAACACTTAACATTTAATAATGAAGTCCTGCATCCTGAGTTTTCTTTCATTTCAGAAATCAGAGATTTCTGCATATAAAGTATTTTCCACTCAATGTGTTAACTCCAATGGGATACGGAATTCATTTCAATTTAATTCACTAAAGATTTAAGCCAATAGGTATACCTTTACTGAATACATTTTAAATTTAAGAAAAATTTATGTCATATATCTTGTCTTACACAATTATAAGATTCAGTATATTATTTCACACTGAGGTAAATTAAGCAATGAAAGTGTTCAAAACAGTAATGAAAGAAACAGAAATTTCAGGACAAGTAAATTTAATTAAACAGAAGACAAAATGAGTAAATTAACAAATAGACTTGAATTCCATAGATAGGGCAGCATAAGGCTTAATTGATTCTCTTCATCTGTATCTCTAATTTCCTCAATTACTACTTTTTATTTCCAAAGTTACCAGATTAAATGCTGTTCTATCAATTAAAAAAAAAAGACTGATCCATAAGGCATTATAAACCTAGGAGTTTTAAGATTATTAGAAACTTTGGAAAAAACATAGTTATTAATATCATCTTATTAAATAAAAATTGCAAAACTTTTGCAATTTAAATTAATAAGCTAAGCTATTTAGTCATGCCCATTTTATAATGTCAGATTTTCAATTAGTAAATCTTTTTACACCTCCTAATTTCTGTCCAGTAACACAAAGGGGAGGGATTTCAATATCCCTGAACAGCTTTTATCACAAAGATTTTCTTTTAAAAGAAAATGTGAAATAAGTAAAACAAATTAAAAGAAAGGGAGGCTGAGAGTATTCAAGTTTTCTTATGATCCACATCTAAAAGTAACTTCTATGGCCTTTAAAAAGCGAGTTTAATTTATTCAGTCACCTTTACTCAGCTTCCTCTAGTAACATCACCTGTATCAACAATATTTTTTTTCTTTTAGATTTGTAACATTTCCTTTTCATCCTAAACTAATGGCGATTGATAAAATTATTTTCCATGCTTTGGAATATAGTATTGTTTTGCTAATTAAGATCATTTCTTTTTCCAATCTCTCTCTCTCAATATGATAGGGAAAGGTCAGTGGGGGTGTATCTTAGTTGCTTGTCTGGTAGCTAAAATAAAATAGCCTATAAATGATATTTTAATTTAAGGGAGAAAAGCTTTATTTTGGCTTATAGTTCTAGGGTAGGGTGCATCAAGGAAGGTATAATGTGGTGTAAGAAGCTTGGAGGTAGCTGCTCATTTCACATCCACACTGAGGAAGTACGGAGGGATGATGAACCAGTGTCTGACAGTGCTCAGGTCCCTTTCTCTATTTTATATAGTCCAGGATTTCCTTCATGGGGAATGGTCCCAAGCATATTAAATTAGTTAGTAATCCAGATAACCCTTCACTGGGATTGTTCAGGGATTTCCTAAGTGATATTCCAGATCTTGTCAAGTTGACAATTAACACCAAACATGGTAAAGGACTCAGAAAAGGATAGGAGAAAGGAGAACAGAGACTGAGAAAATAATAAAATGGGAGATCAAATTCATTAATTTCATGTGATAAAGTTAGCAAAATAGTCATGTATTTCTATTCCTCACTGGAATCCAGAAAACTGCATTATGTAATGAAAATGTGCCATTTGTATCCATCTTCAAGAACTTCATCTTTTTCTTTACAATTCTCAACAAGGAGAATGTTTTACATCAGGTTTGATGTGAAACAGCCACATGAGACTTATCAGAGATTATAATACAAATTGATTCTATTTACATTTACCTCCTCAAAACTGGTCTTTGCTTTTTGAAATCATAATATACGGCATTCTATAAAACATCATTGAGAGATCAGTTTTCTCTGATTACCTTCTCTGATTATTTTTATCTTATCAAGGCACAGAACTTTAAATATTTTTTATTCCTTCCATCATCGCATTTTTCCCACAATGAGAAGTCTCAATTGAAATACATGGTTTAGTGGACATTAGCCAGACTAATAAACTGACACATGTACAGGTATCATTTATAAACAGACATAGATAAAGGCATAGACATGAATTTCCCAGACTATCCAGGTCAGCAGAAATGGTACTAAACATTTACTGAGCAGGACTGTCCTGAGTATGCGCCAGGTGCCAGGTCAAAGCAATTCCTTTCTAGACCAGCATTGTGTTTCAATAGTTTAAGCCATTAGCAGCTCACCTAGGGATAAAACTATGTTGTTGCCAGTCTCAAAACTCATGTTAAAAGGCTCATAACTTAAAAGATTTAAGAAATATCTTCTGTTGTTATATTTAAGTGTTTACTCAGGACACGACTTTGGGGTGCTGTGACAGGAGGGTGGTGGGTTCAAGGCCAACTAAGGCTACGTAGTGAAAGCCTATCTCAAAAGCTCACACACGTGTTAAGCTTCCCGACGACTGTCATCCTTTTCTCTTATGCATTGCATGAATTCTCCTTATTGCTGACGTAAACTGCACACTGAAGATGATATGTCATTGTTGTCTTGGGAAGCTTACTTTATTTACCTACATTGCTAGGGACTTGTGCATAGTGACAACAGTAATATGTGCAGTGAAAGTGAGGTCAGTCTGTCAGGTGTTTACTCGGAACTCCTTGGCTGAACTTACAACTTACTGAGGACCATGCATGGAGGTAACCTAGAACCACTGCACAGGTATAGCCCATGGCAGCTCAGTCTCCAAGTGGGTTCCCTAGTAATGGGAACAGGAACTGTCTCTGACATGAACTCAGTGGCTGGCTCTTTGATCACCTCTGCCTGAGGGGGGAGCATCCTTACCTGGTCACACCTAAAGCACTTAGAACAGAGGTTCTCAGCTCCTTAAGTGCTTAAACATGTTAACTACTGTTGAGAAGGTAGTTGAAGCATACATCTTTATTCTAAGCTTATCTTCACTTTGTCTGTGTTCACTTATATGAACAAAGTAGGCCTAGCCTAGAAGTTAGGGTACTTGATAGACAGCTTCTGGATGCTCCCTTGAACAAAGCTTCCTGAGCTCAGCCCAGAGGTTAGGGTACTTGACAGGCAGCTTCTGGATGTTTCCCTGGACTAAGCTTCCTGAGCACAGCCCAGAGGCCCAGTTGTTGGTAAATGAAACATTGTCCTTATGGTGGTCCAAAGGCTTTAAACACTCCACAGATCCACAAGAGAAACTACTCCACAGTTTCCTAGAGTGTGGGTTTGGGTTTGAGTAACTGAAGGCAGGGATCATAAATAATTTGGCAATAAGAAAAGATTTCTGAACATAGAACAACCAACAATTCAAAAATCAAACAAACAATAAAATCAAGGTGTTTTGGCCGCATGCACCCTGCAACACTGCTGCAATCCTGGCTCTGAATGCAGAGCATGCACATCAAATATTTAACCAAACCTTCATTCTTTACGTAAAACACAATTGCAAGTTTGTTTTCATCTTTAAGGAATGGTAAAATTATCTGTATATTAAGAGTTGTGTCAGAATACATTTATTTATGATTTATTAGTAGTATGTTTTGTTTGTATACCTATTTTACATACCTGTAGATACTCAAAGTAATATAAAATTTTCTTAGGTCATAGGGTGTTATGACATTATAAAAACTGAACATATACTTAAAAATGTGTATGTATATACATATATGAATGGAATAATGACTAATGAAACAAGAGGTCATCGATTTGAAACATATAAGGAGGGGTCTATGAAAAAGTCTGTAAGGCGGAAAGGGAAAAGAGAAATGTCATCATATAATAATCTCAAAAGGTAAAAAAATAGTGTAAGTGCAAAAAGACAAGGAAGGCCTCCTTTACTTCATCCAGAGACCACAGTTGCCTCAACTTCTCTTCAGGAGGCTTCCCCTGGCCACAGCTCAACAGCTGACACCAGTTCCCAGCAGCTTCACTTTGCCTGTGCTGTTTTTAGTTTTGTGAGTTTAACCCGGAAGGAGTCCTCCTGTCTGCTGCCTCCTTGTATTGAAGCATTAGGCACAAACCGTTCTTCCAAATGGCCTTTTATGCTTGTTTGTGAACTTAACCGTGAGTAGAAAAGGCTGAAGTAAAGCACCTAAAGAGCAGGCAGAAGTGGGGCATTGAGATCTGGCAACTCAAAGGTGCTGGACCATGATGCCTTTAGGGAGTATCAGAGTGAGAATGTCTCGCTCACCACAGCAGCTGAAGCAGCTAACATGCTCCAGAGAAAAACTAGAGCAGAGCCTAGGTAAAGCCAAGACTACACAAGATGGGAGACTATGAAGAGCTTAGTATAAGAGTTGCAGATTCTAACCACTGGATCGTTCAACTGAGCCATTAGGCGTTAAGATCTGAGATCTGCCATCGAAACTTAGATGAGCCCAATTGCAGCTGCTGGGTGCTGGGCCACTAACATTCAAAGCACTGACCAGTAAACGCTGTAAATCTGGAGACTTCTATGTTTGGAAGTAAGAGTTCTCAGGGCCCAGAGCCATACTCTTGAAAACTCAGAATAAACCTTCAGCCTAAGCACCAGTGTCCGCAGTCAGACTTACATGTATAATTCTATAGCTCAGTTCTCACGCCCTGTGCAGCTAGAGACCTATGAGCTTCAAGAATAGCTCATAAGCCCTGTCACTATTTATGATTTCCAGCCAAGCTAAAGAATGCTCCACACTTGGTGCCAAATTCCTGCATACCACAAAAAGTTCCAGGAAGTTTTGCTGTGGTGTTCACACCAATGATAAGAGATGGGCACAGAGGTTTGAGAGACAACCCCCCACAACACGGGATTCCAGCAGTGGGCTCCCTAAAGGAAACCTAACTCTACAAGTCAGAGACTATCAACAGGATATGTGTTTACCAGAATGAGCTTTTAAATATTTTCTGCAGAAAACTTGGGTAAGGAACTTGCTATAAATATTGAGTATTATATTTATTATGCAATGGATATAAAAAAAAATCTGAGGTGTATGTGTTGAAGGCCTGTGAGGGAAGTTGACGTAGCCGAGACCCACTGAGCCTCTCTGGGCACACTGCTAAGTGGCACATATTGTACCACATTTTATCAGGTGATGACATTTCAAAATATTTATGAGACTATTAAGAAAGTTCCAGGAAGAACAGTTTTAATATACCACACTTACACATTCTAACAACAGAGCCTGGAGCTCTGAAGGGGTGAAGGGAGAAGGAGCTTAAGTGAGGTCTCTGCTGTTACTAGAAAGCTAATATTCATAGTGTTACAAAACGTCAGATAAGGTTGTGACCACCCAGGAAAGAGAATATAAAGCATCAGCGGTCTTGCCATACATGAACGATATAGAAAGGACACTAGAGAGGAAGGCTAAGGAAAGGAGAGCAGGTTGAGTACCACCTGGCTGCAGCAACGCATAGTCCATTAGGTGTCAGATTTCTGAGCAGCACTTGAACATTCCGCAGCTTTGATTGCATCCAAGCGAAAACTAAAAAGAGAATCGAGAGTCTTTGGGAAACTAAGAAAATAATAAAATTAATTCAAGAGTTAATGGTCACATGTCAACCAGGTCTGTATGCCTTACACCTGAGATGATGGTAGATATTATAAACAGTTGGGATGTGATCTTCTAAACACCTAGAAGCCCAGTAGCCATTCTGTCATGTAGCTGAAGACAGAGGAGGTCACTAGAGGGCAATCAGCTCTGTGACCCGCCTGCAGCAGGAGCCACTGCCGTGTACAAGTATGTGGCAGACAGGCAGGATACAGAAGTGGAGTAGTCTCAGTATTATGAAGAGGACGGAACCGGAGGCACAAGGATAGAGGCAAAGGATAGAGGCAAAGGATAGAGGCAAAGGATAGCCTTTTATGAGTAGCCAGCTCCTCCACCCGAGACCATAGTGAAGTCGCACCCCTTGGTGCCCATGAGAGCCATGCCTGGGTCTGTGGCTATGCAGTGGCAGGAGTTTATGCTGATGTCCTTGGTGCATATTACCCCTAGGGATCACAGGACTCCCTGATCTGGGCAGCTGTCATGGGCCCTGTGGAGGTCAGGGCCTGAGCAGAACTGGCCTCACATCTCACTGGCTGTAGTGCTCTGGAAAGCCAGCCCTATTTCTCACCAGCTGCAGCATTCACGGAATGGGAGTTGCACATCTTCCGGACAGCACAGAAGAGCTGGTCCTGCTGTGTGGGTGTGTGCGTAAGCCAACCTGTAGGGCAGAGGGCAAGGGAGTGCTGGGACCACCAACCTCTGCCATGAGGTGATGCTCTGTCCTCAGTGCCCAGCCACATGCAAGGTCAGAGCAGGAGAGCTGATGCTACCCCTCAATGGCTTCAGCACTCAGAAGACTGTGCCCTGCACCTCACTTGGGAAGTGAGGGTTGGGGGGATGGGGAAGGGTTGTGCAGACAGAGATGATGCCCCTCCTTGCCCCTTGCCACCTCTAGCAGTTGGGAAAGCTGACCTGGGGCTATGAGAATGGGAGGGAGAGCTGACCCTGGACCTCGATGGCTGCAGTGCTTGGGATCAGATGTGGGGCCTGCAGCTCACCTGGACAGCACACTGGAGCTGGCCTTGGTGGAGGGGGCACGGGTAAGCTTCCCCCAGGGAGGTCTGAGGGCAGGAGAGCTTGACCCTGCCTCCTGCAAATGGTACCATTGGGTGGCCTAGCTGAGGAGTGCCAGAGAGCTCTCTCTGACAGTGTGGAAAAGAGAGATCCAACAGGCTGCCCTTCAGCCTGGCTGCCACCCAGGCCCAGATCCAGGGTCTACAGCACAGATATAAAAGACACATATAGATGTGTGTGTGTGTGTGTGTATAGATAGACAGACAGATAGATAAATAGGTACAGAAGATAGGGCAGCAGCATTCTGAATTCAGCCCCTTGTAGTGTTCTAAAAGCATCTGGCTAAGGGGAAGTTCATGGCCACTTGTTGCTTTCTCCAAAATCCTACTTTTCTGTGTTTGAAAATAAAACAGTGAAAAATAAAGTTAATTATGACTGATACAAGAAAATAATGTGTGTGGGAGAGAAGGTGGAGACCAAAAGAGAGTCAGGAGGGAGATATTTTCTTTAAATAAAATGAGTCTAAGCTCATTTTTCATTGCATATGATCCCAAACCACCCAATGACTTGACTCTGCTTCATGTTCCTGGGATAGAGAGTGGGTGAGTTTCCTACACTGAACTAGGAGAGCATGAATGGGATAGACGAAGAACCTGGGAGCAGGGGAAAGGGAATGAAAGAGACCAGAAACAGAACGGACAACAAGCAAACCAAGACTGCTTTGCTCTGAAAGGCAGACTGAAGGCCGAGTACACATGTCCGTCGCTGCTGGACACTGCTGTCAGTGATGGCTGTCATTAGCTTCTGTTTACTAAAGACGCATCTCAGTTTGCTTTATGTTCTGTGGATATTGCAAGCAGAGAGACCAGCTCTGCATTCCAGCCTAGCATTTTGAAAATCTTTTATATCATATTATTTATAGGTATTTTGAGCAGAGATTAGACATTTTTGTTATCCCTTGTAAAAGATGTCAAGTTCCTTAACTCAGAGGTTCCCTCCCCCCACCCAACAACTTAATTTTCTGCCGACAGAGATGTGCCCTGCCCCTTTCATATTTTCCTATGGGAACTGAGTAAGGAGCCTTTACACATGTAGGGGCCATGCAGCTTACTCTGACTTGATTAATGAAGCTCTTTGCCTCTGACTGAAGGGCATTGCATCCTCCAGCACCCATGAATCTTCAGCAGGCTAATGCATTACATCATCATTAGGGCAAAGTACCAGATCTTCAAAACCTGGCAGTATTCATCCATATGAAATCTGGTTGGGCAATGAGAAATTGGGCCTTCATATACCTGAGGAATGTTTTAAAGCAGCTGTGGAATTTGAAGATAAACTGTATGAAAGAGGTAAATGAGAGCTCCTTTGAGCAGGAATCTGTATCTCACAGAGTCTCAAAGAAGCAGAGTATATCATTCAGCAAATAATAAAAATAGAAATATGTGCTTGGGAGTAGCAGAGATATTGAACTCCAGGGGAAATAAAGATAGTTGAACAAGCACCCAGAACACTCCTACGGTAACAACAGAAGTGATTATTAACTTACCCTGGTAGCTTGCTGTTTAAAAGGCAATTCCATGCACAATATTTTATTTGTATCTTATGAAATTCTTTTGAGATAGTCTTCTTTATTTCCTTAATTACACAGCAGAAGAGATTAAAGTTTAAGAAGGTAATGTAACTTGCCAAAACCCAAGACTACTGTTTGAAAAACAAATAGTATAGATAGACCTACGGAAACTAAATAAAAGCAACACTTGGTCATAGGTTTGCAACATTTTGTCACAAATTATTCCCTTTGTTGTAAAAATTGTGCACTCCAGTTTTGCACCTTTGTAAACCCTTATTTTTCTCTCATGGAGAAGAAAAAAATTGGCACTTACGCTGCACATCTTAGCTATGATGGTCTCTTTTTCACTTCATTCTACAAAGTGGCTCATGTGTATTCTCCAGGTGCTTTTTTCCCCCACTCATTTCACTGAATCTACTTCACTAAAATAAATAAATAAGAATACCATATCTCCTAGAAATTCCAAATGTTATAAAATCTGCACACACTGTGGTATCCTAATTTAGACCTCATCATTTGTGTTGTTGTTTTTGTTTATTTGCGTTTATGTATTTGGGATAGAATCATCTTATGTTGCCCTGACTGGCCTAGGTCCCATCTGCAGACCAGGCTGGCTTATACTCTCAGTAATCTTTCTGTCTTAGTCTTGAGCCCAGCCCGTTTCGAGTGACCATCCCGGGGCTGGTGGTCCTGGGTTCTGTAAAGAAAGCAGGCTGAGCACGCCATGATGAGCAGGCCAGTGAGCAGCATCATTCCTTCTGCTAGGTTCCTGCTCTGCTTGAGTTCTTGTCCTGATGTCCTCTGATCATGAACAATGGTGTGGAAGTGTAAGTCAGATAAGCCCTTTGCTCCCCAGCTTGCTTTGGTCCTGGTGTGTCATCGTGGCAATCCCTACCTAAGACATTTATCTTCCAGTTTTCTCCTATATAGTGCTTCCTGCTGTTTCCTCCCTTGCCTTCTTTCTTTTGTGGTGGGATTCCTTAGGCCATCTCATATGTGCCTTTGATGTGAAAACCACTCACAATACAATGTCACACTACTCTATGTCCTTGAATCTGAATGTTTTATTGAGTTTCAGACATGCATGTCAAGATACTTAGTTTATATCTCAGTATGAAACCCTGTAGAATCATAGCCCTATTGTTCAAAATCAAAACATTCTACATTCTCTATAAACGTGTTCTTTCTGTTTGTCATTCCACTGCTTTACTGAATCACAGTGGCTTGGGTGCACAAAACAAAATACATCATCCTTTTCCTTAGATCACAAACTTAATTGGGAAGTACATTTGCTCATTTTCCTCCAGATTTTCCCTCTTATATCTGTTCTTCTTTCCATTTCAATGTCTTAACCATCACGTACACCTGTATATCCAACAGTCCATCTTTCTTCAAGTTAAATATATATTCATTTTAAATTTAATAATACCTTACAACCCCCCAAATTACTATCCTCAGTGTCTTCCAATGATGATAGAAAATATTTTACTACAAGTACTCATGGAATCTCCTGTGTGATTACTGCTGAATTCTTCCCCCTACTCTTAGGACTTATCTGCATACCCATCCCCACAGAAGCATACTAGGTAAAGACAAGCATATATGCCAATAAGGTACCTCAGATTCCTCCCATATAAGCAACGTTCTTTCATCCCTCCATATCTGTTCTGATAAGTACCCAGAATCTTTGCTTCTGTAGCCTCTATGCAATGCTGTCAATTGAAGTTGAAAATCTCATTGCTTTTTAACTTCTACCCATACGAAACAGACTAAAAGGCCACTAAGCATCTTCAATATATAATGTTGAATGACTGCTTTAATGTGATATACTACAACATTTCTCTCTCTGCATAGAGCGTAAGGTTTTTCAATAAAGGTACCATACTATTCAATATCATACTACCAGATATAAAAACGAGGCTTAAGAAGAAACTATACTACATGCATGATGCAATAATCGATGAAGGAAGAAAATGAAGTACCTCTACTTATATTTGTTTTATCTCCCTTGCTCTACTCCCTGAGATAAAGAATGAAGTGGAGACCAAAGCAGGCTCTAATGAACACAGCACTGCTTGAAGGGCAACTGAACTGAGGATAAAGCACATCAAGACCTAAGCCTTTGGGATATTTTTGTTGTAGCTGGTTAGACTATTATAGCTAACAGAAGGTTTATTATTTCAAGATGGAGATTATTACTCTTGTTTTATGTATGACAAAATGAAAATTTGAAGAGATTGACTCTAAACAGTAAGCTGCTTATCTCTCCCTTGACTCTGGCCTAAAGCAAGCAGTGGCTGTATTTTATTCTTTTGATATTGATCACAGAATGATTTTCACCAAGTATTTTTATGTTTTGGTACACAGGAAAATTGGAATGACTGTCTTCTTCCTCTGGCTGGAAGTGCAATGTAGTTGCCTAAGTAACTTGGGTCAAAGATGTCTGTCCCTGCCAGCAAGACACAGTCTCAGAGACAGCAAACACTTTATAAGCTTTTTCCTCTTTATTATGCCAATTTCCAAAATTGAATGTTTCTCTATCACACAGAGGTTATACTAGAGTACCAAACTGAACCAAACTCATTGGTATGTAAGACAAAAAAATAATAACATAATAGGATATATACTATGCAGTTATTCAAAACCATATCCAAAATATCTGTGGCAGAATTAGAGCTAGGAAAACAGTTCACTTTATATCCATTTCCTGCATATGCTGTAAATAAATATAGGGCATAAAATATATTTGACCCGAAAAGTGCAAAATTTAACATGAAGCCTCAAAGCCTCTACTTTGTGTCATATTTCTAATTGTAAATAAGTTCATGTAGCTGGTAGGCCTTAGATATGGTTAATTTTGATGTGTGAATTTTTAACTTTCAAATATGATAGGTAGTGGAAATAAAAGCACTATTTTGTCAACCTACAGAGATACTGTGAGCATTTTTTCACTTTATTTTATATTAATCACAGATTATGTACTTTGTATCCCAGCCATAACCCCCTCCCGCATTCCCTCCCTATCTCCCCTTCCCTCCCTCATCTCCTCCCTGCTCCTTCCATTGATAGGGGAGGGCCTCATCCCCTTCCATCTAACTCTAGCTTATCAGGTCTCTTCAGAAATGGCTGCAATGTCCTCTTCTGTGGCCTAGCAAGGCTGCTCCTCCCTCAGGGGGCGGGGAGGTCGAAGAGTCAGCCATTGAGTTTATGTCCAAAATAGTCCCTGTTCCACTTACTAGTATACCCACTTGGGTATTGAGCTACCATTTGCTACATACAAGCAGGGATTCTCGGTTATAACCATACATGGTCCTTGGTTGGAGAGACAGTTTCATAAAAGATCCCTGTGCCCTGATATATTTGGACCTTGCGGAGCTCCTGACCTCTCCAGGTCATACTAACTCCCCCTGCTTTCATATGATTGCCTGCACTCTGCCAAAGGGTTGGTTATGATTCTTAATCTTTGCTCTGATACCTTGCTAGGAAGATTCCTTCCGAGGGCCTCTGTGGTAGGCGCTCGTCCTGCTACTTGTTTTCTCCTACTGTGAGCATTTTAACCAAAGCAAATATTGGCTCACTTTGACCAATATTCCACAGAAGTCATCTGTCATTATTAGTCTTCTGGACCCCAAATCTAAATAACACTAATTTTTGAAAGCCTGAAAATGTTAAATAAATTAATGCTAAAAATGTATCAAATGTCTATGGGGCCTAAAATAATGGGACAATATACTTATCATCTTCTTTTACTACTGCAAGATTTAGTCATAAAGAATGAAGGTGACAGATACCCAAAAGACAAGCAAACAAGCAAGAAATTGAGTCTGAAGCACTTAGCAAACAGCCATCAGAGCCAGGATGAGACAAAAAAGATGATGTTGCCAACATACTCTCCAGAAATACCATCTGGATCAGGGCCAGGAGCCGGCAAGCCCATCATGTGAGTCAGAAGAAATAAGGTCAGAAATGAGAAATGCATCTAAAAAAGGTCCTCTGATACAAATTTCAGGCCAACAGTGCGAGTAAAGTCAAAACATTGTAGGTAAGCCAAGACAGCACAGCCAGTAGGTTTAAGTGAAAAGAGAAAAACCTGTTATCTGACCTCAGTCAGTGGCTCCATGATGCTAACCATAGCAAGGGCATTGATTGCAATGTGCCCAACGTGTTTCTGCACATCGAACCCCCAGAATTTGAGTGATTCTAGGAAAGTGAGGCACACGCCACAGCACTGGGACTGAAATCCAGCTTTATCTGACACCAAATTATGTGTTCTCAGACAGTATGCTAGCTAGCACTGTGCCATTTATCCTTTTGTTTTACACAAAAAGAGTAATTACCAGTAAGTGCCTTGTCCTCCCAAAATAGAGCTAATCTGACTCTAGGCATAAGACAGAAGTAAAAGCAAATCTCAGCATGATAAATTAGAAAGAAGGCTAGCATGTGATCTAATTTGTTTAGCAATGAATCAAACACACACACACACACACACACACACACACACACAACCAGATTTCTTTTCTTTCCTTCTTATCTCATCTTGTATGGACAAAGCACAAAACATATCTAAAAGGCACAATTAGGTTTTCATGTTAGAATAGGTTTTGTCTTTTTTTTTTTTAAGGTGAGGAATAGATCTCTTAAGATGTGAAAAACATGTCTTTATAACAATGGTTCATGGTTTTCCTCTTGTTGATTTTATTTCCTATTCTCTGTATGTATCTATTGTATTTTCCTCTCCTCTTCAAACTCCTCCCAATTCTCTTCTTTCTCTTATCCTTTACCCGCCTCCCCCCTCCCCCGCCCCCGTGTGTTTTGAGGGATTCTTAAACGTGTTAAGCAAGGTTCACTCCTAGCCTTCCAGGTGTGTAATAAAAGAATAATGAGGTGACTTGATGAAGAGAACAAATGAGTGTCAATTGAGTAGAGTCAGTGCTGTGGGAATTCCCTGTGCATGTTGGTGTAAAAAGATTCATTTCAAAGTGTTTCTTTTCCCCACCGTCTTCTGTCTCTTCACCATTCTCTACTTCCTCTGCTAAACTGAAGCCTTCTCTTTGGTTGCCATGAACTAGCCTTGGGAAGACTATCGTAATGTTCCCATTGGGGAAGACACTTCTGGACCCTCTTTAGCTTAATCCTTGACCTGCACACACCTCGTTATATCATGACTTTTCACTAAACGTTCCCTGGTTCAACCTTAATTCCAATTAGCATGAAGCAGATGGAAGAGAAATGCTGCTCCAGCTCCCAGGGAAACAGAGTGAAGGCTCTGCTGGGAGGAATGGATGGAACAAGTGGGGATCAGCATTTTCAACCTAATTTGTGAAAATGGACCTTTTTCATACAATGTTCTCTACAACCCCCCTGCCAACCTCGTGTTTATAAAATGAAAAGTGTGAGGAAGAAAAGTCAAGTGTTTACCTGGAAAAAAAATGCACATCCTGAGTCCAGGGAGCCCAGGCCTCTGTCTTCTTTCAAATAGAGAAGACAACACTGAAGAGCAATGCCACACCCACTATGGGGAGCGGTGATGTTTCTGTCTCACCCTAACTCCCCATGTCCCATAAAGCACCTCAAATCCCCTGAGACATTCAGGATGGAGATGTGGAAGTTTTCATCAAGACTGGATTTGAGTAACTGATTCCTCCTGAGTGACAAATATTGACCTCAGATTCTGGTTACCCTGATGCCAGCACTTTAGTCCACGCTGCACCTTTTTCATTGCCCTGGATGTAAAATAAAAAGAAGAAAAAAGTGTAGAATATTCTTGTGGCTGATGTATTCTAGATTGGTCTGTTTTAGGCAACGTTATCTATAGGTTGTGCTTTGACATGTTATTCTTCATAAGAAACATAGACAAACTAGTATAATTTTGACCTTTATTGTCATTTACCCTTCCAAAGATCCAGGCAGCTACTCTGCCAGAAAAATTTATTCCTAAGGGGAAGAAAGTTTACTTTCCACTCAGGATTGTTGTGGCTTTGATTAGGCAATGCTTATGAATTGTTTACACTATGGCACTAAAAAACCAGTTATCTATAATTATGATTGCTTTATTAAGCCTTACAGTAAAATAGTATTCTGAGGAGAAAGTCTCTTTTTTTCATCGAAAGAGATGAAAACCTTATACTTTATTTTACATTCTGCAATGTTTAAATTTGTGAGCTTGATTATTTTGAAAATCAAATTAGTGATTCCATAGTATAGACTGAGATTCATGGTAGAATAAAGGAGAAAAGGTGGGAACCTGCTATGTAGGTAGTCTCTTGTATACTCTATCATCTATCTGTCTGTCTGTCTACCTATCTATATATATCTACCTACCTTCCTATCCATCCATCCATCCATCCATCCATCCATCCATCTTCTATCATTTGTCTATATTTCTCCCCTCTTTTTCTTCCACCATCTTCTTAGTTGCCATGGTGTTACACTGAAACTAAGCCAAAATAAATATTTTATTCATTAATGTGTTTTGCTCAAATGTTTTGGGAGAACAACAAATTTCTTGCACCATTTCCAAGGTTATACCATTAGCCAGTAATTAAAGCAGGTACCTTCAGGGGCAGATTCCTTTGTTAATGGGTCTTCAAAGTGTCCTTTCATTTGCTGTCAGATAAAACTTTATGGTACAAGCTGACCATGCCCGGAAGCATTGTTTATCACTTTTATCTCCGTGATTTTAAATTGGACATGCTCAGGAATGGATCAACCTGTACTCATAGGCTCTTTGAATAAAATCCCCATGTTCCCTGTGTTTGAGGAAGTCATTGCTTAGGAAATGACTCACAAGCTGTCCTGGGCTACTTTAGGTAATGATTTTTTCCCACTGTTTTATGACTTTAATGTGCTTATTTTGCCTTTGTATTCACCAAGATATGAGTCCATTTCATTTAGATACAACGACACTATGAGGATGTAGATGAAACAGAGAGTTAAAACTATCAAATATCATTTTGGGGGCTGGGTATATAAATTAGCTGGTAGAATCCTTGCCTGATATACAGGAATCCTTGGATTATCTCCAGTATATCTTAAAATGGTCTTGGTAGCACAGATCTGTAATCCCAGTCCTCAAGAGGTGGGAGACGGAGAATCAGAAGTTCAATATTATCCTTGGCCATGTCAGGAATTTTAAGGAAGCCTGGGATGCATGTAGCCTTATCTTAAAAGAGAGAGAGAGAGAGAGAGAGAGAGAGAGAGAGTTTGCATATACAGCTGAAGGCTTTTCCTACTGAATCAGAGTACCTCTCTCCAGGGGGAGAAATTACACCCTGAATCTGAACATTAGGTGCCTCAGTTTTCAACCCACCATAATTTTGCATGCATGCACAGTGCCAGCTCCTATAAACATGTAAAATTTATGAATGTTTGGAAATATCCCTCCTGTGACACAGTACCTTTTAAAAACGGTTTAGCCAGCCCTAAAGAGACCTGATAAGCTAGGGTCAGATGGAAGAGGAGGAGGTCCTCCTGTATCAGTATTGGTGGACTTTGAGGGGGGCAGGGAGGAGATGAGGGAGTCATAGGGAGAGTGGGAGGGAATGAGGGAGGGGGCTATGGCTGGGATACAAAGTACATAACCTGTGATTAATATAAATATAAATAAATTAAAAAATAAAAAACCCTGATTCAGATGCATTAGAACACACTTTACATGCTGAAAACAAGAAGGCTAATTCCTACTAACAGCATGCAGGCAGATAATGACCATTAGAAAATATCCTATCTCATGTACTCAGAAGACATTCCAACTCACTACAAAACTTGCAGTCTCTTAACCCTTTGCTGTGCCCTGAAACCACAGCAGGAAGCACAGACCCACCAATAATGAGATAAGCACAATTCTCTCCTCAGCAGGAGTGAGAGGTCTGTATCTTGTAACAACAGTTTGGGTGATTTTATATAAAGTGTGGAGGCAGAAATTAGACTCCCTTCCCACATCTCAATGGAAATGCTTCCCACAGAGTGATGCGGTCTGAAACCCTAAGCAGGAGTCTGGTCCCAGCATGCTGCAGGAAGTCGCCAGACCCCACTACCGCTGCCTTCAGTGTGTGAGAGGTCAGCGCAGACACGAGGCAGCCAACATCACTGCTGGCTTCTACACTATAAACTGGCTCTAGTGATCTAGAGAAAATTAGTAAATAAATAAAGAACACTGGCTCTTCATGCTTCTAAATGTGACACTTTTCTGCTTCATTATTAACAGTAAGTTCAAACGGACAACACATCATATTTACACACTCTCTCTATTAATATAACAGTTTTAGCAGTAGTAATTTTCCAGGCATTGTGTCTATTTCTCTAATACAGCTTATTCAATTTGATACTTGAAATAATGAAAACTTTTATTATTTTCATGATTTTATTGTTAAAACATATGAAAAATAATCTACAGTAATGTTAGGGAATTTGCCCAATGTCAGATACAGAACTAGGATTTCAGCACACCCTCAGGTATACTGGCTGCCCTGCAGGAGACACTGTCTTAGTTTCGCCCTATTAATCACTTGTTCATTTTAAAAATAGCCAAGAGGTCTGGAGAGGCAGCGTAGTTACAAGGTCTATTGCAGCAATATAGGGAGAATCCACAGTCAGGTAAGAAAAAAGGAGATGAGTTCTGTGGTATTATCTAGGTTCAATTTTCATTTAATTTTGTTGTCTGAGGGGTATCATTCTTCTTAAGTATCCCCTAGCTGTACTACAGTCCCCCAAAGCACAAACAACATTTATTATTTGACATGCAGTCTTAGCATGCTAGAAATTTAATTATAGATCAATAACTTATTTAAAATATTCATTAAACAACCATTTGTTGTTGAATCCCAGCACTTGGGGAGGCAAGGGCAGGCAGATATCTATATGTTCAAGGCCAGCCTGGTTTATAAGGCAAGTCCAGGACAACCAACATTACACAGAGAAACTTATCTCTAAAATAAATAAATAAATAAACAAACAAACAAATAAATAAATAAATATCAAGAAAGCTAGTCCAATATGCTGCTTCTCTGACAAACTGGGGGAATGTTAATTTTTTAATGTTGCATTGTAAATGTCTAATAAGCTGGTGGCATGCACTGAATGTTGAGAGACGTACATTATTTATAATCTTCACATTAGGAGCATTTTTTTCAGTTACTTTTGTTAATGACAATGTGTTATGCAAGAATGCATTCTAATCATGATACACTTTTCTTCGTAATTACCTAGGAAACTCCTGAAAGGGGAAATAACATTTCCTTTGTTGTCTTGGTGACTTGATAATGAACAGCAAACTTGATGATTATGGAATCTCAACTAGTTTTTACCGAGTTCACAGTTAACCAATTTGTCATCTCATAAAAGTCTTAGACATGACCTCTTCCTGCACACCACAATGAAGCTTATCCTGAACTACCATACTCTGCAGTGAGGTATCCTGGCTTATCATCTGAAGGACTTATGAAGCACATTGGCTTAGATTGCTCATTTCCCTTGCATTGGAGTTTATGGTTGCAATTAGGCAGAACTGTGGAGGCACAATGTGCCCATTAGCCCTTCTCCTGATGCTCTTTGAGTGGATAGGTCCACAAGCAAGGAAAAGGAAACAACAAAAACCAAGATAATAAAATGATGCTTGCCTTTGGGTCAGCCCCTACCCCTTTACTTCTACCACCAGCCGTGTTCTCCAGGCTTACATTTGTATCTGATATACTCATTTCTTTTCAATCTGATATTTGATTCACTTTATCTCTTCATCTTTTTTAATTCTTATGCTAAAAGACAGTTTTAAGTTGACCTATTAGTATTCATTTATACTAATGAATAAAAAAGTCATGCCTGCATCTGTCCCCAGGATAAACAGGAACTGTGATTTGTTCTTGTAATGAATCATACCATGTTTAACAAAAATGTCAAATTATATTTTATCTTCCATGTGAATACTCACATTCAGCATACTTCTGCAGTTGGGAAAATTCTGAGGGGCTGAGATGGGTCCATTTCTCCTGGTTTGTCATGGTGTAGATGAGGAGTTCCTACACACAGGATGAGGGATTCCTTATCCAGGTGTGGGGCGAGGAGGGCGAGGGCAGAGCTTTATGCTTCAACGATTTTACACGGTTTGTTTCATGATGAAATACTTCAGGCATTCAGAACTTGCGGTCTGTCCACAAGAAACTGCTGTAGATATTTGTAGTTTCAATAATTTGTTTAAACACTGTGAAAAGAAAATAAAACATGAAGTTCAAAAGATTAGCAATATTGAACAAAGGAAAACAACAGTAAGGAGTAAACGATAAGGTTAAGATGGTAAGGATTTTATGTTCTAAGTGATACATTATGGATTTATCTTATTTTGCATACTCTTCAGTCTGTAATTAGCTCTTCATTCCTCAATGACGTTCCATGTTCTTTCTCTAATACCAAATCACATAAATAAATAAATGTAACCAAGGGTACAAAATGTGAAGAACATTTTGCTAAACCAAAGTAAATTTATTTGTGTTTAGTTTTATAAAGTCCACATTCCAAGGATAGACTAGAACATCATTTTTATCATCTGGACTCATCATTTTTTAAATATCTAAGCAGTACCAAAAAAAATTCTCTACCTAGGCCTAACTCATTATAGAGATTGGAAAACAATATTCAATTCACTAATATACTGGATTTCTAATGCTGTTTGTGAATGGTACTCGGCACTGAAACATATATCTATTATCTTGTAAGTTAGTTTGGGGGTCCTATATAATTGTTACCTAGCAATTAAATTAGAGAGTACTTTTTGTTTTATAACCTTAAAAAATTTCCGTAAATGTGCCAAACCAAAGTAATTCCAAGTGCTTGAAAGACTAGCTTAATGAGAGTAGATGACTCTGGTGTGAATCACGTTTTAAAATAAATCCCCAAGTTGTCACAGGCTTAGAGTCACCGGCAAATTTATAAAGACAAAAGTGAACTCCATCTGGCTTCAGGGTTTTATCAGAGACTGTAATCAATTGCTCAGCCACGACACCTATAGCATGACTGAAAGGAAAATAAACAAACATACATTGTTCTATTTTTGGCATCTTTTTAAAAGGATGTCTATCAATTTTTTGCAAGGCAAATAAGTTTTTGCTAATTTATCAGAAAAACAGAATTATCCTGATGTATTAACAAATGTTCAAGCTATCTGAAATCAGTTAGGACATATATAATGAATATATCTGGGTTTTCACCAGCTCCCTTCTGCTGATTTCATTCCTCATGCTGAATTCACCCTGACTCTTTGCGGCTTTCCAGCCCTTGCAGTTGTGTAAAATAATGCACTCTGTCCTCCCCATCGAGAGGGAGACAAATGATTTAGTCAAACCTGTGTCTTGACATGCTTTACACAGGGCTCTTTCTAAGTAATGGTTTTAAATGTTGAATGCAGTGGTTGAAGGACGAGGTAAAATGGTTATAATTAAATCATTAAAGAAGTAGATGGGCACCAGTTCCTATCTGAACCTGACTCACTAGCTTTCTTGTTTCCACAAACTAGTTATGTTCCTTTATTAAAGAATTAAATATAAAGACGTAGCAAGACTAACATATATATGTGCAATTAATATACATTAATCTTATTTTTAAGATAACGGATAAAGCAGACAGATCAGTTTCTGGTCTCTATTACTTCTAAATCTCATGTAATTATGATAGTTCATCAATTTATTCAAAACATGTTTGTTGAATCCCTGAGTAGTACCCAACAGCATTGCAGTCAATGGATACACAGTAAAGAGCCAAACCCAGAGAAGATGGAAATAATGCTGATCTTTTAAATATATCAGCTTTCAAAGAGAGTGTATGATGTACATAGAGTGCATTGCAGCACAAATCTTCCCATATCAGCTCTGTGAGACAGGTACCAACAGTGCCTATTACCTTTCATCAAGTGAAGACACATGGGGTGACTGGTCTCATGATGCATAACAGTCTCCATGCCCAGGCTCTAGTCCACTCTGTCTTTATCCTCCCTAACACTCTTGTTAGCAGAACTTTAGTGAGTGTGTATGTATTTACATGACTATGCTACCAAGTTCATGGAGTGAAGAATTGTCTAATCAAGTGTAGGAGATCTGGAAGGAGGCATGTAAGAATGTTCTGTTAGAACAAAAACAGCTCACTGTCCTTTTAAGTCTTTCTGTTTCTTCCTACCTGTTGACATGTTGTATGTGTGTTGAAGAGTATCTTGTACTATGGAGGTAAATGTTAGAATGCAAACTGTGAGCTAGGTAAAGCTCCGTGCATTAGTCTGGGATAGGAAAATAACTAATAGCAGAACAAACTCAAGCAATTTTCTGTTTTATAAATAAAGTTTTATTAGAGCAGAGACTTGTTCAATAGAAAACTATCAAGAGGCCTTTGACTTTAAGAACTGTAGTGTTTGTTATAAAAAACACTGCATCAAATCACTGAAAACCTCATTAATCTCACACTTGAGGGAAAAAAAGAACAAAAGCTGTACCATTATTTTAACCTTACTTCATTAAATTGCATCTAACTGGGCCGTTAGGCTTTCTCCCCCCACCCCTTTTTTTTCAACCATGGGCAATTTCCAAATCCTCCTGTTTTCCTTAGATGGTCAGGAACTGAAATGATTTCAGAGGTCAGTTGGACAAATTGCCAACATGACAGCTAATCAATTATAATACTTAATAACTTATAAGCCTCAATACAATTCATGTTGTCCTTAATTCTATTGTAAGGAGACAAATATTAACTAATGAAAATTAAATATTTGGTGGTTACCCATTTTATTCAAACAAATATAGGGGTGAATCTGTGTGTGGATGTGAAAGTTCAGATCAATGGACCATGCTGAGCAGACAGTACAAGCATCTCAGGTCACTACTGATCACATTAAACTTTAGTTTCTTAGTTCTAACTAGTGAAGCACAGGCAGAAAAATAGTGTTTTCTTAAAACCTTTCACAAGGTGAAAGTACATTGGGCCTGTGAAAAGATAAATGTAGCTTCTGTAATATCAGATCCAGAAACACAGCTATGCATAAAGCCACGAAAGTGCTGAAAACAGCAGCAGTACTTTCTCACAGCTCCTGGTGTCTTCACAAGTGGTTAGAAGGAAGGTGACAGTATTCAACTGGGAATCCCCCTGGTGTGTTCACAGATCTCCTGCTCCCTGCAGAAGGTTTTCTTTAGGCACATGAAATGAGAGCCAGGAGGGAACCACTGTGCTGACTTTTGGAAAGCAGGCTAATTCTGGCTTTCTCATCTAGTCAACAGATGTGCCACTTTGCTTAGTTAGTAGCAGGAAATAATTACTTTGGAGGAACCGAAGAAAGCTATTCAGCCCATTGTACCTAGGCTGCAAAACATTCTCCATATTAAAGGAAGGCCTCAATTTCCTTGTGAGAAAAAAAAGTCAAGTACTATCCAGGTTTTAAAAAAATCTACAAATTGTCAGCCACAGAAAGGGTAAGTTTTTAACAGTTATATGAAGTCAGCGTGCCATACATAACTCGAACCACTGAATAAGAACTAGTAAATGTTAAAGCATACAGAGAATTTAAGAAGAACATGTGCAAATAAATGCAAGGTGCTACAGTGTTAGAAAATATTGCCAGCATATCAAGAACCATAAACTTTTTGTTTGAGGGGAAATGAAAGAAAAGGAAAATAATAGGAAGGAGTAAAGACACAGGAGTCCCTAATTCCAATTGGTTTTTCAGTGAAAGTAGAATCAAGTCAAACAGATTCTATATCGTAAGTTTTTATTCATTTAACTCTAGGAAGTCTAAGTTTGAGCAGGCAGGCACTGTGCTAAATAGTGAAAATTCAGTAATATAATTAGATATGATGCTTGAGCTACCAGATTTCTTTAAGTGAATGACCTAAATTAAGTAAAACAACTGCTTCAATAAATCATTAAAGACTATGATAAGTCATATTTTAAAAAAACAGGCAGTGATAGTCTATATGAATAAAAAATATGGCTTGACTTAGCTTGAAATATTCTAAAAGCACCAAAGAATAATTCTTTAAAATAATTCTTTAAAACGAATGGCAAAAGTTAACAATTATTTACAAATGAGACTGTTCTGGCTGTTTATGTCAGCTTGACACAAGTTAGAGCCACTACTGGAGATAAGGAAGCCTCAATAGAGGAAAAAAAATGCTTCCTTAAGGTAGGATTGTAGGAAATTTCCTTAATTAGTCATTGATGTGGGAGAGCACATATCATTGTAGCTCATGCCACCCCTGGGCTGATTTTTCTGGGTTTAATATGAAGTCAGGCTGAGCAAGCCATAAGATGCAAACTAGTAAGCAGCACTCCTCCCTGGCCCCTGCATCAGCACCTACTTCCAGGATCATGCCCTGTTTGACCTCTTGTCCTAACTTCCTTCAGTGATGAACAGTGATGTGGAAGTGTAGCAACAACCTTTTTCCTCCCCAATTTGTCCAACTGAAACAGAGACCATAGCTAAAAATAGGAAAACAAATTCAGAAATATTAAGACATTGCTAGGGAAGCAATAGTATTAGATCTAGTGAGCAAGAAGTGGCAGGCCAGAAGAATTGAGCTTTAAAAATTGTTAAAAGCTTGCTATTGAATATACCTGAAGATTATTAGGGATAATATGATAGGTGTTGGTATAAGTTCTTGTGGAATGTATACAATTTGCCCTTGTTCATTCAAATGCTGATTTCTCTACCCCACTATCTGGTTTCAATCCATACATTGCATCTCAAGTTTGTGTAAACATGCTACCACTTGTTTTCTGTATTGTCAATAAAACAAGCAGCCAATGCTATGCAATGGAGAGAATAGGGTGGGACATCTTGGTCCTGAGTGGAGTTTTGGAAAAGTAGGAGAGCAGAGTTTGGCAGGAGCAGACTTGGAACCACATGGAGAGATGAATTGGATATAAGATATGACTGAAAACAAGTATGATGTGGGAAATTCTGAATGGGAGGAAGCTATGCGGGCGTGGAAATTTAAAATGGAGTAATCATTGCCCAGCATTGTGCTCTAGGTTTATTAAATAATTTAAAAAACTGATTAACTAAAAGATACACCAATATTAAACATTAATCACAACAGATAGGTTATAATTAAATGATCAAACCATGTGAGGGAGATTACCTTTTTGACATATATTTGAAGAAGTCCATCTACCCAGTGGATAAATGGGAGCAAAGTAGTAAAGTGGGAAGATCAATTAGGTCCATCCAATTTGGGGCAACTCATGGCTATATAACCAAGAAAGTGGCAGTTCAGAGGAAGGTAAGATATTGAACTTGAGATGTATTTTTTAGGTGTTGGAGAAATGGCTCCAGAGTGTAGCTAATGATCTTGTCTTACCCAGGACCCAAGTTTCATTCCCAGAACCTACATTAGGCAGCTGAGAAACACTGGCAAATACAGCTTTAGGGAATCTGATGCCAATGCCTGAACGCCCCAGCCACCCATGTGCACATATAGACATCCACACTCAGAGACAAACTCATAGTTAAATGCAAAAGGAAATCTTAAACCAAGATGAAGTTTGGAAGCAAAATTTAACAGTGGATAGATCATTTATGTTCTAGCTAAGAGGATCAACAATGGTTCCCATATTTTTGTTTTAAAAATAGGGAATAGAAACTGTAGAATCTGAAGAATTCTCAAGTATCTGACTAAAACCTGGTTAACACAAGCAAAAGTTTCAATTTTGATGTAAATCTTTATATTCTTTGAGATGAATGTCTGGTTCCTAAATTTAAAATACTGGTAAATTAGCTGGGAGAGATAGAGAGAGAGAAAGAGGAGTAGAGTATTTTCTGTCATCCAGAATGTGTAATGTTTGAAGATAAAAAAGCTTGCCATATGTGGTACCAAAGAAGCTAAAGTACTTAAGCTCTGCTTTTATCTCTTTGCTTTTCACCTGAAAATGTTGCAACCAGCTGAATGCCTGTACTTCTACTCTCTTTGGAAGCGAAATCGGATTATTCAACTAGAGGTCAATGAGAAGAGATAATAGTATACACCACCTATATCCAGTGAGAATTCCTGTTTAGACCACATAGATTATTCCATAGTGAGGCTAACCCTAACCCTGTATCATCTCATTGTCCTTCTCTCACCCCTCGCCTTTCTTCTTCCCTTTCCTCTCCATTCTCTCCCTTCTTCTCTCACATTTGCTTTTCCTTTTTTAAAACAGTATCACAAATACACATATAATGAAATTTTATCCTATTCACCACCTATTTATATTGTCTTATGTGTTCCTCTCCCATGTAAATTGTGTTTTTCTTTACTGTCAACCCATAAACACACATTGTCATGTCTTTGTGTGTGTGTGTGTGTGTGTGTGTGTGTGTGTATCTGTGTGACCCACTGAATTTAATGGGATGCTTGCATAAGCATAAAAATGAAGTTATCTGTTATAGCATTGATAACTTATCAATGGCTAGACCACTGAAGAAATGACAACACTTCCCCTAGCCCCCTCAATATTTTCGGCCAGTTTGATTTCATCTATTTATTTATTTATTTATTTATTTATTTATTTATTTATTTATTTATTTATTTATTTATTTATTTATTCTAATCAGTAAAACAACTTCTGTTAGGAGCTAGAATCTAGAGCCTATCCTTGGATTCTTGATTAGAACTACTTACAGTACCAGACATGAAGCAGACCTCATTTCAAATCATACAGTGGATGGTTTTCTCATTCATATGCAAATGGACTTCACACCATTAAACCAAGAGACAAGACAAGCCAGTGTCGTCACGATGATAGCACAGGGTGCACAGCTGTAGAGCGCAGGGAGGGAGTATTGAGGTATGGGAGGATTGTGAAAAATGCACATGTAATTCTTGTAAACTTATTACAGTGTAATTAAAAAAAATGAGACATATCCTTCTTGGTGGGCAGGGATGAGGTGCAGAAATGCTTCTTCCAGAAGCAATAGGTTGCTAAACAAATGTCCCAATGCCCGATGTGACACACATTCTGTGAGTTGTTTCTCAGGGAGGTCCCAGAGGCCTCCAAATAGCACAGGTATTGACATTGTTTTTGGTTGCCCACCAGAATTTTATGGTTAGATACTACTGATAAAGACACCACACACTTTTGTTATAGGACATGGAGCTGGACCTGAAGTAGAAGCTTCCGCAACACTCTTGTCACAGGTGTCGGATGTGAAGATAATCAGAAAGTCATCTGTCTTCCTGGCTTGCTTTTCTCCTCTTTGTTATTTTTTTTATACAAATATTTTCCTTCAAGCTTTACATTCTTAATTCCACCTCAGCATTTCCTGGCAAAGTATCCCAGTACAAAGCAGATGACACACTTAAATTGAGTAATTAAGAGTTTAATGACACGATTATTTAGGAAGTATTGCCTGGGTTTAGGAAAGGTAATAGAAAACAGCAACGTGTCTCAGAGATGAAAACTCAAGTTATAAGACGTGATAACCAGTGTTTTTACCCTTGGAAATATCCTAGCAGCGCTATAGTGGATTTCTTATCCTATGGAACTGTAAGAACATGGATTTCTGCTTAAATGTCTTCAGAGACCCTATTACAGCTTCATATAATAAACTGAGGTAAGAGACATGCTTTCAGAAAAAAATCACATGACCCTTCAGTGATCTGGTCAGGATGAAAGCAGAGTGAGGAATTCTCAACCTTATCTTGCCATGTCGCCAGTCTTCTTCATTACATCACATTGATCAAATCTAACCGGATCCTTAGGGCAAATAGCACTCCTTGCTGTAGTCTTAACATGAAGCAGGCTCACGAAGCACAGAACAGGATGAGAGAAGGAGAGTCGTGCTCCCCCAGTGACAAATAAGAATATCTGGACCTCCCTCCCCCCGGGGAAGAGTTTAGTAGCAAATGGATAGACCTGGATAAACCTGTAACTAGTGAAGGACCACTGGTGGAGACAAGGTAGTGAAAAGACCTCCCACAACAGCTCCTACTCCACATCTAACAATAACCTGAAGAGTATGGTATTAAAAAGGGGAGCCAGAATGGAAGAACCTCCGAAGAGAGGGTAGAAGGCACTTTTTCTTCCCCCAAAGTAGCTGCCCAATTAAATACAATGTTGCATGAAAAGTCCAATTGACCTATGTATTTGTCAATGGTGACCTTATCAGTAATAAGTGTTTGAAGCTAGACGAATAAGACTGCGGAGAGCTGCACTAGTGGAGCTGAGTTTAAGCAGCTGATTGCAAAGGTCATCAACTCATATAGTGAAAAGTTCAGGAACATAGTTAAGTGAGAAGCACAGGGAGAAGAAGATGTAATGCAGACAACATTTAAATGATTAGTTTTCATACCAAAGCTTCAATAAGACCGGAATCTCATTATTTCCAATTGGAATTAGATGGACCTATGTTGACATTCAGATTCTGAGCTATGATTTCCCTGGGCATAAAGTGAACCCCCTAGCCCACCTGAGCCTCAAAAAAGAGGGCAAAGCCATCCACCTTGCAGAGGCTTTAGCACTTATCAGTAATATGTATGTCCAGCATATGGCAAATGGATTTTCAATAAAGGCAATTATTTAATGTCAGATGAAGGGTGTAGTATTAAATTTGAACATATTTACATCATGCATCCTAGGTGTAAAAAGACTGAAAAATATGCAAATCTTTTATAAAAATATGTGGGTGGCTTAATTTAAGATCCGTAATTGAGTTATGGAGTTAGGGAGTATGCTGACACATTTAAAAAGTCTAAAGGAAAGATAACAAGGGAACTCTGTAGAGATGCTGACTAGAAACATAAATAAGTCTTGCATTGTATGTATACAGTTTTGAAGACAGAGTCTTAAATTTGGATTGTTATTTTGTTTTATTCTGTTGATTTTTTTTTTACCTTTAAATGAATCTTAAATTCTCATTCATATCACTTACAAGGTTAAGAACACTTTTAGAATAGATTTGGGCAGGTTGAGTGAAAATGAGAAGCTGGTACAGTCGTAAAATATGTCTCAACATGAAATCCTAAGTGGAAAGTGGTCTGGCAGATTCTTTGTTCCAAGAACTGAAACAGGTAAAACAGCAGGGCCTCCTGAAAGGAAATTTCTCCAGGAGTCCCAGGCCCAGGCCATACAGCTGAAGCTGCCAAAGCGGAACTTGGATCTCGGAAGAAGCACTCCTTGTGTTCCGACAGCTTACTTCACAGATAAACTGGCTTGCATATCTTTCCTGGCTGGGATTTATTTATTTTTTCTGCAGAATTATAATGCTCCTATAGGAAATACAGAGAATCTAAGACTACTTTCCTTCCAAATTGAGGTCAAACTATAAACAGATCCATTTTTATTAGTTTCTGCTTCCCTAATTTTAAAAACACAGGACACTAAGTATATGGATCCAAGCAAGTGACTGGCAACAGAATGGGCACACGGTCCTCTGGGATCTTGAAATAACTGTCCAAAGGATGGGGACTCTCGGTTCTGTAACAGCAAGTAGCAGAAGTGATGGGTATGCCTTTTCTGTCTAAATATGCAAATGTCAACCCTCAATCTTTCTCTCCTGGGCTCATGTTCTTGCTAACTAGGCAGAAAGCTCACACCACCTCTTGTGAAGGGGCTGCTTAGAGCTGAGTACAAAGACTCAAGCAGGGACTAGGATGTTTATTCTGTCTGTTAGTTTATTTTTTCCAGGTTTGTACTTTTCAATTGTGGATGCCTGAAATAGCTATGAGAAAGAATAGTCAATAGGAATTTTACATGACACTCCATTTGGGAAAAAAACAAAAATTCTAAACTTAGAAACACAAGGAGGCTATTTTACTGGTCTTTGTGTGTGTGTCTATGTGTGTGTGGGGGGGGGGTTCTGTCAGATAACAAGGCCTGTTTGTGCATTTTTTAAAATAAGATTTTACAAATAAAAATACATGTTTAAATGTAGAAAAAGAAACCCAAAGAGATAGAAGGTAGTTCTCAGCCTCATTCTCAAGACAGAGCACTAATCCAGGAAGACTGAAGAAAATGGTTTCTCCATTTGTCTGACCTGAGACTTGAAACCAGAAACACATATTTCTTAGAATATAATCACTAAAAGTCGATAAGTTTATCTACATAACATTCTAGGATCAGCTAATGTAAGAAAAAAACACTAAAATTAATTCCCCAACTATTAAACCATTTCAAGAGTATAGAATACAATACAAATTTAGATTTTATGTTGAATGCACGTAAATTTATATGTTATTATACAAGTTTGGTTATACAATTTGGTTCCATAAATTAAAAAATAATGAGTGAAATCTCTAGCATTTTCCAGAAATTGAAGACTGCTGGCGAAGAAATTATACCTTCAAGCCTTTAATTCCTTGAAAATAATCTATTTAAAGGCTGTTATTCAACCTCAAGACCGAGTGCACACTGCTTGAGGAAAATCAGCACAGAAAGACACTTGGGACTTTTCTACGAGGCTATATTTGATGCACGTTCTGAGAAGCCAGTAATATTTGTCGTAAATCCACAGTATAAATATAGAGATGCAGCCAATACAGCATAAACGTATGGGTGACAGTACTACAAAATCCATTGATTTCGGAGGATATAGTTTTATTTCTTCTAAAACACCACTGCCTTGAACATGCCACACACACATCCTGCTCCTCACACACACACATCACTGAGCAGCACATACAGTGTGGTTTTCTTTTTGGGTTCTCTCCAGCACTTTGAGTAGTGAAAATGAAATGTTCCCTTTCACTGCTTATACAAACATCAGCTTTTTATTACCCAACAATGAAATACAGCCCTGCTTTAGCCATGAACTGATTTTGTTTATTTTGTTTTGGAAAGTAGCTTAAGAATCTTTTGGATTATAACCATTATTGTATGTGTATATATGTGTATATATATGTATATATGTATATATATATGTATTAGATGGCAGCTGAGATAAATTTCACAGCACAGTCTAAAATCTATACAAAGATAAATCTGTCTCCGACCCTTGGCCATGATACTGAATCATATTCTTATCACGTTTTTCTCCAAATTTGTAATAGTCCTCTTTACTCCATTATCCACTCTGTAGTCAGGCTACTTTTTTAGTTAAATTTTTATTTTATGTTAATTATAGTTTATTTACTTTGCATCTCAGCTGCAGCCCCCTCCCTTATTCCCTCCCAATGTTACCCTCCCCCCTCATCTCCTCCCTGTCCCTCTTGAAATCCACTGATAGGGGAGGTCCTCCTCCCTTCCATCTGACCCTAGCTTAGTCATCAGAACTGTCTGCAATTTCTTTCCCTGTGGTCTAGCAAGGCTGCTCCTCCCTTGGATGGGGAAGGTCAAAGAGCCAGCCTCTGAGTTCATGTCAGAGACAGTCCCTATTCCCCTTACTAGGGCACCCACTTGGAGACTGAGCTGCCATTGGCTCCAAGCAGAGTTTCTAGGTTATATCAATGCATGGTCCTTGATTGGAGAATCAGCTTCAGAAAAGACCCCTGGGACCAGATATATTTGGTCCTTGTGGAGCTCCTGTCCTCTCCAGGTCTTACTAACTTCCCCTTCTTTCATATGATTCCCTGCCCTCTACTCAAGGTTTGGTTATGAGTCTCAACATCTGCTTTGATACACTGCTAGGTAGAGTCTTTCAGAGGCCCTTTAGTAGGTTCCTATCCTGTTTTTTGTTTTCTCCTACTTCCAATGTCCGTCCCATTTGTTTTTCTAAGTGAGGATTGATCATCTTACCCTGGGTCCTCATTCTTGTTTAGCTTCTTTAGGTGTACAGATTTCAGTATGTTTATCCTGTCTTATAGGTTTATATAAGTGAGTATATACCATGTGTGTCTTTCTCTTTCTGGGATACCTCACTCAGGATGATCATTTCTAGATCCCACCATTTGCCTGGAAATTTCATGATTTCCTTGTTTTTAATTGCTGAGTAGTATTCCATTCTGTAAATGTAGCACATTTCTGTATCCATTCCTCCATTGATGGATATCTGGGTTGTTTTGTTTCCAGATTCTGGCTATTACAAATAAAGCTGCTATAAAAATGGTTGAGAAAATGTCCTTGTTGTATATTTGAGCATATTTTAGATATATGCCTATGAGTGGTATACCTGGATCTTGAGGAAGCACTATCCCTAATTAGCTGAGAAAGCACCAGATGAAGTCCTATCTAGAGCAATAAAATAGTAAAGGAGATCAAGGGAATACAAATCAGAATGGAAGAAGTCAAAGTATGACTATTCACAGAGGATATGATACTATACATGAGTGACCTCAAAAATTCAACCGGAGAAGCCCTTCGGCTGATAAACACCATCAGTTACACAATTAACTCAAAAAAATTAGAAGCCCTCCTGTATACCCAAGACAAAAGGGCCAAGAAAGAAATTAGGGAAACAACAGCCTCCATAATAGCCAGTAATAACATAAAGTACCTTGGGGTGACTCTAACCAAGCAGGTGAAAGACCTGTTTGAAAAAACTTCAAGTCTCTGAAGAAAGATTGAAAAAGATATCAGAAGATGGAAAGATCTCCCTTGCTCATGGGTCAGTAGGATTAACAGTGAAAACGGCCATTCTGCCAAAAGCAATCTACAGATTCAATGCAATTCCCATCAAAATACAAACACAATTCTTTACCGACCATAAAGAAAAATTATCAACTTCATATGGAAACAGAAAAATCCCAGAATTGCCAAAACAATCTTGTGTAACATCTGATCATCTGGAGGAATCTCCAGCCCTGATGTCAGGTTACTTTTAAACTTATTTGGTGTGTGTGTGTGTGTGTGTTTGTGTGTGTGATTGTATATGTGTGTTTGTGTGTGTGTACGTGTGTGTGTATGTGTGTGTTTGTGTGTGTGTGTAATGGGGTACATCACTGGTGTGGCTATCAGGAACAGTCTGTGGAAGGCCTTTCTATTTTCACCATGTAGGTCCTGAGGGCCAAACTCAGGTCATCAAGATTGGCAACAAGCCATTTCCCACACAGCCAGTCTGCTGGCCCCAAGTTACCTCTTGTATAGATTTGTATATGTGATTTCAATATCTAAGCTCCTCTATGGTTCTTGATTACCAGGAGAATAACAACAAATCTCTGGAGTTATTCAGCTGTAAACTTTAAACAGACTAAGTGTAGGATGTTTCAGTAAGAAAATTTTGGAGCTGAAATTGGCCTTATACTGTCACTTTAATATGTAAAGCTTCTATACCTGATTTTCATCTTTGGTGGATGGACCTTGAAGACTGAGGCTCCTAGCTGGGCTGAGGTGGCACATGTCTTTAATTCTTTTAAACACTCTGGAGGCAAAGGCAGGCAAATCTCTGGGTTTCTAGGCAAGCCTGGTGTACAGAGCTAGTACCAGGATAGTCAAAGCCTTACAAAGAAACTTAGTATCAAACTCTCCCTCACAAAAAGAATTGAGACTCTCAGTGCCTGACACTCCATATTCACTAGGAAAGATGGCTGAAATAAAACAAGTGCCACATCAATAGGCTGTGAAAAAACTCCATGACATTAACGAGGCCAAAATAAATATCCTGATAGGGCCAGACAGAGAGAAGATAATAAGTTTTGCTGGATCCTATTGATGATACAGTTAATGTAGCCAATAAAACTGAGATACAAACTGAGTCTGTTTGGCCAATACTAAATACACATTTTTCACCATTAAAAAGAAGGATATATAGTTGACATTTTGTAGCAGTTTCTTCTCAGACTGAAACTTTTCATCATTCAAGGAAGCTCCTTAAAGCAGGAAGTAAACAACTCAAAAATAGGTTTACAAAGTCCTTGAAAATGATTGAGATTCCTTAGGATTCTCCTTCCTACAGTAAGATGGCTGAGAGACACTATCAGACAAGCAAGAAGCAAAGAAGACTTTCAGAAAAGCCAAACTGAAGATGCAAAGTAGACTCTGAGACCTTAAGAAGCTAGAAGAGGGTTAGAACAACTGAAGGAAAGGAGAGAGAGGAAACAGTGGTGGGGATGTACATATGATAGAATAAAATTTAAAAAAAACCCACAAAAGGACAAGTATACAGTTATAATTGATCTTTTCTTATGAGGTAAGCATACGTTTTTTTCACAAACTCATGCATTTTTAAATTCCAGGTGTTTTCTGTTTATTACTTTTGTACTTTCTTATTTTTTTTTACTTTCTATATAATACATGAAATATAAATACGGTATGGTAACTTTTGTATATTTCAGAACTACATATTTTTTATCACACTGCCATACTTTTCTACAACTTACATTGTATATTCTGTTTTTTAAAAATTTTATATTAGTTTATTTACTTTATATCCCAAGGGTTCTTCCCTCCCTCCCCTCTGCCTGCTACCCCTTCTTCCCCATCCCCTCTTCCTTTCTCCCCAGAAAAGGGGAGGCCCCCCTTCTCCTTCCTGGGCACATCAAGTCAGTCAGGACTGAGCATATTTTCATCCCCTGAGGCCAGGCAACCCTGCCGGGGGGAAGTGATCCAAAAGCAGTCAATAGAGTCCATGTTAGAAACAGGCTCCCCTCCAACTCGCCAGGTGCCCCATATGAAGACGAAGCAGCCTATTGGCTACATGTGTGTAGGAGGCCTAGGTCCAGACCATACATGCTCCTTAGTTGATGTCTCAGTCTCTGAAAGCCCCCATGGGACTGGTTTAATTGTCTGTGTTGGTCTTCTTGTGAGGTTCTTGGTCCCAACACTCCCACAGAGTCCCCAGAATTCTGCCCCATGCTTGGCTGCAAGTCCTAGCATCTGTCTCAATCTACTGCTGGCTGCAGCCTCCCAGTATATTCTGTTTCTTACATGTATTGACATCTGCATCCGTGATTCATTTGTGGCTCACACTGGCCCTGCCTCTATTGTGGAACAAATATACTTTGTAAAAGTATACTTAACTGTTTATTCTGATTCTCTAGTTTTGAGATTTTAAGTAGGATGCTTGCTGAGTGTAAATGAAGGCATGGGCTTGCTCCCCAGGACTGGATAAACGGACCAGGGTGCTGCACACATGCATTCCTAGCACAGTCATCCTCAGCTACACACTAAACCGAAGTCCAGCCTGAGCTACACAAAACCCTGTAAGAATAAATAAGAAACAAATCTGGTATTTCAATGAGAGTTTTCCACATGTGCACACATGTGTGTATCATGAAACTCCTGAACTCTAAGTTAACATCATATTGCTTAAACCCTCTTTAAAAATGCAATGATATTTATCAACTACTTACATTTTTTCCAATGAAGTAAGTATGCAGGAAAACCTTAGGGTGAACTGTAATTGTTGAACTTCCTCGGTTCCTATTTTCCTTGACCAAAATTAATCATCATGAGAGAAGCAGAATTTTACTTCTTTGGTCAAGCTACTTATGACTTAGATAGTGAGAGGTTGTTTTAAGACAGCATTTCAGGAACTGAGTACATAGAGGGCTGACTCTCTAGGTAGCCAATGATAACCTTGAACTTCTTCTCTATCTGTGGTCATCTCCAGGGGGCTGGGATTACAGGCAGCTACCATCGTGCAGGGTTGATGAAGTACAGAGAATCAATCCAGGGCTTGTGAATACTAGGCAATCACTCTACAAACTGAGCTTCATCATTAATTTCATATAATGTGATTAAAGACATTTTCACATGTAATCAAGTTAATGGATATTACTCTAGTCACACCTACAGGTGACAGTTCTATGAGATTTCTAGCTGGTGGGATCTTAGGAGAGAACAGAGTAACCCACTCTCTGATTCCTCTGTTATAAAAATCCAGTTGAAAATCTAGTAGTAACCAAAAATCCAGTTTACAAAACTGACACAGTGGCTATCACATGGCTCCTTATTTTTGTTTTCATTTAGATATTTCAGAGTCTGGGACACTGGCCACCTGGGAATGCACTCCCCAGATATTCAGATAACCTATTAATGTAATCATAAACCTGTGCCTACTTTTCACATTTCTATGAGGACAACTTTATCCCTTGTTATCAACAGAGGATTACTTCTGTGTGTTCTGCATCTGTATACAAATTAGTTCTGTATCTCCAATGGATACTCACTTCTGCTGATATGCAATCCTTTATATAAAATGGTATAGTATTTGCAGGCATTGTACATAAATCATCATGGACACTTATTTCATTTCTAGTCTGCTAATAATACCTGATAAGCTTTGAATGCAACATGAATAATCATATTGTATTGTTTACAAGATAATGACAAAGCCTACGAGATCAATATATACACAATTTTTTTTCTAAATAGTTTCAGACTGCAGCTGGTTTGACTTACAGATGAGAAATATTCAAATCTGGAAATTCACATGTGACCCTCCTGATACCTGCTCCTGTCGCACAGCAGCTTCATGTGATCGCTTTGTTGTAAACATTTTCAGGTGCCAATGGTTTCTGTTATCAGGATTTAAAATTATGCATGATTGAAATGTGTCCATTTTTTTCTATAACTTGCTTTAATACTACACCTAGTTCTAGTTCTGAATACCTCTATTAACAAAAAATCTACAGGTTGTAGAGATGGCTCTTCAGTTAAGAGTGCATAGTGCTCTTGCAAGGGATCTCATCTGGGGTCCTAGCACACACACTTCAGCTCAATGGAGTCCATGGCCTTTGCTGATCTCTGTGGGCACCAGCACTCACATGCACAAAGCAATACTCAAACATGCATGCACATGCAATTATTATAGTTACAATATAAGGACAAATAATAAAAGGACAAATATGAAGCAAGGAAAGAAAGAAAGAATGAATGAAGGAAAGAATGAAAGAAACCCAGTTTATCTTGGGAGCTTAAGACAGGAGTATGATAAGAATTTTTTCATTATTTTATTAATTAATTCAATTATATCTTGATCATAGGCTCCTCCCTCCTCTCCTCCCAGTCCCACCCTCCCTTCTGCGTCCTCTCTCCCCTATTCCTCTGAATAGGAGAGCCTCCTTACCCAGATACTCTAGCTCCTCTGTTCACAAGAGGACTGAGTTGATTTTCCTCCCTTGTGGCCTAGTAAAACAGTCCCCTCAGTGGGAAGAGATAAAAAATCAGGCAACATAGTACAAGTCAGAGATATCTGCCACTCCCCTAACCAGAGGGTCAACATGAGGCCTAAGATGTCCATTGGCTACTTATAAGTAGAGGAGCTAGATCCAGACGGTGCCTTGTCTTTGGCTGGTGCTTCAGTTATAGAACACTAGTTCTTAGCTATAATTGAGGCTTCTGCAGCTGTCACATAACAATATTTCCCTCACAATGCAAACGAGTCATCAGTACTCTGGAGACTCAGAACTGGGCCTGTAAAAGTATAACCGATTCCCAATAATCACATCTCTACAGACATAGCTAGGCCAGGCCCACTCTGCAAGACTTATTTGCTTTTGATTGCCTCAGAAAGATTCTTGTTCACTATAAACAGTAAGAATTGCAGTTGTTTACAGTTGGTTTTCTTTTTTCTTTTTCTTTTCTTTCTTTTCTTTTTTTTTTTTTTTTGGATAATTTCCAAAACCAGATCTCTATGTTCAAAATGATTGTATTTCAAAGGATTTAAATAGAAATGGTAATAGGTGAAGAACAAGCTTATTATGTTGTTCTGCTGTTTCTTTAGGTATTAATTTCTCCTGAAAAATATAGAATACATATATGGAAACATGAATATATGTTAATGCAGTGGATGATGCATGTAAGAAATGGAGTACGCTATAGAGATCAATACTTCCCATGAAGCACAAATGAGCATGATGGGTTAAAAGCAATGGCAGCCCCAAATGGAGCATCCTTACTTGGGCTGCAGAATATGTGTTATCATTAAACTCTCTCTTAAAATGTGAGGTGTCAAACACCAGTTATGGTGTCAAATGGAAGCAGATGAAGATGTAAAAAAAAGAGAGAGAGAGAGAATGAATGAAAGTAGGCCAAAACACAGGAAGAGGAACATAAGATAATTTGAACAACAAGAAGTAAATTGAGGAAATCACCGAGACAGTGTATAGAAACTAGAACTAGACAGTCACATCAAACGCTCATCCAGGGGTGAGTAGGTATAGCTGTCATGATCTCTCAGGGGGAAATTCCATAATTAACAGTGGGCCTAGATCTCTGTGAGCTCAGTGCATTCTCAAGGGTAGATTTACCCATGTTCATCTTTCCAGAAGGCACTTGATGAATAATGCAGTGCTTCAGAAGCTTAGTGCTGAGGTGTGATTCTGACTGGGGAGATTAGGAGAAGCTATGAGGGAAGTGCAACAAAAGCATGACCTTGAATTACTTGTTCATCCGGAGGCTGAAACACATGAGGTCAGTCCAGGCAACATATCACCATGTTCAGTAACTAGGAAACGGTCCAGGCAGATTGTATGCGGGTGTCAGAAACAGGAAACTGAAGTCTGGGGGAAAGAGACTGATTCTGGACAAGAGGAGTGGGTAGATGGAGGATGCTGAGGCGAGAAGGGATGCAGAATGAGGGGCTGCTGCTGTATGCCATCAGTGGAGCCTTTCTTCACTGTATGCGAAAACAGCCATGGTATTTTGTCATTATTTCATTGCACACTGTTTTTTCAGGCGGAAGCAGACTATATAACTTGTGAGAAAGATGGAAGATCTTCACCAGTTACACCTCACCAAGGGAGCTGGGGTACAGAACTTGGTAAGGGGTGAGAATATAGCAAGAAGGGACAATATAAACGGAAGAGGTGAGAATGAAAGACCCCTCAGAAGTGTTAGTTCTGTCTTATATTCACTACTGATGTTAAAAGGCATTAATTTTCTTCCACATTTTCCTACCAGGCTGTTGAAGAAAAACATTACATTCTCTTAAGGCCGCATGCCCTGTAGTGATTCAATTATGAAATTTCCATGTTAACAATAAAAATGTTCCTTTTATTCTCACCTCCTTTCCTAAACTGGAGCATGAAGCCGTCTCCTAGCAGCCAGGTCAAAGGCGAGGATCTCTGTTGGGCTCTCGGGTTCCGTAGAGAACACACACTGAGCACATGGTGGTACAGACACTGTCCAACACTGTCCGTCATGCCCAGAAGCTGTCCAACACTGTCCGTCATGCCCAGAAGCTGTCCAACACTGTCCGTCATGCCCAGAAGCTGTCCAACACTGTCCGTCATGCCCAGAAGCACACAGTTAGGCATGTGACCAAAAATTTAAAGAACAACTACCAGTACTTAGTTACTTTTCATTGACAGCAATAAAATGAAAACAAGAAAGCTATTTCCTTAAGTACTGAAATAATGGACGGGCAATTTTGTCCTTTGGTACTTAAGTTATATGTTTTAGGAGTAATAAGTCAGGCATTTCTCTTACTAAATATAGATTATTACTACAAAGGACAACTTTAATTATATTTAAAACATCTATGATTTCTTTCATTTTAAAACTTCTGGTAGCTTTTAAAATTACAATTATTATTTATTATGACATTCACTTTTGCTCATCTCCTCATGATTCCCCTTCTCTTCCTCTTGCCCCACATGCCCCTCCCTCAGTCCACTGACAAGGGAGGTCCTTCCCTAGTATCTGACCCTAGCCTACCAGGTCTCATCAGGACTGTCTGGATCCTCTTCAATCATTAAGCTTTAAAATATCTTTGTTTTCAGATATATAAAGAAGCAATTTTTTAAACAAGTGATAAATTTCTTTTTTTTTTACAATGAATCATCTACCTTCTAATATAAATATTTCTTACAATAAATTTTAGCTCACATGAAAATTATTTAATCAATATGTGTCTCCCATCATGCATCATTTTTACATGTCTATATTGCTAGTATGTTATTTTGTGAGTTTTTTTAGATTCTGTTTATTTATTTATTTTAGTAATTACACTTTATTCACTTTGTATCCTCCCATAAACCCCTCCCTCCTCCCCTCCCAATCCCACTTTCCCTCCGCCTTCTCCAAGCATGCCCTTCCCTAAGCCTACTGATAAAGGAGGTCTTTCTCTCCTTCTTTCTGATCCTAGTTTATCAGCTCTCATCAGGAGTGGCTGCATTGTCTTCTTCTGTGGCCTGGTAAGGCTGCTCCCCCATCCAGGTGAGATGATCAAAGAGCAGGCCAATCAGTTCATGTCAGAGGCAGTCCCTCTTCCCATTACTATGCAACCCACTTGGACACTGAACTGCCATGGGCTACATCTCTTCAGAGGTTCTAGGTTTTCTCCTTGCATGATACTTGGTTGGAGTATCAGTCTCAGGAAAGACCCATATGCTCAGATTTTTTGGTTCTATTGCTCTCCTTGTGGAGCTCCTGTCCTCTCCCTATCTTGCTATTTCCCACATCTTTCGTGAGATTCCATGCACTCTGCCCATAATTCTCAGCATCTGCTTTGATAGTCTGCAGGACAGAGCCTTTCAGAGGCTCTCTATGACAGGCTCCTAACTTGTTTCCTCTTTTCCTCTTCTTCTGATGTCTATCTGCTTTGCTTTTCTGTTTGGGGATTGAGCATTTTAGTCAGAGTCCTCCCTCTTGATTAGTTTCTTTAGGTGTACAGATTTTAGTAAGTTCATCCTATATTATATGTCTATATGAGTGAATATATACTGTAAAACAAAACAACTTCCTACAGATTGGGAAAGAATCTTCACCAACTCTATATCTGACAGAGGGCTAATATCCAGTATATATAAAGAACTACAGAAGTTGAAAAGCAACAAATCAAGGAATCCAATTTAAAAATGGGGAACAGAGCTAAACAGAGAACTCTCCGTAGAGGAATATCGAATGGCAGAGAAACACTTAAAGAAATGCCCAATGTCATTAACCATCAGGGAAATGCAAATCAAAACAACCCGGGATTTTCACCTCACACCCATCAGAATGGCCAAGATCAAAAACTCACGTGACAACACATGTTGGAGAGATTGTGGAGAAAAAGGAACCCTCTTCCACTGCTGGTGGGAATGTAAACTTGTACAACCACTCTGGGAGTCAATCTGGTGCTTTCTCAGACAACTAGGAGAATAGCACTTCCTCAAGATCCAGCTATACCACTCCTAAGCATATATCCAAGAGAGGCTCAAGTACACAATAAGGACATTTGCTCAACCATGTTTATAGTAGCTTTATTTATAATAGCCAGAAGCTGGAAACTACCCAGGTGCTCCTCAACTGAGGAATGGATACAGAAATTGTGGTACATTTACACAATGGGATATTACCCAGCAATAAAAAACAAGGATATTATGAAATTTGCAGGTAAATGGGAACTGGAAAGGATCATCATGAGTGAGCTATCCCAGAAGTGAGTTTTATTAAAACAATAATTTGGGACAAGAAAAAAAATAATAGCAGAATGTTAGTTTATGTATTTTTTACAAACTACTGTTAAATCATTTTTGTATCAGTACAAAAATGGGATAACATATAAAATTTAATCCATTTTATTAAGTAGAATACTGACTAGAAGTATTTAACTTGATGTTTTTGTCTTTCTTTATGGGTTTTGCAGCTCTGTGCTATGTCAAAAGATTGCATAAGCCAATTACTTGAATTTGTTCTTTAGGACATTGTTGCTAATGAACAGTTAGAGAGAGAGAGATTTAAACAAAGTCACATGAACAACATTGTGTGAGTATTAGTATATACTTTGAAAATTCATGCCAAGGGCCAACTGTGTGCTAGGTGTACAGCATGATGCATGTGAAATGATGACCGCATTTATATTTTCCACCTGTGTTTCACTAGGCAGGGTGGAGGTCACTGTGTCAGCTAGGCTGACTAGAGAGAGAACCCCTGGGGTTCTTCTGTTGCCATCCTCCGGTGCTCACAGCTGTAGGTGCACAGTGGCACACTGAGCTTTGTGCACAGGTGCTGGAGATTCAAACTTTGTTCCCTCTAGGTGTGCAGCAAGTACTCCTACCTAGTGAACTGTCGTTAGAACTAACATCTGCAAAGGGCAGTCTGTAACTTAGGCAGAGTTTTATGTAGTGGCAGTAGCAACGGTGAGGATGTAATAGTATTCCAATTTTAAATATAAGGACATTGAAAAGAGAGGTATAGATACGTTCAATTTAATATTTTCACATCTTATACTTATTATTCTACTCTCAATCAATTACACCTACCACATTTTGCTTGAAATTTTCTATGTAGACTAAATGTATGATATTTACACTAAAATGCCAGATATTGAGCAAAGAGGGAGAGAGAGAGAGAGAGAGAGAGGTGAAAAGGAAGACAAAGTGGGCCATATTGTGTCACTGTGTAAATCACTTATTTGGTTTATAGTCTTCTATAAATAGAGCAGTTTGACCTCAGTTCTTCTTGGTCATTTTTGAATATTTGGATTCCATTTCAATTATTTCATCCTACAGAATAAAATGTATTCTACACAGTACAAAACCTTTAGTGCCTTTTTTTGGGGGGGGGTTCTGTTGAATTCATTGCATATAGTACTTTAAAATTTTTGCACATTTAGATTTGTAAAAAAAATGCAGATTTGATTCCATCCATTTGCCTGCAAATTTCATGATTTCTTTGTTTTTACTATCTGAGTAGTGTTCCATTGTGTAAATGTACTACAATTTCTGTTTCCATTCTTCGTTTTCGGGGACATCTAAGTTGTTTTCAGATTCTGGCTATTACAAATAAAGCTGCTATGAACATAGTTGAGCAAATGCCCAGTGTTGTATGGTTGATCACCTTCCTGAGTGAAGTAACCCAGAAGCCAAAAGAAACACATGGAATATACTCACTTATAAGTGGATATTAGCCATATAACATAGGATAAACATACAGAAACCTACAGACCTAAAGAAACTAAACCACATGAAGGACTCTAGGGAAGAGGCTGAAACCTCATTCAGAATGGTAAACAAGATAGACATAGGAAGTAGGACAAGACAGAGAACAGGACAGGAGCCTTCCACAGATGTCCTCTAAAAGAGTCCACTCAGCAGGGGATCGAAGCAGATGCAGAAACCCAGAGCCAAACTTTGGGCAGAGCACAGGGAATTTTATGAAAGAAGGGGGAGACCGAAGGACTCAGAGGGGACTGGAGCTTCACGAGGAGACCAACAGATCAAAAATCCTGGGCCCAGGGGTGGCTTGAGGAGACCAATACTCCAACCAAAGACCATGCATAGAGAAAACCTAGAGCCCCCTGCTCTGCTGTAGCCCATGGGCAGCTCAGTCTCCATGTGGGTTCCCTAGTATGGGGAGTGGGAGCTGTTTCTTACATGGACTCTATGGCCTGCTCTTCAATCAGCTCCCCTGACAAGGTGGCCTTACATGGTCACAGAGGAAGACAATGCAGCTAGTCCTAATGAGACCTGATAGACTAGGGTCAGGCAGTAGGGGAGGAGGACCTCTCCTATCAGTGGACTAGGGGAGGGGGATGAGTGGAGGAAGAGGGAGGGAGGCGGTACCGAAGGAGATGAGTGATGGGGCTATAACTAGGATGCAAAGTGAATAAATTTTAAAATCTAATAACAAAAATAAAAAAATACAGATTTGGTTCATGGTATGAGATCAAGTTAAATGTTCAGTATTTTTTGCAATATCATTTTTATTTTATTTTTATTGGTGGTTCGGAATGCCAGTAACATCTCCTTCAAATTTCTAGAGCTGTGAAGAGTGTGTGTGTGTGTGAATTGAATTTTCAAATCATTGTCTTTCCCCTTTTTTGTTTTCTTCATTTTAATTTGCTAAATGTAGTGTTTCATACTAAGTTATTATTTGTGCCTCATATTGTGAACATTCTATCTTACAAATATTTCATCATTGTTAATTCAAAAGATTTTAATTAACTTAATTTGAATTAAGTTAATTGTGGTAAAATATAAATCAATAAAATTTATATTAATGTTATTTAAAATGTGGAAAACCTAATTTTTCCTTAATTCTAAGATGTGCAACTTATGTATGAGGAAAAAAGATCACTCAAAAGAAAAAGCTCAAAATAAAAGGAAATATACTGCATTTTAATCATATAAATAAAATAGACTATTACAATATTACTTCAAATAGTTGATTTCTGTGAATGAGTAAGTCATTATATATATATTTGTATATATACTTATTTGTTACACAGTAGTATTTTAATTTTCAAATATATTATAAAGCATTTCTTTAATGGTAAATAATGAACGCATTTTAGTGTTGACTTATTTTTTGTGATGACAGTAAGTTTGTACTTGCGAAGTTTAAAAAATCCTAGGTAGAAAATGGGACGGGGACAACAAAATTGAAATTACTTGATATCTCAAGCAATTTAGTTTGCTTCCAGAAGTGATTTTAGATCAGTTAATCATTTAAATTCTACACAATATTTTATACAGGTGTAGGAATTTTCACTACTCATTAAATCATGGTAAGATGAGAGTCTATATGTGACACATACATGTTGACATGGAAACATACTCATACAAGCAGGATTGAATTGTCCTAGTAGATGGTGAAAACATTACATTCTGCCGTCTCTGATAAGTAAGCATTTGTGTAGAATCTACAATAAATAAATCTATCATATGCCCATATTCTAGTGCAACACAGGTAAATACAACACTAACAGAGATTGGGAATTGGGAATGGAGTATATGCGCACGAATTTAAAATGCAGAGAGACTGACTTAAATGGAATTATGAGCTGTATTCAGTTAAAGTAAGTCATCTGGCAGATACTTCACAGGAAGCAGTCATTTGATCAGAATGCTGGAGAAGCATTAGAAATTAGCCAAGCATAGAAATGATATGTAATAAAGACAAGAGAATGTTTAACAGCCATACATTTTAGGAGACAATTGATCCACAGAGCACTTGTTATGAAAATGAGGTGGTGGTGACGACGATGATGATGGTGATGATCAGTGAGATGCTGCTGCTGGTGATAAATGAAGCCACAATTCAAGATGATGTCTTATATTTTTTAGATAAGAGAGAACTACTTAAATTGAATAGCAGCAATTTTCACTGTTTTATTTATAATGCAGTCAAGCTTCTGCTGGCACATGGAGAGGTGGGTCACAGAGCTGCTCGCAAGCACATTTTGCACAGGTTGTAATTAGAAATCCATCAAGAACAGACAGTTCTTCAAAGGCCACATCAATACAGAAGAAGAAATGGCAATTTTGGAGATATTCCAGAGTTAAAACTAGAAAGACCTGCTGACCTATTGGCTAACAAAGTGGAGAATGAAGATGACTTCTCTAAATGTCAATTCTGTTAATGGAATTCTAGAAAAAGTAGATTTGTGTTCAGGTTAAGGATGTATGAATTTAATGGAAAAGATGTTGCATTAATGAAATCTCAGGACTCAATTCCATATTTATTCATTTGTAGATTTCAATTTTCTACCAATTCTTCTTGGTTTCTTTACCAAATGGATTCTGGAAATATTTACTCTGCCTCAGATCTCCGCACATAGTGTGTGCGTGTGTTTATATCTTTTTAAATAGAATATATGTATATAATAAGTATATATTTCTAGTTTTTAAGAGAATGATTTGTTTTGGCTCCCAGCTTTAAAAAATTACAGTTTATGATGGCAGGGGACAAAGGGCAGAATATGTGATGCAGAACCTGAAGCTGGAATCTTTATACATTGAAAGATCCGAAGAGCAGAGACCAAGAAAAGCTTGTACTATGCTGACCTCTTACATGTTCTCTTCCATTATGGAAGATAGTCTCTCCACATTTAGGGCAAGTCTTCCACCCTCTTAGTTACTTAGTCTTTTCTGGAAATGCCTTCACAGACGCCCCAGAGGAGTTTCTCACTAATGCCATAGGCATTATTAACCAGGCACCATGACAATAAAAACTAACACATCATTACTCCACCCTTTATCAGTATAGCCCTAATCCAGAATTACCCCCAGCCTGCTTCCTATATACTCACAGACATTTCATAATGCAAAAAGCCCTCAATCCACATTCAAAATATCTCTAGTATTGACAACATCAATACTGTCCAAACCCCTAAGGTGTTTTTTTTTTCCTGAAACTAAAGACATTCTCTTAAGTTTGAGCACCTATTAACTAATAAAACAAGTTTCATGCTTCCAAGATACAATCACTTTTTTTTTAAATATTCTAAAATGGAGGGATGAAAAATAGCAGGGGATGATTAAAACAAAGTGAGACTGAAACTCACCATGGCAAATACAAAATACAGAAACTATATCCAGCATTTGCAACTCTTGATACAATTACCTGTAGGCTCCTTCTCCCTTTCCCTCTGACCCTAGCCACTCTGGTCTCATTAGGACTGGCTGCATTGTCTTTCTCTGTGACCTGGTAAGGCTGCTCCCCTCAGGGGGAGGTGATCGAAGCACCAGCCACTGAGTTCATGTCAGAGACAGCCCTTGTTCCCCTTACTCGGGAACCCACTTGGAGACTGAGCTGCCATGGACTGGGGCTGGGGCATGAGAGAAGAAGATGGAGGGAGGGATTGGAAGGGGATGAAGGAAGGGGCTACTGCTGGGATACAAAGTGAATAAATTATAATAAATAAATATTAAAAATTAACTGGACTCCGACAGGCATCAACAGTCTCACCCTCTAGCGCTGCTGCCTGCAGCGCAGGTGAAGTCTCTTTTAGACTAGCTTCATTTGGTCAAAGCCTGCAGCTTTCCTGGAAAGGCATCTTTGGGGCTCCACAATCAACCTTAATCTTCACAGCCCCATACTCCACCCTCCCAGCTCCAGGAAGGAAACCTCAACATGCTCCACTCCGTTACTTTTCCTGCGGCTGCAGTGAAATACACTGGAAAAAAAGAAAATCAGCATTTAAGGAAGAAAGGGTTTATTTTGGCTCACAGCATGATGTTATGGTTCGTAGTGGTGATTCCGGAGCTTAGGGTAGTTGGTCATGAATCCACGTCAGGAAGCAGAGTGTGGTGAATGCATGATTTCCCCTTTGAATTCCATCCAGAATTTCTTCACATGAGACTGAGCTGCCCACAGTTACTGTGCACCTTCCTGCTTAATTAATCTAATTAAAATAGCCCCTCACAGAGTTGGGAGCTTGTCATCCCAGCACTCAGGGAGGCAGAGCCAAGCAGATCTCTGTGAGTTCCAGGCCAGCCTCGTCTACAAAGTGATTCCAGGACAGCCAGGATTATACAGAGAAACCCTGCCTCTAAGAAAACAAACAGAAAAGAAACAACAAGTTCCTCACAGGCATGCCCATAAGCTTACTGCCTTGATTGTTCTAGAGTCTGTTATTTGGTACTATTAATATCCACATGGCAGCATCCTGCGTTTGGCCCTGTGGCTTCATAATGGAACTATCTGTGCTGATCTGCTTCTGTCAATTAACACAAATCTAGACATGCTTGGGAAGAACAAATCTTAGTAGCAAAATTGACTCCATCAGATTTCCTGTGGGTGTGTCTATGTAGGCATTTTCCTGGTTGGTGATTACTTATGGAGAGCCCAGCCCATGTGGGTTGTATCACTCCTGGGCATGAGGTCCTAAGTGGTATAAGAAAGCAAGGTAAGCAAGGAATGAGAATCAAGCCAGTAAATGGTGTCCCTTTGTGATGTGTGCTTGAGTTCTTTCCTCCAAGTTCCTGCCTGGAGTTTCTGCATTGGCTTCTCTCAGTAATATAGACTGTTGTCTGTAAGCTAAACAAATACTTTCCTCCCTCAAGCAGTTTTGGGTTTTGTTGTTTGTTCACAGCAATAAAAGGCAAACCAAATCATTAGAGAAGAGAAAAGCGCCCTACTCTGCTCTTGAAATCTTCCCATACCTTTAGTTCAGATCCTAAATACAACCCTTTCACCGGCTTCCCCAAGCACATGTTCCTATTTAGGGTGAATATCCCCAGTGCGGTACATGCCATGCCAGGCCAGAATACCTAAGAGCCCCACCTACATTAGGAACCCTCCTAGAATATTGGTTCAGTTTCCAAACACCCACTGCATAGACACCTCTTTCGGGGTCTCCTGCTCCTCACGCGGGTGCCTCCCCCACCACACCTAGGGCAGATACCCACTTCTCAGATGCAGACCACTCCAGCTAGAACAGGTAAGAGCCTCATATGTAACCTGAACTTCCACTCCCTCAGTTCAGACCTGAAAGACACCCCCCATCACCCCCCCACACTGCCTTTCCCAGCCCCACAGCCGCCGCCGCCCCCCTCAAGTGCAAGCCTGGCCAGTTAGAGGGACACAGATCTCTGCTGCCATGCTAACCACCGTGAGTCCAGCCCCTGACTCCGACAGAGACGTCCTGATGGACCAGAGAGGAAAAGCTAGGAGACAGGAGGGAAAAAAAAATCTAAAAGAACTCATAGACATGTGACATGTTAAAAGAAACTATTATTTTCCCATTAAGATAAAACAATAAGGTGTTGCAGCTGACATAAATTGTGTAAGCAACAACAAAACAGGTTTAAATGGTGGAATAGGAAGTGTTGCTGGAACTACTTTCTAGGTGGAAGAGTATAGGTTACATACACACATAATTTTAAACTAATGTCCTCTTTACAGCTGTTCCAAGAACATTAAACAGATGAAAAGTTATAGATTTTATGTATCATCTGTATACACACCCACGTACTCCCCTCCCACACAATCCCACAACGATAGCACCTTTCATCTGAGTGTTATATTGGGCACGGTTGTTCAGTCTATACTAGTACAACACAAGCATTCAAAGTCTACAGTATGCCACATTCTATAGGTGCAGATGTATAAAGACATTTGTTCTTCATAATGACGTCATACAAAGAGGCGTGCCAATGCATGGAAAACCTATGTTCTATTTATCCATCCTTTCACTTACCCTCTGGAAAATACTCATTCTTTTACTGTGTCTTTTTTGTGTTTCCATGGAGTCACAGTTGGATTCCTACAGTACATCACGTTTTCAGATTGCCCTCTTTCAAATATGATGATGCATTTAAGGTTCCTCCCTGTCTGTTTTCACCTCTTGCTAGCTATTAAAATTGAATGATGTGTCATTATTTGTGCTATGGTCCATCAATCCATCCCCCCTGCAAAAGATACCTTAATGGCTTTTAACGTTCTTAAAAATTCTGCAATAAACATCTCTATGCCAGTTTTTTGTGTTAACACAGTTTTTTATTTCCTATGAGTAAATATGAATCTGTAAAAATTGATGGAACATATGCTAAGCAATTTTCAAAAGGGCTGCAACATTTCCCATCAAGGTGGAATGAAACGTCCTGTTGTTCCATACATTCTCCAGCATGTTGCATTCTCAGTGTTCGTGCTTTTGACCACTCGGAGCATTGATTGTGATATCTCATTGTTTTAATTTTCCATCTTCTTCATGGCACAGGAAGCTGAGCATCTTTTCCTATTCTTTTCACACCTCTGTCAATCTCTAGAAGTGATCTGTCTGTTTTATTGTAGTTGTATTTTTGGTTTTCTTATGTTGACTTTAAAAGATTTAAAGTATATCTTGGATGAAAGTCTTTGGCCATATATGTATCTTTTGTAATATTTTTCATAAGTGCATGAATTTTCTTATCATTCTTTAGTATTGCTCATGGGTCATAAGTTTTTAAATTTGATGAAATCAAATTGATCAATTATTCCTTTCATGAGTTATGCCTTTGATATGACCTAGAAATCATTGTCATACCTAAGAAATATGGATATTCTTCTTCATTGTCTCCTATGTACTTTATGATTTTCCTTTTGGTTTTGTGTATGATCCACTTTGAGTTAAGTTTGAGAATGATGTAATATCTATTTTTAGACTTGCCACTTTTTGTTCTTTGCTGTTTGCTCATTTTTTAAATGTCTATGTCTGCTTGTTCCATTTGTTGGCAAGATTTTCCTTGCTCCACTGGACTCCTTGTTTCTTTGTCAAAAATCAGTTAATTGTACTTATTTATTTCTGTCTATGAACTCTATATTCTGGTTTATCAACATTTCTGCTATTTTACTAAAGTCACTGTCTTAATTATGGCAAGATGTTGAATAATTTGAGCCCTCTGTGTTTTTCCCCTCTCAGTACTAGGTCAGCTATTTCATGTCTTACAACTCTCTATATTTTCTTTAGAATCAGTTTGGTGCTACAACATAATTTTCTGTGTTAATCAGTTAGTCTTCTTTGACAAATGAGAAAAAATAACTTATAGAAGGGAACTTTATTTTGGCTCATTGTTTCAGGTCAAGACACTGTGGTTTTGTTTCTAGACTGGTTTTGAGACCGAACACCATGGCATGGGGAACAGCAGAGCATAACTAGTCATCACTGTGAACAAAAGGCCAGAGGAAAAGGTAATCAATCGTTCCAGGGCTTGCCCACAGTGTCCTACTTCCTAAAATTACATCCCATCTCTTAGTATTCAGTCATCAAAAGATAATGCATAGATCAGAATAAAACACTTAGAAGTTATCAATATCAAAAAAAAAAAGAAAAAAACCCATCACTTGCCTTTAATACATGATGCTTGTGGTACATTTTAGAAACTATCCAGCAATCCACAAAGATACAATGCCATTTTATTATATTAAATGCATTTAGTTAACTTCTAAGAGTTCCCCAAGTCTCCATCCATTCAAACATTGCTCAAAAGCTCAAGTTTGGAGTCTTTCCCTAGACTCTATGTGCATTTTTAGATGTGGGAACTTCTGAAAGCCATAAAACAAAGTCCATACTTCTGACAAAGATGCATGGTGAATACCCCCACTCCAACAAAGTGATCATAGTAATGAGGAGTGGGACCAAAGCAAGACAAAATCCCAGAAGGGCCAACATTAAATCCAGTCATTCCATGCCTGACATTTGGGAGAGTGACCATATGTGAGTTCTGAATGTCATGGGAAGCCTCGTCTTCATAGATGCAGTACACACAACTCCTTTATTTGCTGTCTCTATTTATGACCTGTAGCTTTCCTTAAGAGGCATTTTCTTCACTTCTAAGTGTCCTTTGTATCTTTGACTTTAACCTCCATAGTTTCTACTTTGAGAATTTGTTCCTAGTATACAATCCCCTGGCCTTCCATGCTTTCTTTTTAAATCTCAGCAACTTTTTAGCCCTTGTTTTCTGCATACCTACAAAATCAGAAACATGTGAATACATCTAAAGTCTCTTGGCAGTAGAAGTAGCAGGACCATCTTGAACAACAGCTGCCTCTGAGGATCTTGGCAACTAAGCCTTGTAAACGGAGTCCTAGGAGGGTAAAAACCACTGCCACCAACAAGAAAAATCCTATGGGAATCCTATGACAGCATGTAGCCGTTGTTTCAAATAAGTTTTACACTTTCATAGATGGTGGTGGTGATGGAGGGTGTCTAACCATCTCTCAGATTGCCTTATGGCATCTTCCCAAATACTGCACTGCAAATTATTTGGTTTCTTTTCCACGCTGTTAACAATCACATCCTTCTTGTCAATAACTTTCAATGAGCCCCTTTTTCCAGCCAGTCTCTATATTTTCAGTTCTTTCCTTCCCAATTCTCACATAAAACCTGGATAAAAGAAATCAGCAGCACCCACGCCACAGCCTGAATGCGGGCCTGCCTTGAACTTTCTTCTGCCTGATTAATCTGATATCTTTAGTGTGGGTATCCCACAAAGCCTCGGGGTGTGTAGAAAATATGGACAAAATTCTTTAGCAGTCATATCACATGTATGTTCTACAAGTCAATTCCTGCTAAAACCTTTATACCTGTGTAAAATGTCACAAGCACAGATGTATTTACTGTTGTCATTGTGGTATGAACTCCTACCGGAATCAGCCATTAACTTTTCCTCAGGGCATTTCAGGAATTCTTTAGTCTCAGCCCCATACCTTTCTGAATCTTTCCCACAAATAAGGTCCAAGGGCCTCTCAACCATATTATCAGGTAGTCACAGCAATAACAGTAATTAAGGTTAGCACTTTCCTATTAGCCAGTCATAACTTCTGATTAACACTTGAGAAATAAACTGTATTAGGAAATTTTTTTACTATTTATTTTTATTATTTTAATTTGTCTATATGATTGTCTGTTTCTGTGTAGGTGAATGTCACTTGTGCATTGGCACAGAAGAGATCAAGAGAGAGTGTCACACCCCATGGAACTGGAATTATAAGTGATTGTGGGCTCCCCACGGTAGGCATTAGAAATTGAACTCTGGTCTTCTGTGATAGCTGAGCCAGGTGAGTCCATGTATTTGGGATGCTGATATATTGTTTTTCAGTTTTACATTATACATGCTCCACTTGTGCATAAGAAAGTCATAGATGTTTGTTCAACATGGATCCTCAATCCTACAGTTGTGTTATAATTGTTTCAGTCCCACATTTCCCATGGTTTTTTTTCTTCCTCTTTCAAACATTTTACTAAAGACATGGCCTTCTGTGAACAATGATGGCTTCATTTCCTCCACTCCTATTTATACACATGTGAATCCCTTCCTCATCTTATTGTATCATGAATAATTTTAGCACATTGCTGAAAGGAATTCTGAGGGAGACACAGATATACATATGCATTTAAGTTTCTAAGAATTAAGTATGTAATTTTCAGGTTTGTTTATTTCATTACTATTTTGATTTTTCATGTGGAGAAAAATTATTTAACTGATAGTTTTTACATTATTAAGTTCTAGATTTTTGTCAAATGATATTCTTCAGTTGCTTATATATGATGACACAGCTTTTTTGTATGTTTATATGAAGCATTACATTAACTGATTTTCAACTGTTGAACCAACCTTGAGTAATTGGGATAACTACATTTGTTCTTGATGTACAATTCTTTTCACATATTACCAAATTTGATTTACTAATATTCCTGTTGAGAAATTTTATAGTTATGATTGAGAGATAAGTTGATAGGTAGTTTTCATTTTAAATATCTGATTTTGATATCAGAATAATAATTACCCATGCTTCTTTTTCCGGATTAGAAACATTGTATCTTGTAGTGAGTTTGCATCATTTTTCCATTGAATGTCTGATAGAAATGACCTGTGGGTTGATGTAAGTCTCAAGTTTTCTTTTTGGGGAAGTTGATAGGTATCAACTAACTTTCTCGAGTCAATATTAGTGATTTGATTGTCTGTTATTGTGTGAAGCACATTATAAGCACATAGCAACTTAATCTCGTTGCTAAGACTGAATAACGTACATTAAAAAATTAAGAGAAGGAAGTGTTTCTCTTGGTTGACTTTATTCCTACTGTCCTCCATCCTGGGGAGTTTATGGCAGTGAGAATGTAAAGGAACTTGAGCCATTACTGATACATATAGGAAACAGGGAGAGGGGAATGGTGAGACATGTTTCTCTTTTGTCTTTAGTTGATGACCTCGCCAGTTCTATGAGATGCTACTGCCTACACCCAGAGACTCTTTTCTCCCCTCATTAAATCTTCTCTAGAAATAGCTTCAAAAACATACCCTAAGTAAGCTTCACTAATGCCTCAGATAACTATCCTCCAATCAAGTTGACAATCACAGTTAACAACCATGCTGTGTCTTACAAATTCCTGGCTACTAAGCTGTTCATATTATTCATTTCATGTAACTTTACTGCTTGTAAGGATGTTTTCTTCTTATTTTCTTGTATTTAGTACCTTGTCCCTCTTCTTAGGAAGCCAAACTACAGACTTAACAATTTAGTTGATGGTTGTTTTGGTTTCCTTCAACAATTTTCTACATTTTATTTTATTGGTTTTTGCTTTAATTTTGATGGTATTTTTGCATATATTACTTATTTACATATTTATTTATTTATTCTAGTGCTGGGATTGAATATAAGGTATGGCATATTCTAGGCATGAGCTCTAACCCCTTAGCTATATCTCCATCCTGAATATTTTTACTTTTTAAATTTTTAAAGCATTCTAATTATGTCTAACATTGAATTTGTGTTCATCCTGCCTCAGCTTTCAAAGCAGCTGGTAATTTGAATTTTTATTTTCATTTAAATTCAGAGCATTTTAAAATTCCTTTTGATACTTACTTGGCTAATGTGTTATGAATGTGTTATCTAATCTCTATTATTTAAAATTATTTTCCAGTTATCCTTTAGTTATTGATGTCTAGATTAGTTTCTTTATTCCCATGGTAGCCTGACAGCAAACAGTGTATGGTGTTTGTTCACTGAAATTTGCATAAGTTTGTTTTATGAGTCATAGTATGCTTTAGTTGTTTAATGTTTCATGTCTGCCAGACAAGAATGTGTTTTTGTTGTTACTGGGTAGAGCAGTCTGTGACTATCAACTCTACACAGTTGCCTGGGTTGTTGGTGAATTCAGCTGTATCCTTCCTCACTTTTTGTATGCGGGTTACTCCCATTTCTCACAGAGATGATCTCCAATAAAAATGGAGTAATCTGCTTCACAATTTATTAGTTGTGTCTGTCTCATGACACCTGCTGTGTTATTGCTAGCTATGCAAAATATGAAATTTTTATTAGGAGTTAATTCCTTACATGTGTGTCATAATTTCCTTTTTGAAGGTTTCTTTTTCCAAAGAGCACATACCATCTCCTGTGCCCCTTTTGTTACTGTTAGTATGTTGTGCTTTTCTATGAATTTAATTTAATTTCCTTATGTCTTTATACTTAACGCGAGTTTTCATAAGCAATAGATATTTGGCCTCAGAACTCTCATACCTATGATAACTACTGACTTTTAATTGTTGCAATATATGCCACAAATGTTCAAATTAATTATTGCCATATTAGGATTAATGCCATTATTGTCTGTTTTCCACTTGCTGCTATTATTCCTCACTCAAGTTTGTACTTTCCACACCCTTAGTGCCCCCTGAAGCCTTAATTGACCATTTTTTAAGATTCTTCACAAAAATGACACTTCTTAAAACTTTTATTGTAGTTGTTGCATGAGGATCTTTTATATGCATTTACAGCTAGTCCAAGTCAATGTGCTAATTCACAAGTAGTAGTCGTACTTATAAGAAAATAATCCCAATTTTCTCTGCCCTTCCCTGGGAGTTCCTTTTACTTATACATACTTACTATTGTTGCTGTTCATTTTACTTATACATAAACAGAGCTGCTGTGCATAGAGAATAAAATTAATTAGTCCAACCTTTCAGAACACTATTACTACTAGTTTGAAATGCTATCTTTCAAGTTAATGAAAATATCAGATTTTGTTTTAATTTCATTTGTGCTTTCTTTGATAATCTTTCTTTCTATAGAATTTCTGGCCTATAATATTTGACTTTTTTTTCCCCTTTCAGAAGACCTTGTTTGTGTCTTTGTTTGTTTTTGTTTGACAAAGTATTAATTTCCTTTCTATTTTTCCTTCATTTTTAAGGCCTTGTCAAGGCATACAAATTCTAGATTGCATGCTTAGTTTCTAGGAATACCTTAAGTATATCTTTCTATTTGTGTGTCATGGTTTCTAAGGTAAAGCTGCATGGAAACAGATCTTGCTCTAAAAGTAAGAGGGGCTTTATTCCGTTATCTTCCCTTAGGAATCTTTCTTTCTTTTCTTTTTCCTCTCATTTATTCTTCCTTTGTTTTCTTTATTAGCTTTGAGCAGGTAAACAAAGAAGCAGAATTCTCTTGATCTACATTGATACTTTAATTGATTTTCATGATGTTCATGAAATATTCTTTGGTAAACTTAATCATTCTTATAAATATACAAAATTTGCAAAGGAAAAAGTAGCAACACATTTCTTGCTATAGGAAATCTAATCTTTTCATATTCTTAAATATTTTTAGGACTTGTCACTTTACATTAAGATAAAATGTGAACTAGAAGCAGATTTGTAAATAATACGCATGTTTCAAATGAGTAAGCAAAAGGAGACTAACATGGAAGGTAATAGACTCTTATCTGAACTCCTTTTTATATTTGATCCTCCAGAGCACAGACATCAAGCATCATTTTAAAAATTCTATTGAAAACACCCAAAATAAAGGTTTAAATGTTGGGATCATCAATTTGTGTCTACTACTACAGCCACATAATATTCTTAAGAGTTTGTTTTTTCCTACATTAAGAATGGAGGTTGAGCAAATGTCCTTGTTGTATGGTTGAACATCATTTGGATAAATGCCCAGGAGTCGTATAGCTGGATTTTGAGGTAGCACTATTCCTAATTTGCTGAGATAGTGCCAGATTGATTTCCAGACTGGTTGTACAAGTTTACATTGCCACCAGCAATAGAGGACGGTTCCTCTTTCTCCACAACCTTTCCAGGATGTGTTGGGTTTTTGATCTTAGCCATTCTGATGGGTCTGAGATGGGTCCTTTTGATTTGTATTTCCCTGATGACTAAGGACTCTGAGCATTTCTTTAAGTGATTCTCTGCCAGTCAAGATTCCTCTGTTGAGAATTCTCTGTATCCTATTTTTTAATTTACTTGGTTTTCTGTTCTTTAACTTCTTGGGTCCGTTATAAATTCTGGATATTAGCCCTCCTTCAGATATAGGGTTGTTGAAGATCTTTTCCCAGTCTAGAGGCTGTCATTTTATTCTGTTTTCAGTGTCCTTCGATTTACAGAAACTTTTCAGTTTGAGGTCCCATTTATTGATTGTTTATCTTAGAGCTTGTGCTGTTGGTGTTCTGTTCAGGAAGTTGTCTCCTGTGTCAATGACTTCAAGGCTCTTCCCCATTTTTTCTTCTGACATATTTAGTGTGTCTGGTTTTATGTTCAGGTCTTTGATCAACTTGGACTTTAGTTTTGTTCAGGGTGATAAATATTGATCTATTTGCATTTTTCTACATCTAGACATCCAGTTAGACCAGCACCATTTATTGAAGATGCTGTCTTTTTTCCCTTGAATGGTTTTGGCTTCTTTGTCAAAAGCAAGTATCGGTAGGTGTGTGGGTTTTTTTCTGAGTCTTCTATTCAATTCCATTGATCCACCAGTCTGTTTCTATGTCAGTATCATGCAGTTTTTATTACTGTTGCTCTATAGTACAGCTTGAGATCAGAGAAGGAGATACCTCCAGAAGATCTCTTATTGTGCAGGGTTGTTGTAGACATTTGCTCAACTATGTTCATAGCAGCTTTATTCATAATAGCCAGAATCTGGAAACAACCTAGATGCCCCTCAAACAAAGAATGGACACAGAAATTATGGTGTATTTATACAATGGAATACTACTCGGCAATTAAAAACACATGAAATTTGCAGGCAAATGGTGGGAATTAGAAAAGATCATCTTGAATGAGGTAACCCAGAAGCAGAAAGATACATATGGTACATACTCACATATAAGTGGATATTAGACATACAATATAGGATTAACATAATAAAATCTGTAGTCCTAAAGAAGCTAAACAAAAAGGAGGATCATAGAGGGCAAACAGGATAGACATTGGAAGTAGGAGAAGACAAAGAACAGGAAAGGAGCCTTCCACAGAGGGTCTCTGAAAGACTCTACCCATCAGGATATTGACGCAGATGCTGAGACTCATAGCCCAACTTTGGACATAGTGCAGAGAAACTTATGGAAGAAGGGGGAGATAGAAAGCCCTAAAGGGGACATGAGCTCCACAAAAAGGCAAACAGAGTGAACAAATTGGGGCCCGCAGAGGCCTGCGAATACTGATGCACCAACCAAGGACTATACAGGAAGAGAACCTAGACCCCCTGCTGGGATATAGCTGATGGTCAGTTAAGCCTTCATGTGGATACCCTTGTAAAGGGATCAAGAGCTGTCTCTGACATGCACTCTGTTGCCTGCTTTGTAATCACTTTCCCCTGGGGGGACAGAGAATGGGGGCATTCCCAGGCCACAGAGGAAAAAGATGCAGGTAGTCCTGACAAGATTTGACAGGCTGGTGTCAGATGACAGGGAGAAGTGCTCCCCCTTTCTGAGAAGTAAGGGAGGGAAGTAGGAGATAAGATGGAGGGAGGGTGGGATCAGAAGGAAATGATGCTACAATCAGGATGTAAAGTGAATAAATCATTAAAAAATAAATTTAAATAATAAAAGAATGGAGGTTAAAAGGTGATCAAGATAAGTCAATTATTACAAAAAGGAAAACTTAAATGGATGTCAATATGGATAAAATCCATATTAAATGGATTTTAATTCCCACACATTCATCACTGCAATCTAACATATATGATTTTAAAGAATTTCAGTGTTGGTTTGGTATGAAAATTGTTTCTGCACTCTGAGCTTCTTCCATCAAGAGCTCTTACCAGAAGACAAATTTTAAATTGTAAAGTTGTTCCCACTGAAGAAGCTGGATTGAAGTATACAGTGTTGTTTGAGTGACTTAAGATTTGTGTCGTAGTCTGTAATGGTATATACTGATATTTCCCATAAGCCACCTGCACTGCTCCAAACTAAACACATACGATGGACTTGAAATAAACAGAGCATACAAACTTCTCTCCCATGGATGGGCTCAAACAATAAAGGCTCTGTGTCTATACAGCTCCCATTGTTTCGAAGTGTTTGCAGTAATTTTGCTCCCAATCAAATAGTCCTTTCATACAACTGTCTGCGTGGGAGTGGAATGCTTTGAAAGCAGCTGGTTGTCTCTGACAATGGACTTGATCCACTGGAAATTTCTTTGTGAGGTTCCTCAAGCTTTTTCTGAAGCTCTGCTGTTTAGCTGATCTTCCTTACACAAATCTGGTATGCTCTTAGGTAACATTATCTACTCTCTGAGCTTGGTAGGTACGTGGTTTGAGGTTTGAAATTAACTGGAAGAAATATTAAGTCATTGTTTTTTCAAATATTTATTTATTTAGTACCTTCCCTCTCTTCCAAACTCCTGATATTCTTAGCATTTTATATATTTTTTTCTAAGTGCTCTTAGAATCCAGGGATCATCTGATCTGTTTCTTTTAGTCCGTCATGTTGTTTTTCAGTTTTCAAAATTTCAATTCAGAGATACCCTTGAAAGATTCTTTACTCAGCCCTAAATAGGTTACTAATAGTAACACCAAAGCTCTATTTGTTCCTGTTACAGTGCTTTTTTGTTGTTGTTGTTGCTGATTTTCTCTTTTTTATTTTTATTATCATTTATGAGAGTTTATTCAATTTGTATCTTAATTTTGCCCTCCTCCCTCATCTCCTCCCAATCCCACACTTCCTCCATCTTCTTCCCCTATGCCCCTCAACTAGTCCAGTGATAAGGGAGATCCTCTTCCCCTTCTATTTGACCCTAGCCTATTAGGTATCATCAACTGGTTGCTTTGTCTTCCTCTATGGCCTGGCAAGGCTGCATCCTCCAAGGGAGGTGATGAGAGAGCCTGCCACTGAGTTCATGCCAGAGAAAGTCCATGCTCCCCTTACTACAATGACCCCATTTGGAGACTGAGTCTATGGGCTGTATCTGAGCCAGGGTTTTAGGTGCTCTCCATGCATTGTCCTTGGTTGGGGTATCACTCTCTTTTGGGGCCCCCCGGGGCTCAGTTATTATGTTACAGTGTTCTTAGTGCTAGCATTTCTGTTGTTGTTTTGGTCCTTAGAGTGCCATCTCTGTTTTTATTGCCCATTTGTTTTTGTAAATAATCTCTTTTATTCACTACAGTCCACAGTATATTAATCATATCTTTTAAATTCTTTAAAGATTTCCACATTACTTCCATATCTGTTTCTGACCCAGGCTCTGTCTCTTCAAACTGTGTTTATTTTTAGTGCCAACACTTCAGTTTTTAAATTACACAAATAAAAAGAATATAGCAACGTTTTAGCATGCTTATGTTGATCCCTGAAATCTTCCCATCATTGTTGTTTATAACTTAGCTCTTTTACATTATGTGTTTGTGTCTGTTGATATTGCTTGTCATCTTTATGACACCTAGACATGATGCACTGAAGTGAAGAACTATTATAACTGGGTCTAGATATGGTAGAGACTTTTGTGAAGGGAAGAAAGTGCTCTGTGTTCATGGCTAGGTTTTGTAATAAGCCTCTGACACTTAGAAAACTTACATTACTTTTTAACTTTATTATTTATTACAGTTTATTCACTTAGTATCCCGGTTGTAGGCTTTGTCATCTCCTCCCAGTCCCACCTGCCTCCCGCTTCTCTCTAGATGCCCCATCCCTTAATCCACTGACGGGGAGAACAATAGCAGTTACCCTTTGATAGTGTTCAGGACAGCTTAGCTCTCCCACAGAAACCAGCTTGCAGAAAAGTGGGAAAGTGATTAATGCTAGGAACTTGAGGTGAGTTCATCTAAGGTTTGAATATCTATGGTTCACAAGCCTCCAATTATATTTCAATTTTTTTTGTTTCTTCCTTGAAAAGTGCATAACTGTAAATGTCAGTTATTACATACTGACAAAAATCTGACTGACAGCAAACAGCTTTGTTGTGGAAAGTTGATTGAGAGTTCTCAGTGAATTTCAAGTTGTCCATCACACAATGACCTTCAAATAAAACTGGCAAACACTATGCAGGACTCTGCAGTAAACAAACCCAAAGTTTGATCACATTCAAGGATGAAATATTTTTTCTCTTTCACTTAATTTTAAAAGTGTGGTTCCCACCTCGAGACTACAAAAAAAAGATGATAATCGCTATCAAATATACATGTTTTCAACCTAATTAAAAACATCACCTTTTCATTAGTGTAAATCTCTTGAAGAGTTTCTTTAAATAAGATAATTTCTCTTCATTTCTTCGTAGTAAATAATATTTCCAAAAGACAAGTACAGAGTATATTATGTCATTCTACTAAAAATTTTTTGGTTAACCAGTAAGGTTTCTAAAATGTAAGTTATAAGTGGAATGTCTGAATGATTTTAATAATCATGAATGATGTCTTAGGGTTTTATAGCTGTGAAGAGGCACTATGGCCATGGAATTGGGGCTGTCTTACAGTTTCAGAGGCTTAGTCCCTTCTCATCATGACAGTGTACATGGTGATACGCAGGCAGACACGGCACTGGAGAAGGAGTTGAGAGTTCTATATCTTGATCACCAAGCAGCAGAGGGAGACTATGAGCCACACTGGACATAACTTGAACATAGGAGACCTCAAAGCCCACCCCAACAATGGCACACTTCCTCCAACAAGGCCACACCTCCTAATAGTGCCACTCCCTAAACACTAAGCATTCAAATGCTTGAGTCTGTGGGGATCATTCCTATCCAAATTACCACATTCTGCTCCCTGGGCCCCCTAGGCTTGTAGCCATACCATAACGCAGAGATGCATTCAGTCCACTTCAAGAGTCCCAATAGTATATAACAGCTTCAAGCTTGCTTAAAAGTTTCTTCCGTGACTTATGCACTCTCTTAACTATAATCCCCTGTAAAATAAAAATAAAAAAGCAGATTGCGTACTGCCAGCATGAAATGGTATAAGATATACATTACCATTCCAAAGGGGACCTTAGTGACAAAACACTGGACCAAAAACAAATTGTACAAACTCTAAACTCTGCATCTCCATGTCTGATGTCAAAATGCTATTCAGATGTGCAGCTCCTCTCAGCTTTTTGACCTCGACGCACTCTTTCTTTGTGGACTGGCTCTACTTTTTGCTGACAGTTTTCCTTGGCAGATATCCCATGGTTCTGGCATCTCCAACATCTTGGGGTCACCAAGACAATCAGGCCTCACCTTCGCAGCTGCACGGGATGGTCTCCCTGGGCCCCCATGCAGGGACACCCCTGACACATGCCTGGCCTCAATGACTTTTCTTAGCTGTGGAAGGAGTTTTCAGAACCCTTTTCTTTCATCCTTTACTCTAAAGCAAAAATCATGTGTTTGAAATTGCAAAGTTCTGCTGCTTGCTGGGGCTGGAAAATGCCCCTTCCCTTGTTCAGTTATACCTTTACCAGCTTTCTGTTTTTGATGATTACCTTAAATGCCTAAGCTTGGATGTACTGGAAGTAACTCTGTAGAGCAGGCTGGCTTCAAACTCATAGCTCAGAATGCCTCTGTGTTCCCAGTGCTGGGATTCTACCTCCTGATCAGCAGGTAGAAGGAGAGTCTGAGCTACCCTGGACACAGCTTGAGCAAAAGAGACCTCAAAGCCTGCACCCACAATGACACACTTCCTCCATCAATGCCACACCTAATAGTGCCATTTAATTATGGGCCAAGCCTTCAAGCACATGACTGTTTGTGGGCCAGCGCTATTCAAATAACATATGAAAATGAAAAAAATAAAGTATAACATGTTTTAGAAGGAGTTGAGTGGCAGTGTTCCCAGGAGACATCTTTCAATATCCAGAGAGATGGTTGTCACTGTGGTGGAAGGTGCTGAGAAGTGAGAGGAATTGTGTCAAGATGGTCTGGGATCAGCTGAGCGTCCAGCAGAGCTCTCACAGAAAGGGATTTTTGGGTTTAAGAGAGTATACATCACTACAATGTATGCTAGTGCTTTTTAGTTGTTAAAATGATTAAGTTAGCTGTACTGGGATGTTGATTTCATTCCAGAGTCATCTATTCATCTGATGAAAGTCATCCAGGTCTTAAACACACTCACACACATTTATTATAGAATGTTTCAAAGAACATTCATTTTTCTAATTAAACCCCTTTCTGAAATATTACCTGTTTAATGTTGTATGTGCTTAAAGACCTAATATCCAAAAGTGTGTAAAATACTTTTAATCTAATATTTTTGCTTACATATAGTATACTGTATTTAATTTATTTCTTTAAACCAAAATGGTACTAGTTAAATGACTCCTTAAATTTAAACACTCTCTTTGTGTTTTCTGAAACTGGGACTTACTTTTTTTTCTGACTCATTTGCTGAATCTTAATGGTGAAAATAATAATGCTCTAAATATTTATAAATTATTAAAAGTAATGTAAATAACCTACATACAGATCCCTCATGAATTGCATATTTTCTTCTGCTTTTAATAGACTATAGAACTAAATCAGGCTGCTTACTCCTTTGAGAATCATCTTTATAAATAATATGGAAAGGGCACAGTAAAGATAACTGCTGAGAATAAATGAAAGAACATCCTGGGGTGAGGTACTGCTGACTGATATTACCCTCGTGACTTCAACCAAAATAAAAACAAGACAAAAGGAAGAACTGAACCTTTAATGGATATCGAATTACAACTTAATATTTGACAAAATAGTGAAATCAGCTGTCCAGCCGCACGCGGTCAGACCCATGCAAAGGTAGCACCAACCATGGATGCTGTGTCTTCTTCAAGCGTTTCCCACTGGCCTTACTGCTGATTTGAAATCCTGTGCATGATGCTACAGTTGCAGAATGGAGGATGCAATTCCAGAGAACTTGCATCAGTTTATAGACCTTGATCTTAATACCCATCACTTGTCCTACTTCCTCTGGCTCTGAGCTACCCCAGTGGCTCCTGGGAGGATGTCACAGTGACAGTCAGACAAACTTTATGGAATGTATTGAGGTCACAAAAAATAAAGCACCTTCTATGATGCATGCTTTTCAACACATCTTGGGTCGCCTTGCAGACGTCATGTTGGCCTCACTACAGTGTTTCACTTCACAAACCTGAATTAGCTCTGCCTCCACAGCCATGCAGACCTTTCTCATCCCTCCTGCTAATCTTCCCCTTCATCTTCCTTCCCTAAGTCATTCCCCCCTTCAAATTCTCCAATTTCTCATTCTCTCATTTTGGGAATGGAAAAACAAGGTAAATTTCTCTTATAAATGTAGATCTAGGAGAACAGGAACAGCCCCCCACCCCCCACACAGGCTTTGAGATCCAATATAGTCCCTTTTGTATACTCAACGCTTGATTGGTGTCCTTAAAGTCTTAGTACCCTGCTTCCTTGCATGGATGCAAATTTCAAATTCCTCAGGAAAGAAGATGATATAAAACAGCTCCCCTATGGTATTTGGAAGAAGAAACCTCATGCTTGTTTGTGTTAGAGGCAAAGATAGAACATCTTTATCAAATTGTACGGGCGGCTCTTCTGGATAGCATAATCTAAATGCTGCCAGAATTCTTGTGAATAGATGTGAAGAATTCTACACCATCGTGACAGAGTCTAAAATAACAATGCCTGCAAAAATAGGAAGGATAGTGCCCAAGGGAATATTACCTACAAAGGAAAAAAAATTTTTCTCATTACAATGAGTTAGAAGATTCTAAAACAAACAAACAAAAAAACAACAAATTAGAGTACATGAAAAATAAAATTTAAAACACCATTGTTTTATATAACACTTTGAAGATTTTAAGTTCTTGAGTTAGATAAGATAAATAATTAAACTTTACTTCTTTTGTTTTATGGCCTTCACAGGTTTAATTGGTTGATTGAGATCAAGTTTTTCTATGTAGTTCAAGCTAGCCATCAACTTATGTTTTGTTTTGTTTTTTTTTTCTGCCTCAGCCTCAAGTGTAAGGATTACCTATGTGTGCCACCACATCCAGATATTTTTTTTAACTTTTAAAATTTGAATATTTTTTCTATTATAACACATTTAAGAATTTAGTAATTAAGTATCCATCCCTCAAAATAAGAAACATAATTTTTGAGGAAAATATTTAAGTTTTCATAAGTGTTAATATTAAGTTTTCATAAGTGTTCATATTTAAATATATTAATTCATAACGAAAAAAGAAAGTGTTTTCCTTCTAAAAGTAAATAATCATAGCTTGGTAGGGTCTGTTGGTTGCTTCTCCCCTGTGGAGTTTTCAGGGTACATTGTGGTACCGGAAAAGCTAGTCCTCAAGAACAGCCTTTCGAGTAAGATCCAGCTTGGGTCCTCTACGTTTGAGGTGTGGTATTCCCATGCATGGTACTTGGTTGAAGTATCAGTCTCAGGAAAGACCCCTGTGCTCAGATTTTTTGGTTCTGTTGCTCTCCTTATAGAGCTCCTGTCCTCTCCAGATCTTACTATTTCCCACATCTTTCATAAGATTCCCTGCACTCTGCCCAAGAGTTGGCCATAATTCTTAGCATCTGCTTTGATAGTCTGCAGGGCAGAGCCTTTCAGAGGCCCTCTGTGGCAGGCTCCTGTCCTGTTCCCTGTTTTCTCCTTCTTCTCATGTCCATCTTCTTTGCCTTTCTGACTGGGGATTGAACATTTTAGCCAGAGTCCTCCCTCTTGAATAGTTTCTTTAGTTATACAGATTTTAGTAGGTTTATCCTATTTTATGTCTATATGAGTGAGTATATACCAAGTGTGTCTTTCTGCTTCTGGGATAGCTCACTCAGGAAGATCTTTTCCAGTTCCCACCACTTACTGCAAATTTCATTACCATGCATGGAGATAACCTAGGACCCCTGCACAGATGTAGCCCATGGCAGTTCAGTGTCCAAGTGGGTTCAATAATAATGGGATCAGGGACTGCCTCTGACATGAACTGATTGGCCTGCTCTTTGATCACCTCCCCCTGAGGGGGGAGCAGCCTTACCAGGACACAGAGGAAGACAATGCAGCCAGTCCTGATGAGACCTGATAGACTAGGATCAGAAGGAAGGAAAAGAAGACCTTCCCTATCAGTGGACTTTGGGAGGGGCATGCATGGAGAAGAGGGAAGAACGAAGGGTTTGGGAGGGGAGGAGGGAGGGCACTACAGGGGGGATACAAAATGAATAAGGTGTAATTAATAAAAATTTTTAAAAAAGGAAAAAAGTGAAATGTGTAGCATCATTAACAATAAAAGCTTTCCTTCCATCACTTTCAGGTAACCAAGGACAAGAACACTGCCTGTAATGTCTTGGAAGTCTCTGGAGCAACCGTGGCCCCCCAACTCAAAAGACGACTTCTCATGGCTTTACATGAGTTTTGTCAGAAAGTGAAAGAGAAGAATTGGATCAGGAAGTGTATGCCAGAGTTTGAAGGAGGAAAAGGAGTGGGATATGATGCAATTATATTATAATCTCAAATTAGGAAAAAAAATGAGAAAATGATCAGTTATGCCTCGAATAAAATTTATTCTTACCAAATTACATAAAAACAGACCATTCGTGTTGCTGTGTCACATGCCTGTAATTTTAGTACTACAAAGGCAGGAATGCAAATTTCCAAACCTGAGGACATCCTTGACTACACGGTAAGTTACCAGCTAGCCTATGCTACAGAGTAAGTTTTAGGTAAGCTAGTGTTACAGAGCCAAAATCTATCTCCCAAACCATACAAACAATTCAAAAATTCTCTTATTTACACTTCCTATGTATAACTCTTTGTTCCAAACTTATATAATATATTATATATATATTTGTTATATATATTATATATATATATAAATTTTGCTTAGTATTTAAGTAAGCACATACATATAGGACTAACCAGTCATGACACGATAATAAAGAAGATATTACTCAGTAATGTCTAACCATGTGTTATATGGTTCAGAAGGCATTAACTGTTTATGATTTTTCAACTTGAGAATTTTCCTTTAGGAACTGTTTTTCTTGTATCATCTTGAATAGGAGACTCCCTGCTGTGCTGCATTTCTCAGGCCTCAGTGTCTTTCCTTGAGGTTTCATTCACATCTATACACTCTGCCTTCACCAAGGCGGAAAAGCCTTCAAACCTTCCAGGGCCTATGTCTCACCTGGCATGCAAGATAGCTGTTCTATTAGCTTTCTTCACCTCTCCAGCCAGTAGACACTCCACATGAGGTGTCCTCTCCATCCTCTGCTTAGCCCATCTTATTACTACCTGAAATCTCTGCTGCCATGTACTCTGAGAACACTTAGAGTCAAGTATATTTAAACAAATTAAAATAGAAATAATCAATGCTTCAGAAAATGATTTTGAGTATTGTTCAAAATATATTCAATATCACCTGTAAAAGACCATTTTTCTCATGTATTTAATTATTAAAGCCTGATAAAGACTAAGAAATTTGAGCTTGTTTTAGTGAAATTCGTTTTAAGGTTACAAAATAATTGCTTTTTTATGAGGTAGAATTTCATATGTTGTATGATTCAATAAGGCGAATCCCTCCATTTAACTGCTTATCATTTCTCTGGGATGAGAACATTTGAAATCCATTTTTTGGGAAATGTTGAAGTATCCAGCACATCACTGTTCATTGCAGTCACCCCCCTGTGCAACTGAACCCCAGAAGCTGCTCTTCCAGTTACCAGATGTGGCTCAGATTTGGGACCCAGAAGGGAAGGGGAGAAGCTCATCTGTCCAGTCAAGATCGGTCAGGACCCATCCCTTCTAAAGTTCATCACTAATTTGCGAACGCCAATTTGTTTTATTTTGTTCATTTGCCAGGGTTTGTGTGACAGTACTGCCACCTAGAATGCAGATCAGCTGCAATATTAGAACATGTTTGTCATGAATGTTTTCAGTGTCGGAAAACACTATAGAAACGCTTGGATCACACACCCATCAGAGTGGTAGCAAGCACTGAGTGAGCCCCGACTTGGCATATAGGAGGAGACGTAAAAAAGGATGTTATGACACAGACACTAGCTGCTCATTAGCAAAATAGAATTTAATATTTACTCACTCCAGTTTTAGACATTTGTTCTCTGGAAATTTAAATTGTGTTTCCTGATGAAATAAATTTTAAAGAGATATCATGGAGACAAGAGTGGGATTTTCAAGAATCTTAACCCTACTAATGTCCTCATAAAGCAAAGAGTGAAATGATAAGTCAGTAGATTAAAAAAGCTGCTGTTTAAAAGAAAAGAAAAGAAAACAGGAAGAAGAAGGATGAAGAATAATTAATTTCTGGATTTAATATCACCAATATTCGTGAATATGTCCAATCACACTGCTTTCTACATAAATATACCACTTTACAAAATGCTGCTTCTGAAATAAAAAGTGATGAAGTCAAAAAACTAATATATACTACATACTGTATGCTCTACAGTATGTGCTATGTGCTACCTACTGCATACTGGACACCGCATACTGCACACTGTATAGTACAGACTATACGCTAGCCACAGTCATAAGAGACTACAGTAGTTTGCTCTTGAGCCCAAAGCCAGCTCCCGAATCCCTTCCACACAGTACGTCAGGTAAACTGGTTGATTGATATCAGCGTATTGAAGAACCCCCCTGATCAATACTTGCTTTGCAGAAAGTAACAGGACAACAGAGTTCAGCCACATGATACTCTCAATGCCCAGCGCATAGCCTGGCTTAGCAGTGCAGCTACGTAAATATTGGGTGAGTGAGTAATGCAAATCTGTGAGTGAACATTTGTACAGCACAGTAGCATTGTAACTTTTGGAAAACCTCAAGTTGCTACAAAAATTCTGAATTGCATCTTTCTAATCTCCTTGATGTTAGATATTTTTAGAATTGTGTCTTTTTCAGGTTCCCTTCTCTAAAATGTTATTCTAGTCTCATGGCTTGTAGACAAGGTTTCCTGACTTCTTAAATATTTACATTTCTGTGCAACAAGTATTTAGCTGAAAAGCTTGTCCTACTTAAGAAAGTGAGCCAATATGAAACAGACAATCTTTCGCCATTTAATTTTGGTATCAAGAGCAAGAACGTAAGTATTTATTGACCATCATAGAGAATTAATTCCAGTGTGGAAGTTACAAGTAATCAAAAGGCTGAATCACGTTTGAAAAAGAAGCAAGGGAATGAGAACTGAAGAGGACCCTGAAAGATAAGAAACGCGTCCAGGCTAAGAAGGGCCTTTCCAAAGTGGCGAGTCAGTCTGAAGACTTTACTTTTATATGTGTGTGTGTTTGTGGTGGTGGTGGGGGGGGGGGGATATAGTGTGTTGTATTTGGGGTATGTATAGTGTGTGTGATGTATGTGTGGTATGTATGATGCATGTGGTGTGTGTTACAGTGTGCATGTGGTTTTCAGAGGACAGTTCTCTAGAAATGGTTCTCTCCTTCTGCCAATGGTTCCAGGCATGGAATTCTGACTGTCATACTTGAAGGACATGCTCTTCTACCTGCTGATCTATCTCACTGCTCCAGACTGATTTTTAAACAGTCCTTGTGTGATCATGCCTCTGGCGTACAGCAGATCATGACCAGCATCCTTTCCTTGTCCACAGCAGAGACCCATTCAAACAGTCTATCAATATGTCCCAACATTAGTTGTTCAACTGGTGAAGACAATTTTCGCATTAGTTCTTAATCTTGAAAATAGCTTAATTAATAGTGCCATAATTGATACTTTTTGCAGTATGGTTTGTTTTCTATACATTGATCAAAATGAAAATGAATGAGTCAGGAAAACAGTAAGAATGATAAATTAGAATGCCACTCAGCTATATGATATGTAATTGAAGGTCAAGCAACTTAGAAATTTTTAGTAGCATAACAATTATTGGCAGGGAGAAATTTCTTTCTCCCCCCCCCCTTTTTTTAAGTGGAAGGGTAGGTAGTAGTGTGAATTTACGATTTTACATGCCAGGCAAGCTCCATGATAGTACTGTGCTGTATCCAAAGTGTTCTACAAAAAAGAAATATTTTAAAATTTTGATATAGGATCTTATGTAGGCTTGCCTTAAACTCACTGCCAACCATGTAGCTGAGATTACACAAAACCCTGTACACAAAGCCTGGCATACCAATACAGATCTACTGAACTTATCCAAAGTTTAACACACACATACACCAAAAAATATAAGTATGTAAAATAATAACAAGATTTTGCATTCATTTATGGTAACGTTACTACATGTGAATAAACCATGAGAATTGTAATTTTTCTATGTTCAAAACCTCACAATTGTATTATATCAATAAAAATATTATTTTATAGTATACTACAGCTTATAATATGATTGGGTTTCTAGGTAAAACTTAACACACAATGGAACAGTTAATATGTCACCCATATACCGAGAAAATGATGAAACTGGAGACATATTGTTGCAAAAGTTTGAATTCATCTGAAATATTCCCTTTTAATTTAGTAACTACCCAAAAAGTAACAAGTGAAACAGCATTTATTGTTCCCTGAGCTTTAGACACTGCTGTACAGCCCCCTCCATAGGTTTATTATTAGATGCTTTGCGAAGCCTTTGATAACACAATCCCCTGCATGTACATTTTAAAGTTGTTTTTTCCAAAGGAGGTGAAAAAAATAGCTTTTCAATATTTTACCTTGCAAAATTATTTTTTTCACATTATGGGCTTTTAAGAGAAAAAAAAAGATGTAAAAAATATCAAATGAATAGATTTTTACATAATCCTGTAGAATCTTTACAGAGTAAGAGGCTTTCTTCATTGTTCAAAAATAATTGGCCAGGTGGTGGTGGCACATGCCTTTAATCTGTATTGTTGGGAGGCAAAGACAGTCAGATCTCTGAGTTCCAGGAAAGCCAAGGCTACACTGTGAAACACTGTCTTGAAAAAACAAACAAAAACAGAAAGAAACTAATAATTAATTTCTTAGACTATACTTTGTGATGGAGTGAAACTAATTTAGGTAGGCTTCTCCTAGCTGATCCCCTAGACCCAATCCCAATCCCTCAGTCTCTCCTCCCCTACAACAGATCAGCCTCTTTTCCTCACTACCCACCACGCCCTCCTAGCCTCTACGGCAACTCTACACTCTATCCCAGCCTCCAATATTCTCTGTGAACACAGCAGCTGAGCAGGCCAGTAATACAGGCAACCCATAGTCAACATAATCTCTGAAAATCCAGAGAGGAAGCAGAAACTAAAGAACAAAGCACTCACCCAATAAGGACACCCAGAAATTAACACCTCGGCCTATCATCATACCACACTCAGAGGCTCAGACGCCAGCATAGAAACACAATCACAGCCTTGGCAGTATGTCTCCAACAGGGTCAAGCTGTCCTTCCACAGCAGACCCTGAATATCCCAACATGGATTATGCATAAGAGAAAGACCTTAAAACAAACCAGAGGAGGAAATAAATGAAACCTTAAAGAAATCAAGGAAAAAACAAACAACTGGAGGAAGCGATAAACCCATTAATGAAGTTAAGGAAAATAGAAGAAAACAATTGGAGAAAATGAAAAATCTCTTTTTAAAGGCCAGAAAAGTACAAACAAACAATTGAGGGAACAAAGAAAACTGTTCAAGACCTGAAAATAGAAGCAATGGGAAACACACACACACACACACACACACACACATACACAAACTGAGGGAATTCTGGAAATAAAAAATTTAGGCTTTCAAACCGGAACTACAGAGGCAAGCTTCATGAACAGATTTCAAGACATGGAAAAGAGAATTTAAGGTGCTATGAGATTTTGCACATAGAAAAATTAAGAATAATAGGAATAGAGGAATGAGGAGAATTCCAGTTCAAAGACCCAGAAATAACTTCAGAAAAAAAAATCATAGAAAATAATTCCTAGCCTTCAGTAGTACAAGAAGCATACAGAACATCAAGTAGATAAGTAGATTGGTCAAACAGAAGTCTCCTCGTCAGATAAAAATAAAAACACCAAACATACAGAACAAATAGAGAATATTAAGAACTGAAAAAAATAAACAAGTAACATATAAAGGAATTGTACCTGACTTCTCAATGGAGTCTCTAAAAGTGAGAAGAGCCTCAGCAGAAGCTCTGCTGACATTAAGAAATCACAGACACCAGCCCCAAATACTATAAACAGGAAAATTTTCTGGAGAAAATAAGGTGGAAAAAATAAGATGTTCCATGATAAAGTCAAATTCAAACAATATTAAGCCACAAATCCAACCCTACAGATGGTGTTAGAAAGAAAACTCCAATTTTAGGAGGCTAACAACACCCATGAGAACACAAAAAATAAATAATCTCACACCAGCAAAACCAAAAGAAGGGAAATACACACAAACACACACACTCTCACACACACACACACACACACACACACACACACTACCATCATCACCACCACCACAAATAACAACAAAATAACAGAAAAATAATTATTGGCCATTGACATCTCTTAATACCAAAGATCTCAAGTACACAATTAAGAAAATATACAGACTAACAGAATGGATGAGAAAATAGGATCCAACTTTCTGATGTATCTAAGAAACACACTTCAACATCAAGATTAGACATTGTGGGGATGGAGAGATAAGTGTTCTTCTAGAGGACCCAGGTTCAATTCCCAGTACCCACATGGAAGGTCATAATTGTTCCAGGGTATCTGACATCCTCATAATGCAGGCAAAACAAATGTACATAAATTATAAATATATTACTTTAAAAATAAGAATAGACATTGCCTCAGGGTAGTAATGGAGAAAATGTTTCCAAAGAAAATTGACATAAGAAGCAATCTGGATTGTCTTCCTCTGTAGCCCAGGAAGGCTGCTCACCCCCCAGGGGGAAAGGATCAAAGAGCCAACCACTGAGTTCATGTCAGAGACAGTCCCTGTTCCCATTAATATGGAACCCATTTAGACACTGAGCTGCCATGGGCTACATCTGTGCAGGAGTTCTAGGTTATTTCCATGAATGGTCCTTGGTTGGAGTATCAGTCTCAGATAAGACCCCTGTGCTCAGATTGTTTGGTTCTTCTGCTCTCATTGTGGAGCTCCGGTCCCCTCCAGGTCTTACTATCTCCCCTTTCTCTCATAAGATTCCCTGCACTCTGCCCAAAGTTTGGCTATAAGTCTCAGCATCTGCTTTGATACCCTGCAGGTTAGAGCCTTTAAGAGACCCTCTGTGGCAGGCTTCTATCCTGTTCTCTGTTTTCTCCCTCTTCTGATATCCATCCTCTTTGCCTTTCTGAATGTAACAAATGAGGATGAGGGTGACACAGTCACAGTCACCCATTCAGTGAGTTCAAGGCCACCCTGGGATACTTGAGGCAAAAAAAAGAAGCAAGCTGGAATGCCCAACCAATGTCTGGCCCAACCTGCTAACCACCCCATGGGAGACAGCCAACACCTGTCATTATTAAAGGTACTCTCCTATGCTCACAGACATGAGCCTTACTTAGCTGTCTCCTGAGAGGCTCCACCCAGCAGCATACTGAAACAGATACTGAAACTCACAGCCAAACATTGAATGGAGCACGGGGAGTCTTGTGGAAGAGTGGGGGAAAGGATAGAAGGCCCCAGAGGAGACAGGAGCTCCACAAGAAGCCCAAGAGAACCAACTAACTAGGGCCTGGGCGGCTTACGAGACTGAAGCATCAACTAAGGACCATGCATGGACTGGACATAGGTCCCTACATGGATGTAACCAATGGGCAGCTCAATCTTCATATGGGTCCCCTATTAAGGGGAGTTGGGATTGATTCTGCCATGGACTCTGTTGATCATATCTCCTGGGGGCTGCCTTGCCAAGCCACAGGGAAAGATGTTCTCAGTACTGATGAGACTTAATGCAGGGTTGGTCCATTCCCCTTTTCTGAGAAGTGGGGGAGGAGGAAGGGAGGGTGGGACCAGGAGGAGATAAGGGAGGGGGCTACAGTTGGGATGTAAAGTGAATAAATACACAAACAAATAAATAAATATTAAAAAGAGAACCATGCTGGTATGGCCAGTTTAGTATCTAACTAGGTAGACTTCATACTAAAACTAATCAAAAGAGATAGGAAAGGACACCATACTCATCAAAGAAAAAAATCTACCTAAATAACATTTCAATTCTTAACATCTATGCCCCAAACAAAAGGGCACCCACGTTTGTAAACGAAACACTATTATAGTTTAAATCATATATTGACCCACACACTGACAATAGGAAACTTCAATACCCTACTCTCACCAATGGATAGGTCAGCCAGACATTAAAAAAAAGAAAAAACCACCAGAAAGCAGAAAAGCTTGAACTAACAGATGTTATAAACCAAATGGATGTAACAGATATTTACAGAATGTTTGACCTAAACACAAAGGAATTTACCTTCTTCTTAGGACTTCATTAAACTTTCTCCAAAATTGACTGCATACTCAGTCACAAAACAAGTTTTGACAGATAAATAAATAAATAAATAGATAGATAGATAGAGAGAGAGAGAGAGAGAGAGAGATAGATAGATAGATAGATAGATAGATAGATAGATAGATAGATAACATTCCCTGTGTCCTTGAGTCCACCATGGATTAAAGCTGGATACCAACAACAGAAACAAAAGAAAGCTTGCAAAATCATAGAAATTTAAAAATAAATCTCCACTGAATGAAAAATGTGTTAACAAAAAATAAAAAAGAAGACTTTCTAGAATCCAATGAAAATAATCATACAACATACCCAAACTTAAGGGATACAATAAAAGTGGTTCTACAAGAAAATTTCACAACACTAAGTGTCTACCTAAAGATGTTAGAACAATCTCAAACTAGCAACTTAACAGCACACTTGAAAGCTCTAGAACAAAAAGAAGTGGGCACATTCAAGAGACAAGAAATAATCAGACTGAGAACTGGAATCAATAAAATAAAAAGAAAGAGAAAATGCAAAGAATGAATGAAACATAATTATTTCTTTGAGAAAATCAGCAAGGTAGACAAACCCTTATCCAACTAACAAACTAACGAAATCAGAAACAAACAGGGGGACATAACAACAAGATAAATTTGCCATAATTGGTCAAATAAAAATCATTTGACTACTAGAACTTAATATACTTATATTTTCATATTTATTCACTTATTTATGTATAAATAATAGTATATAACATAAAATTACATTATTAATTAATATGTATAAATAAAAGTACATAAAATTAATGTAAAAGAAAATAACATAAAAATAGCATAATTCAGGTTGCTTATTAGTTGTAAATAAAAAATCATTTTGAAATGATATAAATTTATTTTTTCATGCATGCTGTTGAATTTTCATGGGTCTATTGAAGAGGTCAGGCAAGGGTAAAGAAGAAATCCTTCTTCCTAACATACCGGAAGCATCTGCACAGTTAGAGGAGTTCTGAAGCTACTCTGCCCTCAGTTTGGGTAAGGCAAGTGAAGCTGGCACTCAGTTGCCTCTCTCAGCTGTTTGCTTCACAGACCTCAGGTCGCCATGCCTTTTGCATAGCTGTGCCTACCTAGTGCTAGACTGACATTGTTTTTCTGAGGTTGGATGCAGTTCAACTCAGCATGCCTTTCTTGCCTTTCTATGCTCTCATTTTTTTTCTTTGAATGATATTAAAATCTTATCATTTTTATTTAATGACATGAATTTCTACTTGTCTTCTTACCTAAAGAGTAGAAATATTTTGTGCATGATTGTAAGCCTATTGAGCCTACTGTATATTCAGTATAAATATTTGTAATAATCCGTGTAAATCAAATCACAACTTAAAACCTAACCATATTTTGAATTACATTTTTATGCACAGTATTCCATTCAACGAAGATTTAATATTCAGCAAACTTCATAATCAGGAAAGTTCTACTGACTCTCTGTGGTTTCCCTTTTTCATTTCATGTACAAAAAATGTATCATTAGGATTACAGAGATACTTACAAAGAAACTTGGTAGTTTTAGAGTAATATGTAGCCATATAAAGAACTTTTGAGGCCATAGTTAATTTTAAAGCTCTTTGCTAGCTAATGCTGCTAAGGAAGTTTTAGAACTGTGTGCCATGTTCCAAGGACTCACATGTGATTGACCACTACAATTTGGAGTTTGAACAATTCTACCTTCTCCTCTGGAGCCCAGTTTCCTTTGCCAAGAGCTGGGCAGTCAGTCTAGTTTCACATGTTCATTGATGTGGTGCATAGCTTGTACTGATTTGCACGGTCATGGTTCATAACGTATATGTAAGTTCTTTTGTTTTGACAAGTTCCCAGACAACTGAGTTTGTAGCAGATGCTTAATACATATGTTTATTCACCAAGCTCGCTGTACAATTTAAAGTTTTCCTAGGAAACAGTTAAATAATTCTCCATTATGCAGAGTTCTACCAACAACAGTCTTTTGAGGCTTTTGAAAATATGATTTGTCAGATAAAATCATACTTGGGAAAAATTAAATCCCAGTTTTAGGGACTAATTTGCATGTAAATTTTCAACCCTTATACTTTTATATGAGTATTATTCAAAACACAATTTGTATTTGTAACAAAGTTCATACAAAATAATAATGGATTTTCATTCCAAGTATCTTGTAAATTTGTGAATACCCAAAAATAGAAAATAAAACAAATAATAAATCATTGATAAAATAGGTCAGCACACACACACATAAAGAAAATCAAAAACTTTTTCTGTGCTCTTGCACATATAAATCTTTGAAATTTGTGAGTAAAAGCCAAGATAATAACCCAAAACTGAAAAAAAAAATACTCAGATTCACCTTTTGTCTTCATTGTTCTGGTTTCATACATGGTGATATAGATTAAAATTATTTACTCTTCATTATTCTCGCTTGGAGATGATCTGATGCCCACCCCTTAGAGTCACAGCCTGTCAGCTGCCAAACTGCATACTGTGCTGAATAATTCCTGCTTGGGCAGAACAGCCTTAAGTACTCTTCTTTCACTGGAGGTGAAAAAGTTCCATTATGAGATATTTATAATTTATATTGTGTGATTGATTTAAAAAGTTTACAAACTAAATTTGATTTCCTATAATTGAACTTAAGAGTATTAGTCTCACATATGCTTGCAAAAGGGATGCTGGTCGGAAGAGGCCAGACCGCTTAATTAGCTGTCAAAACCCATTCAATTCTCCATGAGCATGAGTACCAAAATAAATGCTATGAATCATGGTTTTGTACCCAAAAGTCTAAGCAGTTATTTGATAATAATAAATTAAATTCCCCTGGTTTCAGGTTAGCAGACAGAAGAAAATGTCATACAGATTCTGGATATATTGTCTCACTAAAACAGTTAAGGCCCTCAGAAGACAGTTATGCTAGGCTCCTGTCTGCAAGCATAGCAGAGTGTCATTAATAGTGTCAGAGGTTGGTGTGCTCTCATGGGGTGGGCCTCAAGTTGGTTTGCCTCTCCCTCAATCTCCGCTCCATCTTTATCCCTGCACTTCTTGTAGGCAGGACAAATGCGCCCTATCAATTTCCATTGTTTCTCCCAGTCTCCCCCCTTCCCCTGTACCTGCCCTGTTCCCTTCTCCTATCCAGTTCCCTCCCTCCAGCATCTTCTTTTGAGAGCTTCATCAAGCTGCTAACAGAAACAGATGCAGAGACCCACACAATAGGCCTAGGTCCTGGAGACTTACGAAAGAGTGGGAAGAAGAATTGAAGAGTCTGAGAAGTCAAGGACATCACAAGAAGACCTACAGCATGGAGGCTCACAGAGACTGAACCACCAACCAAAGAGCATTCACAGGCTGCACCTATGCCCCCTACACATATGAGGCAAACATGCAGCTTGGTCACCATGTGGGTCGCCTAACAACTGGAGCAAGGGCTGTCTCTGACTCTGCTGCCTGTTTCTGGATTCCTGTCTCCTAGCTGGGCTGCCTTGTCTGGCCTCAGTGGAAGAGGATGCTCTTAGTCCTACTGAGACTTGATGTGCCAGAGTGGGTGGAGACCCATGGGATGGCCTCCCCTTTCCAGAGAAAGGAAAGGAGGAATGGGGGAGGGGGATGTGAAGGGGAGATTGTGAGGAGAGGAGGGAGAAAGTTGCAGTCAGGCAGCAAAGAAATTAATCAATCAATGAAAAAACAGTTATGCATATGAAAAGATAACCTGTCACTTCTTAGTAATTTTATTTCCCATCATTTTAAAGAATTACAAATAAAAATATATCTACAATTTCAAAATATTCATCACCTGAGATGTAGGATATCTTTTCTATTTGCCTGACATGTTTATGGTGTTTGGCAAGGCATAGATTTTGAAATAACTGAATATAAAATCTGTTATGTATTTGAAAACAAATACATTCGAGTACATATTTCTTAAAAGACAAGGATTGTTTCTATCCCTTCACAGGGGAGCTTGTTCACCAAACTTGAAGCGTCTACTTTTTCTTTCAAGCTCTTCTAATATTTTATACGTTAGCCCAACAGAATCTCAAAAATTAATACTTTTCCTATGTATATATTTGTATATTTAATGTTTTCATCCTAGTGGCTACTCTTTTCAATATCTGGACTAAGTATCTGTAAAGCTGAAACACTCATGGATGTCAACAATAGCAACAAAAACCTGGCCAAGTCTCTTTTTTTATGAAACAAAATGTCTGTATTAAGAGAACCTATAGCTGTGAAGAAAACCAAGTAAAATATACATTTCTTCTCAAAAGTAAATTAATTCTACTGCAATAATCAGACTATGTAAAACCTTTATATGATGAGTGGAAATTCTCTAGAGGTGAAATAACCCAAAAGGTGCTCAAAGTAACAATGCAAGTCAGCTGTATCCTTGCTTTCTCTTGTAAGAGGACTCTAGTTTTCTGAAATTGCATTTAATGAATAATTATCTAGCTCATCATGTAAATAATATTCAGATTCTTTGGGTCAACAAGATGGCTTAATGGGTAAAGATACTTGCCACCAAGCCTCTGCCCATGAAAGCTAAAGGCCTTTAACAGATGCTTTTTAAGAAACGCATTTCTCATTGTCTCCTAACTTTGCCTAATCTCTTCCCCACTCAGTACCTGCCTTACCAGGAAGATTCAGACAACTATATACAAATGTACAATCCTGTATGAAATCCTATCATTACTTTCTGAGGACAGTACAATAGAAACGTGTGTCCCATTAAGATCTGCTTATCTGTTAGTCTTTTCTGATTAACACCCTAGAACAAGTAAGAAGTAAAGTTTGTGTTTGAATGGCTGTGGACATCAGTGGGCTCTTTATGCCTAGGCAGCCCACAGTTATGAGTAAAGAGGAAGCTATGTCACACTGACCTTCCTTACCTTAGCAGGTTTTCACTCAGCTGTTTAAAGGATCTGTGCTTAGATTGCTCTGCTTCCCGGATGGAGATAAATACATCCTCTGACAGCCTGACTTTTTCTGAGGCAGCACTCAATTTATCACTTTGCTCCTGGAGCACATTCTCCAAATCCTGACAAAAACATCCCCGAAGCTCTCAGAGGGGAAAATAAACCCTCCATGTAGGCTCTGTAAATTACCACCAAGTAGAGCCATAAATAAAATGAGGATCAATCCTGATTCATTCTTTCAGAATGACCTAAAAAAATAAATGGCAGTTCATGTCCTTAAGGCCATTGCTCAAGAGTAGTCAGACTAGAGGAAATTAGGCAGAAAAAAGTAAAGATATTAAATATTCTTCTTTGTGCTATTTTATAGAAGAATTCAATTATTGATTATCTCTGGATAGAACATTATAAACTAATAGAAACAATACACTTCCTCACAATCATGTAAAATGAGAGAAAGAAAAATGTAACAACTTGGAACACAAAAGCGGTGACATTTGAGCCGAAAGGTCTTAGTTAGTAAACTCTTATGGAGTTCCTGGGAACACAAGACAATGCTTATGCCCTGTTCATCATAGAAGAATGCTGACCTTAAAGGTCTGGCTACTAAGAAAAAGACTGAGGCTAGTTCATTTGATGTCCCTTGATTGAAAGGAGAAGCCCAACCAGTGTGTGTGAGAGGAAAGAGTAGCTGCGGTCGTGGGAAGGACAGTCTGCCTTTATGTAATAATCATTCACAGCCATGATTAAGTGGGCACTACACAGGCCACCCTAATTCTCAAGGATCACTGTGCACTGAAGGGACAGTAATGCTTATTGTGGAACTAATAAGACATATGTCAACAGGCATCAAGCTAGGATAACAGCATGTAGATCTGTAGATGGAGAAACTGAAGAAATAAAAGTTCATTTCCCAGAGAAAAGAAAAATGGAGCTCTTCATGGAAATGGGAAATGATTTAGATAGAAGAATCTGTGTTATGAGAAATGTCCTTCAAAAAATTTATTCTGAGCAGTAGAATACAAAAAGCAAGAAAGTGCACAGAAAGGGAAATATCCAGTATACTCAGTAGTTAGTCAGGAAAACCGGTGTGCATGGATGGGAAGTAGTAGGAGGCTACCAGTGCAGAGGCAGAAGCCGCATCTGCACACAACAGTCTTATTCCAGCTTCTATTTTTAAGGCAGTTCTATGAATGTAGGCTGAAAATACCTCTGTAAATGTGTTCCTCTAATATCACATGGAAATGAGAAAATAGTGATTAAATAAGTCAATCTGGATCATATATAGCCAGTGATCACTGATGCCAGCATTTAGAGCAGGTAGTTTTCAGGTCATTGTGCTGACAGCTGTGACAAGATGGAAGGAAATCCACAGGGAAAGGGGTGTTTTAATTTGCCTGAATGTCAGGCCAAGGTGAGTTTACAGTTTGTTTAGTGAGGAGAAAGGGAATAGGATCTCCTATTGGAAAAACATGAACTAAGTATAGAAAAAAGAAGGATCAGGTTTACAAATATCCATACTGGAATTCGATAATGTGGAAATGAAGAGCATGCTTGAGGGAAATTGGAGTCTGTAACTGCCTAGGATGGGGTCAAGTGGGAAAAAAAGGGCCAGAGAAAAGAGAGGGAAAAATCAGTCACACATCATGAGCCAACTAATGTGGAGATTGGGGCTATCGTAGGAAGAGGACATCCCAAAACAAGTGATACTCTCCTATTGCAAGGAGACTGGAGAAAAACTTAAACATCTTAGTTTTGAGCCGATCCTTAGGATCAGTAGGACAGAGGCAGAAATGTCTAGAAGGCTCTCAGACATATTTAAACAAAATATATCAGCCTTACAAAAATTAGATCAGAGGACAAAGCTGGAAAGTTTACTCAGTGACTAAGAAGTGCAGAGCAAGCATGAGGGCACAAGTTTGAATCTTAGCACTCATGTAAGGTAAAGCTGAGCTTGGCCTTGTATGCCAATAATTCCAGCACTGGGGTTAAGTGAGTGCCCACAAGCAGACCCCAGGAGCTCACTGGCTAAGGCAGAAGGAATAGAAATGAAGGCTTCTGGCTTCCAAGATGCACCAGAGAATGTGCTCAGAAATGTTCATGTGGACACACACACACCCATACACACAGTCACAAGTCCTGTCAAACCCCAATTCATAAATTTCACTACTATTTATCTTTCTGTTTATTGGATAGGCCAGAAATTTAGACAAAAGTAACCACCCACCTTCATTGCAAAAATGGTTTCCTGACTGATCTCCAGCCACCAACTGGCTGGCATAGAGTTCATGTTGTTCACAGAGTCTGCTGTAATCTCAGCAATTCTGTGTTACATAGCCACATTTTGGATGTGGCCTCTTAATTCCATCATCCATGATGCTCTAGTGTTTAGGACAAGATAGCTCTTCATTCGCTGACCCCCGCTGATTCGTATTGCCCACTCTGGCCAGTGTGGGTCTCCCTCTGCTCTCAAGGCTGCTTTGCACTGGTTTCTTTTCGATCACCTCTGTTTATTTATTGTCTGTCTAGTTAACACTGTGACAGCCCTCACAGCTCAGCTTAGGATCACTTCCAAAGGTCTCCAAACTCTCTGGATCAGATCAAGTAGTAGACCTATTGGGACATTGCCAGCATGTTTTCATTTTACTTGGATAGGGATTCTCTTTGTTTTTCCCCACTTCAGTGGTAATCATTCGTAATTAATCTGTTTCAGTCAGGCTGTCATTTCCCCAGTGTCCTGAAAAAGTTCTTTCAGCTCAGCAAAGACCATTTTTTGTCTACCCCGCAGCCAACCCACAGCCATTTTGCTTGCCCTTCAAAGGAGCAAACCACACATCTCCACTGTCTTCCTTCTTAAAACAGTGACTTGGCGTCTAGCATGGAAGATCCTCCTGTTGTTTCTCCCTTCTCACCTCTGACCGTGTCCTAGCCTCTTTCCTATGATGAAAGGATCTTTGGAGATAGCTCTGGGAATAAAGGCAGGTGCCACAGAAGTCTTGAAGTTTGATCCCTTGCATCTAGTGAAAGGCTGAAGTGATGGTGTGAACCTCTAATCTCAGCCCTTTTCAGGCAAGATGGGAGCTGAGAGAGGAAATTTCCCAGAAGCCTTGCAAGCCAGTTAGCCTAGACGAAGCGGCATGAAAGCAGAAACAATAAGCAATACCTAGGTGACAGAGAGTGAGAACAAGGTCCTCATAGTTGCCCTCTGACCTCTACACACATGCCATGAGCTTGCACACTAACAACATCATATACACATGTATATACATATCTACATGCATGTCATGAGTTTGCACACTAACAATATCATATACACATGTATGAACACACACATAGTTAAATAATTAACTTAAAGATAGCTTATACTAGCCTTGGCAGTACACCTCCTCTCTTTCTGCTCTATTCCTGTGTAATCACTCTAGCTTCCAGGTCTACACACGTCTTCCACAATTTTATTTTCAACAAATTCCCTTATTTAGCATTACATTTTTCAATTATTTTTTATTTCAATTTATTCACTTTGTATCCCAGCTGTAGCCACCCTCCCTCCCATGCCCCTCCCCAAGTCCACTGATAGGGAAGTGCCTCCTCCCCTTCCCTCTGACCCTAGCCTATGGGGTCTCATCAGGACTGGCTGCACTGTCTTCCTCTGTGGCCTGGTAAGGCTGTTCCCCCATCAGGGCGAGGTGATCAGAGAGCCAGCCACTGAGTTCATGTCAGAGACAGTCCCCATTTGCCTTACTAGGAAACCCACTTGGACACTGAGCTGCCATGGGCTACATCTGTGTAGGGGTTCTAGATTATCTCCATTTGCAGTCCTTAGTTGGAGTGTCAGTCAGTTATCAATAGAGGAATATCAGATGGCAGAGAAACACTTAAAGAAATGCTCAATATCCTTAGTCATCAGGGGAATGCAAATCAAAATGACCCTGAGATTTCACCCTACACCCATCAGAATCAGATCAAAAACTCAAGTGAGAACACATGCTGGCAGGATGTGGAGAAAGGGGGCCTCCTCCACTGCTGGTGAATGTAAACTTGTCAACCTCTTAGCCTTACGTTTAATTGTCTATACAACATCACTACTTCAATATCTTAGAGGAATTTCAAATCAAAGTTGTTTGTAGACTAGTTCATATTTTTAAATGAATCTAAAACAGCACATTATTAAGATAACACTCACCCTCCTTCACTTTTTATTGTTTTCCTTACGATTTTTTCTTTATCTTAACAAGTCTATATTATTTGGCCACATATCTGAACATGTAGAAACTCACATTACCTACTTAATATTTAATGTATATTTCCTCCAAGAAAACTAAATATTTTGAGCATACTCTTTGTGCAGTGTTTCTGTAAGTAGATCTACGAAATGTGGATTGGTGCCTTGGATAACAGCACTTGTCTCTCAAACCTCATGACTGAGTTCAGTCCCTGGATCCACTCTAAAGCTGGAAAGAGAGAACAGACTGCACAAAGTGGCATTTTGGCCCAAATAACACACCATGACACAGCACCTACGTTTACAATTTACATATTCACATATTTAAATTTTTATTTGTTAAATTAGTTCGTAGATAATTAGTGACCATCACACTTATTCTACTGAAGCCTTGGTCTAACAATAAATTGTTTATCCTTGTATTTACTATTTTTTTCACAGCCAATTTAAGTGGTTTTCATTAAATACATTGAACTGTTTGACTAAAACAATATTAAGGTAGTGGAATCTCACTAAGGACAAAAAAAGTGAAAATTTGCATAAAGAAGTAAAGCTATCCAAAAATAGTAAGTTAGAAAAGTTGATAACAGGTAAGTGCATTTAGTAATTAGGTAATTATGAATATATTTAGGGCCAAATTAACCTATTGTCAGTACATTATATTTAGCTGAAGAAAGAGCAGGAGATTTGGGATGACCCCAAAGTCACCACAACACAGTAAATGCAATTTCTAACATGTTAGTTTTCTTAATTTTATAAACTGCTGTTGAAATTCTTTTTTTATACTTTTTATTTTTTTATATTAATCACAGGTTATTTACTTTGTATCCCAGCTGTAGCCCCCTCACTCATTTCTTCCCAATTCCACCCTCCTTCCTGCATCTTCTCCCTGCCCCTTCCAAATCCATTGATAGGGGAGGACCTCCTCCCCTGCCATCTGACCTTAGCTTATCAGGTATCTTCAGAACTGGCTGCAATGTCCTCCTCTGTGGCCTAGCAAGGCTGCTCTTCCCTCAGTGGGGTGTGGGGGAAGAGCCAGCCATTGAGTTCATGTCAGAAATAGTCCCTGTTCCCCTTACTAGGGTACCCATTTAGATACTGAGCTACCATGGGCTACATCTGAGCAGGGGTTCTAGGTTATATCCATACATGGTCCTTGGTTGGAGAAATAGTCTCATAAAAGACCTATGTGCCCTGATATATTTGGTCCGTGTAGAGCTCCTGTCCTCTCCAGGTCATACCAACTCCCCCTTCTTTCATATGATTCTCTGCACTGTGCCCAAGGTTTGTTTGTGAGTCTCAGCATCTGCTTTGATACACTGCTAGGTAAAGTCTTTCAGAGGCCCTCTGTGGTAGGCTCCTGGAATACTACTCAGCAATTAAAAACAAGGAAATCATGAAATTTGCAGGCAAATGGTGGGACCTAGAAAAGATTATACTGAGTGAGGTATCCCAGGAGCAGAAAGACACACATGGTATATACTCACTTATATAGACCTATAAGATAGAATAAACATACTGAAATCTGTCCACCTAAAGAAGATAAACAAGAAAGAGGACCCGGGGTAAGATGATCAATCCTCACTTAGAAAGACAAATGGGATGGACATGGGAAGTAGGAGAAAACAAGTAACAGGGTTGTTGAAATTCTTATGTCACCAAATAAACTCCTTCTCTTTTTAGTATCTTAAATCTTAAGAGATTCTTTTCTACTTCTGTGTGAATAAGAACCTTGTGTGTGAAATCTACAAGGATAGACCGTTGTTTGGAATTCATTACATTTTGTTCAGCCATTACCATCAAACTATAAATGTCAACCTTTCTTCTGTGACAGTTCAAGGTAAATGAGAAATGAAAAATTCATCGGTGGACCTAGTGTAACTTGAAGGTGAAATGCCGATAAAAACCCAAGGAATCTAAAGAGAATGCTTGTTGGTTCTTTGGGTTTCCTTTACTTTGCAGGCTTCATCCTCATTCCTTTAAAAACTGCAGGCACAACACTAGTATGGAGTTCAGCTTCAAAGTTGGCTGCATGTAGCCAGTGGTGTGAATCCTTTTATTTAGACATGAGATTGGGGGAGAACAAGTATGTAAGTGCCAGTTCAGAGGCGTGTGTCCTGACTTGGTGATCTTGGAAAGATTAAGAAGATTAGACTGTTCACACCTCAGTGGGCACAACACTAATAAAGAAGAATGCAAGAGAATTGGGAACAGACACTGCTCATGGCCCTCACTGCTCATACAAGGAAGCCAGGAGCTGGGCCAGGAAAGGCATTCTCATCCTTGACCCCGTAAACTAGTCAGAACAGAATGTCCGGTTCAGGTTTTAGCATTGGCAGGAATGAGGCCCATGGCTCAGCTTGTTTAGCATACAGTCAGGTTTACTAGCAAACTACCAAATAACCCTTTTGGAGAACAAACAGGGATGAAGATTGCAAGTGAGCAGACCCTCTCTGAGGCCTTGCTTTGTTCCACAGCAGGTTATTTTCTCAGTTCAGTGCTGATGACTTCCCTGACAGAGGCAGACACCCCCTCCCACCGCCAACCAGCCCCTCCTCCCCCTCTCCCTGCAATCACAGTACAGAGCATGGTGGTTGGAGTGTCTGGAACCATGTGGATGGAAGGGAGGTCCTGTCTGTGCCCATTCATTGGGGAATTCCATTGCTGTAAATAAGAATACTCCTGTGTCTTATCTCTTTGTGCTCCCAGCATGGAAGGCTGGCTGTGTATTACCTTCATGCCCTGGAAAGAGACAAGAGACCAAGCTCAGGGCACACACTGGTGTTCACCTTAGAAAACTGGGTTTGCTCATCACTCTGACCAGGCTCAAATACTCCCAGGACAGTCTGAGGCCAGCAATCATCTATTCATTGTGCAGGCAAAAAAAAAGCAAGTCCTCACAGGAATCAGATAATCATTTATATCACTCAGCAACTAAAACAGAAATGGAAAGAAAAGTCCTAAAATAAGAGAGTAAAATTGTGCTTGTAAAAAAAAAAGCCAAATTACTGGTATCTGAAGAACACTGGATAGAGGAAATTCTCACCAGATGAAAGTAAAATTAATCTTCAATTGAGAGCTATCAAGAAAGTCATTTAGCCAAACTTAAAATTATATGTTCATCTTTGGCATGAGATAAATACATACTGAAATTCACTTGCCTTCCTCTCTCAGTGATGCCTAAAATTAAACAAAGAGAAAGTTCACAGACACACACACAGAGACACACAAACATGCACTCACCACACATACACACACATGCACACATGCACACACAGACATCAAGTTAATCATAATTTATCCAACTATAAGATCTAATGGAATATTTCAGTCTGGTAGGTTTTGAAGTCCATATAGTTTTCATTTCCTTGGAAAACTAAATTCATTAAATATCACAGATACAATAATGAGGGCATATGCTACACAATGCTAAAAAAAAGACCAATTATACTTTTTTAGGTCACAGCTTATTTGTATTATTTAGGTAAAACATGAAAGTTACTGAAAGGATGAGCAGCAACTTCATTCTGTCACCTAAGAGGCTACAGAAAAGTGAAAAGTACACACTTTCACAACTGTCCTGAGATGAGCAAGTGTGCTTGACCTTAAGGTTAGATCATGATGTTTTTTGTTTTGTTTTGGTTTTTGTTTTTTCTCAAAATACCTTCACCAAACAAATTTGTTTCCTTGGAAAGACAACGAAAGAAGAGAGGGAAGGAGGAAGGAGAGAGGGAGGTTTTAAGAAATCAACAACCCAAAAGAGTGAACACCTGCTCCTGATCCAAGCATTTCTCTGTACTACAGGAAGAAGGTGACATGGCTGGGAAACACTTCCTGTTAGTAGTGGCAGAGCAACATTGACATGATGCACTAAGGAAGTCACATGGCACAGGGGAGACACTGCCCTCCTCTCCACCCTCTCTGTGTCTATGACCCCCTAACCTTCTGTGTACTCCCAAGAATCCTCACAGTCTCCATGCTTGTTTTAGTCAAACCCTGTAAGCAAACATCGTCCTTCCCTTCACTTCTATCCAAATTCACAATTAAACACTAACACATTTGTGCTTGCTCGCACACACACACAAAGAGGAAGAGGAAAGAGAGCGAGCAAGCTAGAAAAAGCTCCTTTAGTAAAGTGCTTGCCACACAGACAAGCAGAGTCTCAAGTTTATTGACCCAGAGTTGGCAAAGGTGAGCTGGGCATGGAAACATGTCTAGCCCTAGCACTGGGGAGAGAACAAATGAGGTTCTCTGAGGCTCACTGACAGACTGGCATAATTCTGAGTCTGAGGTCCCAGTTTGACCTCTGGTCTACACACATGCTTATACATATGTGCATGGCACCCCCATACACATGTATTCACACACTCACACACACACATCTTATGACTACTTCTAACTTAAGTAGTTAAAAATGTCGAAATAAAGTTGTAATCACATTAGTCAAATTAAAAATGATCTCATTACTCCTCAGAATCAACTGGGGGAAATATGAGTGGCACACACTTTCAGACGCAGACAAAAAGTTGTAAACGTCTTTGGCCTAGAGTGATGGTTATGAGACAATAATTTAATAAGTGCCTGCTTTGTGCCAGGTACTTGTCTAAAGATAAAGAAGGCTGATTTTGTGTTTTGTCTATATATATATTTAAATATGCATTATATATAAACACATATATTTCAATATATATATATATATATATTTAAAAACTGGAAGACACAGTAGCGCAGTACAAGCAAAATGAAAGTGTAACCATGTCCCCCAGATGCTGTAACCATCAGAAAGACTCAAAAAGAGGCAGAGACAGGCAGACAGTAAGATTGAACTACAGTGCATTATAGCAATTTTCCATTTATAATGAAAGTTTGACTTAAATGTTCAAACCTTAAAAGCAAAATAAAAATAGCACAGAGAGAATGCCGTTAAAACGCTCTTTGCTTGAATGAAACATTAACTTCAGGTGTGGTAGTACCCTCGTCAGCTGCTGCAGGGGAGAGGGAGAGAAAATACAGTGTGGGCGCGTAGAGGAAGCGCCGAGACGGGTGATCACAAATCTATTGCTACATCAGTCTTTACGGCTCTGTGGTTTTGAGCAGCATTAAATAACCTGAGTGAAAAGGCACAGGCAGATTGCTCGCTCGAGTAGGTTTGGCCGAATGTAAAATGGAAGGAATGGAATACAGGAAGTGAAGATTTGTGCAGACAGATATTGAAGTTGTATGCTGGGTGTTGTCTGGACGGAACGTGGAGGGAAACAAGGTGTGTGGAAGCACTTTTCTTTTTCATAATTCCAAAGCTAAGTGCTCAGTGACTAATGTTTAGCACACAATGAAGAGGAATGTCAGGGCAGAAATGACGTCCTTCTAAGCAACTGGCTTCCAATGGATCCACTTTAATCAGTCTGCATGATGAGAAGAGATGTGGATGAAAAACACCGCCATTCAGATTTTCAGATCAGAAAGACAAACAAGATGGCAGATGCAGGTTCCAAAAGTTGGGGCTTTTCAATTCAAGGAGAAAGAAAACATAGGTCGGTTCATTTACATTTCCCAAGCTTCCTCTCCTAGTTGCATGCTGAGGTAAACTGTAATCATTGTGAGTTAGGGACCACCTTCTCAAACATTGTCTTCACAGCATGGATCACACTCTGTAGCGCTGATAAATACCTTCTCTAACCTTTCAAAATTATAAACCTTCTCCAATGTATTGAAACTCTGCCAGAGTAACTAACGTTCCACAGATTCCTTGATGTTTACTTGTCTGTTTAGAATGTGCCTTGACCAAGGATTTTATTTACAGGGGATTTTTTTTCCCCCTGTGAAACACAAACAATAGCTGTGTGTCTTAGTTTTCAAAATCAATGCAATATCCCCAGATATCCGTTAAATATCCTTCTCTTCTAAATTATCTCTCTCATGCTCATCTTCTCATGCATATGTAAATAAATATACTAAAAGTATTCCATTTTAGGAAGAGAAAGTTTCCTGAAAACCCACTTGTTCTCAATAAACAGTTCTTTCTTCAAACTTTCATGGGTATGCTTTAGAATGAGTCATATTGCTTTACTCCTCCTCAGTCAGCACATTTGGGCTTTGATTTCCACACCATGACTTTACATCTTTACCTCACCAGGAAACTCACCGTTTTCAAATGACTGATATATGTTCAGTCCTTGTCTCAGTAACACCCAACAGACACAATCTCCTTGCTGTTATTATAGGACATTATTACCTCTCCTTTAGATTCCCAGTGATTTCTGGTGTGATTTTCCTTCCCTTCGACAATAGATTTTCATATTTCACAAGCTATTCTACTTCAAGGATATTATCTCTTAATATTATCTATATTCACTGTAATATCTTCCCAAGTATTCAGATCTTTGCCAAATGTTTCAATTTCCAACCACATAAACAAATGCATATCTCTTTTTTTGTTTGCTGTTCTCATGTCTTTGTTCAGTATAGGTCACTGTTCACTAAAGAGTGTATAAAATGTGCTGGTATAAAGTGACAGAAACACCGGTCGTCATAGGAAATAAGAGAAAAAGTGATCACTAGATATTCCTTTATTAAGTGCTCTTGTCCTTTTTTGAATGAATTCATAATTTCTCAAGACTCAATTCAGATTGTAATAATCTACTCAATTTATTAGCCTTCTCTCTCCTTGACTCCTACACTATAGGAGCCTACACAAATTACTGCACATAGCTTGATGTATTCTAATTTCTATACCTATGTTTTTCCTTCCGCATCCCAATTTAGGAGCTCCAAGGTGTGAAGGTCAGGTTATAATTTTGTTTCCAGAATCATATATTCTGATGCAGTGTACATACGAAAATGCTTTCAATGAATAATTGAATGCTAATAGAGCAGTAGTTCATAACTTCCTAACTCCAATTTTCAAAGACATTTTAATAGATGTTCCCAGAATAAGAGATCATGCAATTAAATAACTCTGGGGAAGTTTGTACTTAAACCTCTGTTACAGACTCTAACACACATTGTGTCTGAAGGACTATTTTAGTGTGGTTTTGGTAATCCCAATTGGAGAAGAAATTCTCACCAAAATATTGCTGCTAATAAATAAAAAAATTACATCAAATATAACAGATATTTGGTTTTGATTAACAATGTCACTAACATTAAGAATGGAAGGCCATTTGTTAAATCATAAAATTTCAAATTTAAAGTCAAATTTAAGATCTTTTCATTTTAAGTATCCTTACACCGATAAAGTCTCCATGTTAAGCATCAAGTCAGCATCCTGGTAGCTTGGAAACAGCTGCATCAATAGGTACAAGAAAGATCCACAAATCAAGATCAAAACCTTAGCATTTCCCTTTCAGAGAAAGTACCTATCTGTGGGGTTTGTACAGAGAACATTCCAAGCCAGAGACCTGTGTCTAGCGGTTCTCAAACCTCCTAATGTTACAACCCCTTAATATAGTTCCTCATGTTGTGGTGACTCCCCAACCGTAAGATTATTTTCATTGCTACTTTATAACTATAATTTCGCTACTGATGTGAATCATAATGTAAATATCTGACATCCAGGGCTCAAGAGGACTTCTTCACCAAACTCCTCAACAAGGTTTGTGACCCACAGGTTGAGAACCCTTGCTTTTAACAACTAGAAACTATTGTCCTCTGAATGTCTTTTATATCATGCCTTTCTTAACAGGTGACAGGCAGGGACCTCTATTTGGCAAATAGAAAGTTCTAACATATGCTGCAACAAACAACCTTATGTAACAATAGAACTCCCATCCTGGTACTCAGAACTCTTATTATGAACAACAGGAGAGCGAAGTGACTCATCAGCACGTATGCTCTTTCTTGATTCTAGTAATTTGGGACAAGTGTGGGGAAGTCACAAGTAGTTAATGTGCAGCTCAAAATGACAGATGAGAGAAGTTACTAAGCAACATTAACCACTTGTATTTTTTCTATTCTTTCAAAGCTGCCCAAAGCTGAATAATTCTGTAATATAAAGGGGAAAGAAAAGGTAATGTGGGAGTCATGTTTTTGAGTGAATGAGAATGTTATGTTTAATAAGTCTGAGAATGTGATTAACTGTGAATGCATCAGCTTTGGTCTAAATGGTTATGTCAGGCTAGGTGGAATCCCCTGAACTCACCCCTACAGTCTTGTCTCACAATGAGCTGCACAGATTAGAGCCATAATGAAAAACAGCATAATGGAGTGGGCGCGGGAAGGTTTGAGAGGGTAACACTAATGTTCTTGCAACCAGATATTTTCCGTGTAACTTGGCTCCTATGTTGTCAGTATCAGCTCTTGGTTCTTATCAAACCAAGATTATAAGAGTAAATCATGTATTTGGCTCCATATTAAATATGTTTCCTTGGGCCCGGCCTAATCACTGGACTTATAGCAACTATTAGCACCATGGGGATTTCTTTGATTTTCTTACTCATCTTTTGCTGACCCAGGCAGAATACTTCACAAAGGAAATCTTTCAGTGGCTGAAGAATAGAATCAGGCACAGAAGCATGGTGTTAGCGCCTATGTCTCTTAAGACAGCAATCTTAGTAACTATTTACATGGCCCTTAATAATCCCGGAAATAGCTGGCTATTGGTTATAGACTTCAAAAATCCTCTTGAGGAAAGGCACAGCAAGTGAGAATTCTCCAGCTCTACCTCTTTTCATTAGCCAGCAAAGGGAAGCATTGGAGAAAAGCCAAGGAAGAGAGACTTCCTTCTGTTCTCTGTGTCAGCAAAACAAGTTGCTGAATAAACCACAAACTCATCTTTCTTCAGGTTCTGTTTTCAGGTCAAGGATTCTGTAACAGATTCCCATTGCACCCTCCCTTCCCTTTAGTTCATATAACTCTAAGGCTGTCTAGCTAGGCAATCATAGGTTTCCTCACACAAGAGGTACACATAGGTAAAAATGGCAGGTTAATAAACATAGACCAAAACAGAATATTATCTGCTGAATTAAATGTATGTTATGACCATGTTTTCAGAATGTTAGAAAGAAAAATGAAAGGCCTCTCCGTGTTTTAGAAATGGTGTAAGAAATTATAATTTTGGGGATTTAACCGTGTGTTGTCTGCCCCTCTTGGAGAGTTTACAGTGCATTTCTGATTTATCTATGTTAACGGTTACCTCTTTAACCTCTTTAAATAATTCAAGAAAATCTTTTTGAGTAAAATAATAATGAGGAAAATCTAGAAAGAAAGTTTAAGATAATAAATAACTTTGCAAGTTTCATTAAGTAATTCTATTAATGAATAAAATAAGGACTGTACACATTTAGACTCCCTTTAGAACATTTTCCTTGATATGTCTGAAACAAGATTCCAAGTCATCTGGGACTAAAGATGGCTAATGTGATTCTCTGTGTGTTTGTGTATGTGTGTGAAGTGTATCTGTGAAAAATGTGTATAAGTGGAGTATGTCGGTGTGTGTGAGGGTGTGTGTATATGGCATGCTTGGTGTAAGTGTGTGGAACATGTGCCTCTGGATGCATGTGTGCACACCTGTGTGAGCATGAAGGCTAGAAGTTGATTTCCATTGTCTTCCTCTTTAGCTCTTCACCCTTTTATTTTTCATGTTTTTTTTTCTCTTAATCTAGAGCTACCTAACTCAGCTAGAAGGGCTGACCAGTGAGCTCCTGGAGTCCTGTGTCTGCCATGCAAAGCACTGGGTTCGAGAGATAAAGTGCCATGCCTCACTTCACTTAGGGGCTAGACACAGAGATTAAGCACTTTGAGCTCATTTCACAAACACTTTTCCTCCTGAGCCTTTTTCACACCCTCCTATTGTTTGAGCATATATTATGAATATCCTCTTCTAAAGCCTCAAACATAAATGATTAAAGCATGTATTTATATGAAGGGGATTTAATTTTTTTATCATGCCTATTTTAAAAGAAATCTGAGTTACAACATTTAAACACGACTGACGTTTAACAATTGAGTCCAGCCAGGCATTTTTAATTCAGTCAGTAGCTCTAAAACCTGTTTCACAATACAGAAAAAATAAATGAAATGAAATCCAAATTAGAATTTTTGCATATTGAGCAGTTTTATGTGCTGTTGACTCTTTCCAAAACATTATCTATGCTTCTATCTCATCATGAACAATCAAAATATGGAATTGCCTAAATGTAAAGAAAATAAATTATGATGCAAGGTCCTGCTGCTTTGCGAGTGGAACATCATACTGTATCACTCAGTTAATAGAGCTCCAAAGGTATTTTAAATAGCTAACACATTTCTCTTCTTACCTGTCCTCCTACTGATTAAAATTCTTCCATGATTATTGATTTATTGGGATTAGAGAAAAGAATAATATAGAATGATTTGACCTCAGAAGTTACTGTTAAATATGTCTTCTATTTGAAAATCCATGTGCTATGCCCAATTCACATGGATTGGGCATAGTCATGGAATTTAACTATGTAAAGAAAAACCTAAAAATCCTCATTAAAAGTAGAATTTAAATTATCACAAAAACTGAACACACTTCTTTGGAAGACCAACAGAAGAGTGATTTTTTTTTTCCTTTAATAACTGTGGTTTCTTCCCTGGTGGTAATGAAGAATGCAAAATCTGTTTGCAGACATGACAGAACCATGATGTATAAGGTGGTTTCCTTCAGTAAAATAAGAAATAAGAACATCTCAGGGCTTTGTTTCAGGCTGAGGATGTAGCTCAGGCAGTAGAGTACTTAATTTCCTTGCAAGAAGCCCTGAGGTTGATTCCAGTGCTACAAAATACCAGATGTGGTAGCACACACATGTAATGGCAACATTTAGAAAACGTAGTAAGGAATATCAGACATTTAATATCTTCAGCTTCATAATGAGCTTGAGACCAACTTGAGCTATTTGAGAACTTTTCTACAAATAAATGAATTGTTTTTCAACTTTATACCACTACCAAAGAAGGGAACTCCTTTGATACTTCATTTACTATGATGTATGTTCTTATTTTCTGTCTAATGATAAAATAATATTTCAAGCCCAGAAAGTATATATCAATAAATATTTGTAGTTTATGATTTGGACATGCATATATTTCTCATATTAACATTATATTATAAATACAAATAAGAAATCTGAAATGACCCCAAATTAGAGCATTCTAGGTGGAGACATGAAACATAGATAATTACATAGCTAACTTCAAATAACATGTAAAATCAAAATATGGTAAATACCATGTAAACTAACCTTCATGCTAGTTGTACAAATTGTGCATAAAAACAATTTTGTGTTTTGATGTGAATCCAATCTCCCCAAATATTTTACTGATGCAAAGAAATATGAATCACACTTTAGGTCCCAAGAATTTTGCATAATACATCTACAACACAAAACTACAGAGGGTAGTAAACACCTTTTGAATGATTTTATAGTATTTTTATGAATTCTTCTCATCCCAGTATTTCTCTGGCTCAGGCTTCATAGCCTGTTATTGAAATACAATTATCTCCCTTTCTCTCTCTTTTGAGAAAAGTGTTGGTGTGTCTCCCTGTTATTCAAGAGGTTGAATTCAGTTGAGTAGATCAAGTTCCTAAGCTCAAAAACTGTGTTCTGCAAAGCACTGAAATTTCAATAATAAAAATGTCGGCCTTTGTTCCTGTCCTCAGTGAAGAAGCCAGATAATTTCCACCTTTACTGGCAAGGAGAGCACAAGTTGCAGTAACCTCACAAAATGTAAGGCCAGTGGCTAGAATCCAGACAGAATCCCCAGAGGGTGTGATACAAAGTAGATCTTGAAAGCATGATGATGTACCTTGAAGTGAAGCGCCTCTGTGTGCCAGAATGCCAAGAGGAACTTGGTTGTCAAGAAATAAACAGGCAGAGGAGCAAATGTAAGCAGAAAGAAAGGAGGTGAGGAGTAGTGTGCGTGCTGCTTCTTCACAGTAAGACCAAGACAGTTAACAGAGAGTTTGCAGCTTTTGTTTAAAAGCATGTTTTCCAGAGCCAGACTTGTCTGCAGTCAAGATCGACCAATCTGTGTCTGTGGAGAAAGTCACTTGACCCTTCTTCGTTTTGATTCTTCAGTTATTCTCCAGTTTGGTCCTTTGCATAATGGCAAGGAAGAATATGGGTAAAACTGTCAAGTTGAGGATATAACCAAGATTAAATCGTGGTGCTTGTAAAAGCATTGTCATGTAGAAAGCATTCCATAAAAGCTTGCTGGCATTCCTTTAATCCGTAACAGGGTGACAGCCAGTGGGCAAGGGGACCCATGATTAATAATTATGTGAAAGTCAACTCTCAACACACTGCTTCTACCCCCAAGAAATGTTACAAATGACAAGAGAAAGAACAAGGACCAAGGATGTGTTTGCAAACTTCCTTCATCACACACATGTGTGAAACCAGTTCAGGAACATGGGCCCTGTGTATAGCGCACATTTCTCTATGTTCTGATTTTGAGCTAATAGCTTTTGCTCTTTGCTTTTAGTGTGATTGGCAGCTGCCAGAAAATAACCAAGTCAAAGATACAGTATTTTAAAATTACAATGCAATGCTAACTTTCTTTTTAAAAGCAAATCCTTCATTTCAAATTTTTGGCTCAGGTAATCCTTAAAGAAAAATAAAATTCTGCTGCTTAATTAAAGCATACTGAGAAAGACCAACCCTAAAATAATGTCTGTCTCTAAGTCTACGTTTTCACTGTATTCTTGATAATGTTTGTCTTTTGTGATAAATCCATAAGTGACAGTAGGCAAATTACACTCCTTCACACTTGACAGTTTACCTAAATGAACCATTTTTGTTTTATCCTCCCTAGTTAAAGATGATCTTTAGCTCTTCCAGGCAAAATTCTAGGAAATGATTATGCAAGAACCAGTGATATTTTCATGCACTGCACAGTTTTATCTCATCATCTGACCTTTCCCCATAATAATTCTTTATGTTTTTTAATCTTTTAAAATATATAAGAACTGACCAAAGGTAAACCTAATCTAATCTTTATAATCAAATTTTATAGGATATTTTTGACTCTCTGCTTTATCCTTGACTTTAAGGTCTACCCCAGACACAGCCCAAAGAGCTTTTTTTCCCCTTGTCTGACAGGACAAAACAGGCACACCGGTTTTTACAGCGTCCTCCAGGGCAATAGTTCCCTCCTGGACCGTTCAGATTATTTCCTCCTATATTGGCCCCATCGCCATTTTTCCTGGCACCCATCCAGTTACATTTCCACAGTTTGTAAAGCCAGAACTTGGAACAGTGACTATGCTGAGTTTAGATTTGGGGTTAATTTAGATTCTTGTGTGTGTGTGTGTGTGTGTGGTTTCTATCTTGAGTATAAAGAGAGCAAGGCAATCTCTTTTACCTAGTATGATCTCTCAAGTACTTCAATATAACAGCATCTACATAAAATGATACAGTATAAAGCCACCTTATCCGCAACAGAGTTCTTTCTTAATAGAACAGGTAGCAAAGTGGCTAGAAACGGGAGTCACACGGAAGGGGGGGAGGGGAGGCACCATCCCAGCATAGCATTTGTCAGCTCTATTGGTTTTAACATAGTCTCTTCTGACATTCAGTCTTGGATTGAAATTCTTTTCAATGGTAAAAAAACACCTTCCTTTTCTAGCTTTTGTACCATAAATAAGACAACACATTCAAAACACATTCAAAGTGTTTTACCCACAGTTACTACACTTGAAGTATTTGCCAATTGCTCATTCATTCTGTAGTTAGCAATCATACATGGTAATAATCCAGGATGCTCTCAAGTATTTGGATCTTCCTTCCAACACCTAATGATGTTCAAGTATGTAGAACTCTTACTTGAGGTTAAACTTCATGTCAGTGTATCATGAAAAAGAAAATTTTATAGAAATGAGGGGGAGAATCTCATTCACAACTTTGCCTGAAGCCTCCTCTGGGCTTGCTCTTGGCTGGAGCTCTTACTCCTAAGGGAGTCCTGTGGCTGTCATGCATATGCGAATACAGGTCTCATCCTGGAGTCAGCCAGGAGAAGATGATATTAGAATGGTTTCTGTAGCCTCTGTAAGACCTCAGTCATTATCAGTAGGTAGGCTTAGATTCAGGGACTAGCTTCTAACTTTGAGATTTCTAACTCCACCTTTTTCTTTCTTTCAATAGCATGCAAGACAAAGCATGAGTCACAAGCTTCTTGCCAAGTTCAGACACTGTCCCAACAAATCTTGCTAATGGTTTAAGCACTAAAATACATTTTCTACAAAGTAATTTTAACAACCTTCTTTTTAGATACACTACTTACTCTTCTTGCTATATGACAAAACTGTGAGGCATGAAGTAAATACATTGCTGCGACTCAGCACTAATAAGCTTCTCTTTGAAGAACTCTTGATGGATGACTATAAGGTTCTTCTTAGCCAGGTTTTCTTTCAATTAACTGAATATCTGATTTCAAGCCCTCAGTATCAGCAGAGTGTTATAGAACTGCTTGGAAACTCACCCTAGCATAGTATTATAATTTGTGTATGGATATTTGCTTTCTCTCTCTCTCTCTCTCTCTCTCTCTCTCTCTCTCTCTCTCTCTCTCTCTCTCTCTCTCTCTCTCTCCATTGCTGTATAAAATATTTACCCACCCTTACATATGTAGAACCATGACAAACACATTGCCTGGATCCCATGTTACTCACTGATTCAGAGTTACATTTAGGAATTATTCATGAAAATTTTCATATGCAGATTTGTTCCCTAAATAACTGGGTATTCCAACAACAAAAATACCCCAAACACTGAGCTTTTTCTATCTAGAGATTTCTGAGCCGAGCAGCTGATTAGACAAAACAATTTTGTTTTCTCTTTGACTTGCATTATTTGGAGTAAAGTAATAGATTGGATGATTTAGAGGAAGAGTCAGACAATTTAAAACTAATCTGGCAGGATAAATACATCCCTGAATTTCCTCTTTACTTGTAATAAAATATTTCAGAATTACACTGCTCTTCACAACAATTGCTAATTTTAATATCTTCTCTTTTTCTAATTTTTAGACTGTGTCTCACTCTGTAATCTAGAACTCTTTATGTAAGTTGCTCTAACCTCAAATTCATGGCAATACTGTTTCAGGGCTAGGTGGGATAACAGGTGTAAGCCATGTCTGGCCCCAGAATTCACCTCAAAAGTTTGAAAGCACTTTGACCTATAAAACCTATGATAGTTATGATATATGTATCTATTTGAAGATCCCGGAGTTCTGGAGTCTTTTTTAGGTAACTTTCACTGTAATCTTTCTTGGAGTAAAATATAGTGGAACAGTAAATTCTCCTGCGAGCCTTCATCTAAGTGTAATAGCAATCCTTTCTAATTAAGAGGTGTTTCTCTTTCCTGTTGGAGGGGGTGGTCCAAGAGAGAGAAACTCTTCAGATAATCCCAACTGTTTTAAGTTAATTATTTCTAGTTTTTCTTCTAGCAAAGACCTTTAGTATTCTGCCAACATCCTTGTTTATTTGGTAATTTGCTTTACAATGGGCTGGCCCATGCTGACCTATTTTTAAAAGAGTTGGTTATCTGCAGTTTGAACAAACTGGCTGGAGTTGTTTTGGAAAGTTCTTAAGCCTTCATTTTCTTCTGCCAGTGAACACACACACTCCTGCTAAGTAGCTAAGTATGATGGTGGCCTCTGCGTGAAAATCATGAGAATTTCAGATCTTACTGGTGAGGCGGTGGAGGTGATTGTAGCCATAAGAACCTGAGATGCTCTCCACCTCCCCCACAGAGAAGAATGTGAAGGTTTAGTCATCAGTGTTGCCAGGCTGTCACCAAGCAGCTAGCTGTAGATCAAGTCTATCTTTAATTTTAATATTATAAAAGTAAACAAAATGCATGCTTGTTTTGTATGCTTCTCTCTTTACAAATTAGAAAATGAATTTGGAATGAAATTTAGGACAAGTGGGGCATTTAAAAATCGAAGCCTGGGCTTCTCTGGTTCCTCCCCATGCACCCCCACAGGCAACCTGCCATCTCATCAGTAACTTTCAGGTCACACTCAGTCACCACCCTCATTGCCTGTAATCACAATGAACTGAGCGCTTTCCCCAGACTTAGCTTACATTCAGTTCCCTGCTGCAGATAAACAGTAACTAGCACAGAAGTGAGGGACACAAAAATGAATGCTCTCGCATTTGCATGGGAAATCGAAGCTCTGCTTTCCTAACTTTCCTCGCCATTTCATCTCAGCTTCCCTTCCCCCGCACCACATACCCAGAGGCCACTCAAACTGCCAACCGTGCTGAGTTGAACTTACTGCAGCTTGATGCAGGCGAAGGCTAGGCGCATCTCTGAAGCGAGAGCGACAGCTTTTCTGGAGAGGACTGGGACCAGGCAGCTCTCAGGATCCTTTCCAATTCACACGCTCCCGGCTCAGTCGGAAGGCTACCCACACACAGCTTCCCCCAAGAGCGGAGCGTCAAGAACTCTGCTCAGAGCATCCTCCTCCCTGCTGCCACCCGCTTCCAGAACACACTGCCCCTTGGAACTAAGGACTGAAAGATGGAAGTCTTGTTCCAGGCAATGGCACGGGCTGCCTGCAACCCACCACTGCCAGATCATTTGCAACTCAAAAACAGCGGAGGCTGAGAGCTGTAGGCTTCCGGAGCCTGAAAGTCAATTTTGGCATCTCCTCTTCCCCACATCTCACTCCTCCCACTACACCCTCCTCTGCCGAGGCCACCTCCAGTCCTACAGTCTTCTGCACAAGCTAGGTATCGCAAAGGATTCTTTCCGAACGCAAACCGAAAAGCCTCAGGAAGAAAACTGAATTTGTCAGAGAGGAAATACCTGTTGTGCACGTCTGCTATCTCTCTTCTCTCGATGTTGTGGTCCAGGATTGGTGTGAGGACGCGTTGATTCGGGAAGCGTGTGAGCAGTGAGTGTGCGGTGGTGAGGCAGCGGTCTGCTGTGGCTGGAAGCTCCAGCCCTGCCTGGCTGCTAGAGCTGCCCTTGGAGCAAGCAAGGGGAGAAGACAGGGAGACAGGGCTCCCCAGCTGTTGAACTGCCGGCTGAGTTAAGATCAGATGCTGATGGGAGACAGTAGCTGTTAGGGAGACTTTTAGCTGGACTGTCTACAATTGTTACCCTTTAGTGCCCATTCCTCCTCACCCCCGCCGCACCAGAAATCTGACGCCAGTCTCTCCCCTCTTTATCACTAAATTGTACTCTGACTAGCTACCCCCCCCTCTCCATTTCATGCTCTCTGTTGCTTCATCCCTGCTTGGTGACTGAGAGCAGGTGAATGGAGTAAAGCAGGTGGGTGAGCATAAACCACAAACGCAATTGATGAAGCAGAAAAAAACAGCATGTAGTTGTGACGAATCAGGACACAGATGATGATGTACAAACCATGCTTTTAAAAAATGTATTGGATAATAATAATAATAACAAACAATATATGTAACATCAAGTTACTTGATCCAATGTGTGCAAAACCTGCTGGCAATCAAGGTGCAGGTTCGCTTTCCTTCAATGAAGGTTACACTGATATATGTGTTTTAATGGGTCTCAGCCTCCTTACGAGATATCCACTGTGATTCCAACATATCGGCACCACGTTGTCAGATGCAAATCAGCATCCGCAGCCTACCTGTTAATTCTAGGGATACACTCATTCTCTCATTGGTTGTTCACTCTTTGGTTGGCCTAACATATAGTGCTACAAAAACTGTTAACCAATAGAAGTTACAGACATCCACACCCTTCCCAAAGGTCAGCAAAATCTTAATGTCTAGCATCATTTGATCTAGTAATAGTTTGTGTTTATGTTATTGTTCAATAACATAAATAATGAATCACACACTTAATAAACAGTACTTCCACTTTGTTAGCTTTCAGCTCTCTGAGCTAAAAATATCATTAATCCTTTTTAATTTTAGTTGTAATGCATTCCTTTAATTATTTCTGCCTTGCTCTGAACACTTTTCATGTCTTTCATACGTATACTCAATCACAGGGCTTGAACAATCAAGGTTAAAAATAATAGAAAGTTGGAAAAAGTCAAACCCTGAAAATATAACAACTTCAAAATGAAGAAAAAGATCCAGGAGAATTAATAATGGATCTATTCTTGACTTGCTTATGTAGGAAAATCATGGCTTTTAGGTAAATAATGACTAATTAATGATTATCAATTATTTAATAATTTAATGTTATTAATAATTAATTATTTAATATAAATTTACAATAAACTGTACTATAATTATAGTGAAAAATAAAAGATCAATATTTTGAAAAATATGTAATGCACTAAGATAGATCCAGAAATTTTAAGCATCAAAAATTTTATAAATCATGATACCACATATGTTTGCCCTCTCATGGCCTTTTCTTTTCTTTCTTATTTTTTTTTGTTAAGTATTACATAAAAACAAAAATCATTAAGAATTCAAAGAGTGCATTCTAAAGATTCATGTTTACATGTAGTACAGACAATATAAGAAAGACTACCAAATACCCCCAGCGTTGTGAAGGTGGAGGCTGCAGTGTTCCTCCCTGGACTTCCAGTACCTGCTCTTCCCCCACCAACCTCCAAAGGACAGCCACTAAAGCTATCACCACTAGTTAGCACATGGGACCTTTTTCTTCTCCTTTACTCTTGTTTTACTCTTGAAAAAACAATGAAACATTCCTTAAAAGAATAATGTATTAGACATTTTAAATATTAGCATCTAGTCTTGGTCAAAATAGAAATGACACAAGAAATTGAAATAATTGTAACGGCTACTGAACTGTAGTTAAGTGCGTTTTAAAAAAAATGCTGGCAATATTGCTGAGATTTACCAAAACAAACAAGCAAACAAACCGTAGCTCTCTGACAAAATGATAAACTTGGCAATAGGGGAGGGGTTTTCCATTTTGTAAGAAAACGTGAAAAACATTACTTCACAGGACTCTGTTCCTTTCTCTTAAATATTTCTGTGATTAGATTTAAAGAAAAATTATAATTAGTATTTATAAAAGTAATAGATCTAAAGATGGTGAGAGAAAATTAATACTGCCTTGTTAACACTCACTTGTTAAAAAGATGGCATATCAAAAAACCCTGATTTTTTTTTCTTGTATGTCTGTGTGTATGTAGAAGTTCATATGCAGAAATGTGCACATGAGGGTAGTGGTCAGGGTCAACACTGAGTGTCTTTCTCTATCACTCTAGACCTTGTTTTGAAGGCTTAGATTTTTCACTAAACCTATTTTATTTAGAGTTCTTTTTTTAAAATGTAATTTGTTTATTTTTATATTAATCACAGATTAGGTATTTTGTATCCCAGTCATAGCCCCCTCCCTCATTCCCTCCCACTCTCCCCATCCCTCCCTCATCTCCTCCCTGCCCCCCTCCAAGTCCACTGATGGAGGAGGACCTCACCTCCTTCCATCTGACCCTAGCTTATCATGTCTCTTCAGGGCTGGCTGCAATGTCCTCTTCTGTGATCTAGCTAGGCTGTTCCTCCCTGGTGTGTGTGTGGGGGGGGAGGGTAAAAGAGCCAGCCATTGAGTTCATGACAGAAATAGTTCCTGTTCCTCTTACTAGGGTCTCCAGTTGGATACTGAGCTACCATGGGCCACATCTGAGCAGGGGTTCTGGGTTATATCAATACATGGTCCTTGGTTGGAGAAACAGTCTCTTAAAAGACCCCTGTGTCCTGATCTATTTGGTCTTTATGGAGCTCTTGTTCTCCCCAAGTCTTACTAACTCCCCCTATTTTCATATTATTTCCTGCCTTCTACTGAAGGCTTAGTTGTGCATCTTAATATCTGCTTTGATACATTGCTATATAAAGTCTTTCAGAGGCCCTCTTTGGTAGGCTCCTGTCCTGTTGCTTGTTTTCTCCTACATTCACTTATATAGACCTATAGGATAGGAAGGTTATGCTGAAATCTATACACCTAGGGAAGCTAAACAAAAAGGAGGACTCAGGTTGGGATGATCAATGCTCACTTAGATCGACAAATGGGATGGACATTGAATGTAAAGTTCTTAATAAAGAACCTCCCTTTCAATCCCCAACCTTATATCAGAGATTAGCAGGGAAAAGGGCTGTAGACCTCTTTTATCTACTTCCTGCTGATTAGGGTCAATAGGTCTTTAGGGGATTACTAAACTCAGTATACCAGCAGTCCAGTCCAAAGGTCAACACCAAGCAGCAACATGAAGTATTTGAAAGCCACCAGAGTCAGTTAGATTGCCCAAGAAGTTTCTCTCTGTAAAGTCAAGTGTCAGAAACACAAAGATCAGTTCTGTGATGCAGATCCAAAAAGTCTGATTGTGTGTGGCCTCTACATATCTCCTCTCCTGAGAGTGCACCCATGGATGTTCTTAGCTGCCCAAAGACATGCCCCTTGCACGAGAGAGCTCACAGTAAAACTTCACATGACTGAAGAACAGAGTCTTCAGAGAAACCAAAAACTTCAGCTTCAACTTCCTTGTTTTCTGAAGCAGGTCATTCAGCACACTCACTGATTTGGACAGCCTTCCTTATTCTAATTCCCCAAGGATTGTCCTTTCTCTGGGGTTATAGGACTAAACCTCTCATCTTCTGACATAGAGCCACAGGATCTGAACTTAGGTTATTAGGGTGGGAAATATTTTATTGACACAGCCACCTTTGCTGCTAAAATGAAAAAAAAATCCTAATTTTCACCTAAATCCCTTTCACTGTCACACATGACATCTCAATCCAATGTCTTTAACAACAATCGTTTTTCCTGGAGAAAAGCAAAAATTGTGTAACGTCTAAAGTGGGAAAACAAACAAACAACAGCAGTGACAAAACAAACAATAACATGGTATAGTTCATGGTATATGTATGTCAAAATGCTTATAGCATAGCTGTACACAGTTAGTGCATTATGAATAAATAATGCAGAGGAGTAAATAAAATAATTTATGACTTCAAGTTGCAGGTGTTTGGACTCTTCCTGCCCTTACCTTGCTTCTGCATATATGTAGCACTGTAATAATACAACTCCAACTCGTGTGGCATGGTCTCTACGTATCCATTCAGGGCTGTCACTCACAAACCACAGCGTAATTAATATTTGCCCCCAAGATGACTCAGAAATGGGTTCCTGATCCACAGATACAATTAATAAATTCCTCAGAATCACACCTGAAGACCTGCAAAAAACAGATTTTCTCAGTCCTAAGAAGCCTGCTGTGCTTTCTTCACCCATGCCTTCCGAAATTTTGGCCATTCTTGAGGCCACTGGAGGAAAGATGCTTAAGAAAAGTAATTCCTTACAAACTTCTATATGTACCTGTATTCCTATAAACACAAGAGCTTTAACTGAGCTATTATCACTATCAATAATGTAGTTCTTAACTAAAAGAACAAAATACTGCATATGTAATCAGGTAGTATGTTACTTTTAGTAGACAATATTTTTTATTATAGCCCTTCATGCAAACTCATACTTAGAAATTACATGGCATATTAATTCTATGCACAAGTATCAATGCCCAGCATCTTCAAGAAAGTAGAAAAAGAAACAGTTCAGTTGGTTAGAGAGTCAGTATTTAAAGGATATAAATCCATAAACAAATGTATTCTTACATCCAATTTTGACTGTTTTAAATTTCAGAAGAAATCAAATTCTTCAAATTCCTAGTCACTTGTATTAATTCATATTAATTTTGTCTTGAGTTGTGAGAGGAACTAATCTCTAAATTGAACACTCCCCTGAGAACTTTTTCATTGGTTTTAAATTTATGAATACTGGATGTAGGTTGGAAGGTTAGGAGAGATACTGAAGAGATTTAATTCTATTGCATTCCTTTCAAAAAGCATAGCAGTCCTCAGATATTAGATTTGAATAGGCCACTAGAAGTCCTCTAATTTGATTCTCATCTGTGACAGCAGAGGAAGGCACCAGAGAGATCACTGCTCCTTGCTAGAGGGCCATGTGACTAGGCTTCCCATGGTGCTGCCTGTCCTTGACACAAAACAGAGAGTTTAGGTCCCAACCAGGTCAAGGAGATGTGGCCTTGGGAAAACTATCTCTCCATACTTTAGTGTATTCATTTATAAACATAACAATTATAGAATGTGCCCCATAAAATAGTGGCTAAGGAAATGAAGGAATACAGTACCTGTATTTCCTGTCACACACACACAGAAACAAACACACAAACATGCTCTCTCTCTTCCTCTCTCTCATACACACACAGAGATAGTGGATTTCACGACTAGTGCATCGTCTCTTTATTCAAAGCATAATTTCTGAGGTTAAATGTTTGGGTACCTGAATCAGAAATAATCTTAATTTACTTAATTATAAATGAATTTATAACTGAATAGAAATAGAAATCTAAATGATTCATTTAGTTCATTTAGGAGAAAAAAGCATAATTTTAAAATCAGAGATAAAAAAATGTGTCTTCTGTTTCAAAGAAGGTATTTTGTGTTATAGTGTTACCTAAACAAGAAATAATCAACAACACAAATTAATGAAGAAGCCATACAATCTAAGTTTCATAAGACAGACACAGTATGAGAAACACTAAAGTAGGCACATAATTAAGGAACTGCAGGAAATGCAGCAAAATAGGGATTTAGAGCATGAAATGAGAATTGAACTTTTATGTGGGAAATTAGCAGACTAATACAGGCTAGTTATTTATTTGGCTGTCTCCATGATGGATGTAGACCACAATATAATTGATTTAACAGTGGACGTCAACATAGAGTTCGTGGAAATGCCCGTATTTTATATTGCATGCCATCACTTTATTACTGAGGTCAGCGGTTGACAAAAAGACAAGGCATGCATATTCTGGAGTGACTGTCTTTATTGTTTTCTAAGAAACATGATAGGTGGGTTGGACATCTGTTCTGACTTCCTTGAAGAAATCCTGCTACTTTCCATAACGCTGCATTTTTCTGCTTCTTTACAAGGCTTCCATAAATATGTTCACAATTATTCACTGCTCTATACAGGGCATTATTTGGATTTTCAATTGCATTGATATGAAATAGAACCAAATACTAAATTTAAATGTCATGCTTTTCAAAGAACAGATTGTTTCTAATTAATAAATACCTAACTTAAAATGTCACCTATAAATTTAAATAAAATCAACACATTAGCTTTAAGATACTTAAATGATTACATCTGATTAGTAATGTGTATAGTTTAAAGAATACTTTAATAGAAATGCAGAATTTTTTTTAATTTAGAGCTTGAACGGCATTTTGTTGTATCTTTTTCCAATGTTTTAAATGATTGTTCTGAAATGAAACAAACCTAGACCTAGCCCCCCTACACATACATAGACAATGGGCAGCTTAGTCTTCGTGTGGGTTCCCTAGTAAGAGGAGCTGGGCTGTCTCTGACATGGACTCTGTTGCCTGTGTTTTGATCACTTGCCCAGTGGAGGTGGGTGGAGCGTGGGGGTGCAGCTGCCTTGCCCAGCCTCAGTGGAAGAGGTAGCATGGTTCTGATGCTACATGCTGTGTTGGAAGGGGTTGGGGCTGAGACTCCCATTTTCTGAGATGTAGGGAAAGATGTATAGGGGAAAGATGGAGGGAGGGTGGACCTGGAGAAGGGAAGATGGAGGCTATGATTGGGATATAAAATGAAGAAAAAAAAAAGATTTCTATAATTTCAAGAAAGATAGATAACCTGAAAGAAAGAAGAGTTGTAATGGATAGCCACAAGTAATATGCATTTAAAACAGACAGGCAGGCACACTGCTTTGAGGGTAGGTTTAATAGCACATTTTTGAAAAGGTAGCTACACTGTATGATCATGGACATGTCACAATGGAATTTATTATCATTTTCCTCACTGTTGAAAACCAGCCATCTGCATAGTGTTTGACCTTGAAGGTACTTGAAGAAAACAGAATGCCTTTCTTCAATTAACCTGCTCAGTCTCTACTGGCTGGGAGATAAATATGGATATTAGAATAATAAAATGTGTTTGCAAAAGGAAACTTCATTTGAGGCTCAATTAAATCACGTAAAACCGAACTCTAATGTTTTTCTAAGGGCTATTTATGGTGAAATTTTTCTGCCTTCAGCCTGAAGAGCTGATCAAGGAAAGCTTAATTATCTTTGTGACCTACACAGCCCAAATAGGCCTGCTTGTTAAAAACCATTCATTTGATCCAAAGTGAATATTTTTTGTCAGCATATTATAACCCTGTTTTAAAATGTCATATTAAAAGAACAGCATAAAAATTGCTTGAATGAGGAAGGTTTGTCAATTATATTCTTTCTAATTGTTCTTTTATGCTATTTACATATTTATAGCCTTCTCATGCTTGTCAATACCAATAACTTATATACATTATGTTATTAACATTCTACGTTACAGTTCATCTTGAAATACTATGAACAGAATTTAATGATTTGTAGAAATAAAAATTAAATTATCTTTCAGATCTGGAGCACAAAGACACTTACCACAGAGCCTAAAGATTCGAGTTTGATATCGTGGATCCAAATATTGGAAGAAGAGAACCAATTTCAACAAGTTGTCCTCTGACCTTTACATGTACACTACAGTGTGTGTTGTGTGCTTGTGTTCGTCTGTGTATGTGCATGTGGTTACATGTATGTGCTGGTGAGTGAGCATATGTATTAAGCAAGTTAATGCAATTAAGATGTTTAATCTAATTTTAATTTTATACTTTAATTAGTTAATAATACCCATGTTCAAATTATTTTCTTAACTAGCCTGAGAATTTATGTCCTCAAATAGTCTTTATTTTGTATGTCTTGGAAAGCAAGGGTACATTATACAATGTGAATTATATTATTAAAACTCAGTTACCTTTTCCCTCAACTTATATGGCATGATTTCAGAGATTTAGGGTAAACTTAAGTTCAAGGTTAAATAGCTTTGTGAAAGACATAAGGGTGTTAAGCACTTTTAAATGATAGGAATTGAGAGCAGTGGCAAACAACTGTTTCCCATTGCATTAACCTGGAAGTGCTTTGTAGGCAGCTGTTGGGATGTCAAAGGTCTTGAAGGTCATTATGTATGAACCTTATTCTCATAACCAGCAGCTTGGAAAACCAGGAACTGAAACCTCAGGATTTGATTCCAGCTTTACATGGTGTGATCTGAGTTTGTCATATTCCCTTAGGTAGAGATGTTTTTCCCAAATGATATTAAAAGTACTACCTAAGCTTTATGGTAATGAGGAAGATTTCCCATTGTTCCTAACCTTAAGGGTTAATCTATATAGGCATGGCAGTTACCTGGAAAGAGAAATACTCCCTCTTCCCCCGAAAGCTGTATATTCTACAAACACAAGAAAGTATGTAAAGCCAGTTTAAAACAATGGTCTCCTGTGCCAATGAGTTCTAGACTCTTCCCCACTTTTTATTCCAACAGATTTAGTATGTCTGGTTTTATGTTGAGATGTTTGATCCATTGGACTTTAATTTTGTGCACAACTTCCTTAACCATGAGGGAAATGCAAATCAAAACAACTCTGAGATTCCATCTTACACCTATCAGAATGGTTGATACAAAAAACTCAAGTGACAACACATGCTGGAGACTGTGGCGAAAGGGGAACCAAGATGCCCCACCATTCAATAAGGACATTTGCTCAATTATGTTCATAGCAGCTTTATTTGTAATAGCCAGAATCTGAAAACAACCCACATGTCCCTCAAAGGAGGAATGGATACAGAAATTGTGGTAAATTTACACAATGGAACACTACTCAGCTATTAAAAACAAATAAATCGTGAAAAGTGCAGGCAAATGGATGGCACTAGAAGAGATCATCCTGAGTGAGGTAACCCAGAAACTAAAAGACGGACATGGTGTACACTCACTTATAAGTGGATATTAGTCATATAATATAGGATAAACATACTAAAATGTGTACTCCTAAAGAAGCTAAACAATGAGGACCTTATGGTGGAGGCTTAAATCACATTTAGAACGGCAAACAGGATAGACATCAGAAGCAGCAGAAGAGAGGAAACACAATGGGATCCTACTATAGAATCCTCTGAAAGGATTCACACAACAGGGGATCCAAGCAGATGCTGAGACTCAAGGTCAAACTTTGGGCAGAGCTCAGGGAGTATTATTGAGGAAGAAAGGGGTGAGAATAGAGGGACATGGAGGCGACAGCAGCCTCACAAAGAGACCAACAAAACTAAGAGATTTGAGCCAAGGGGGTCCTGCAGAGACTGATACACCAACAGGGGGCCATGCATAGAGAGGACCTAGACCCCCTGCTCAGATGTGGCCAATTAGCAGCTCAGTCTCCATGTGGATCTCTGAGTGAGGAGAGCAGGGGCTGCCTCTATCATGAACTCAGTTGCCTGCTCTTTGATCACTTGCCCGTGATGATGCAGCCTTGCCAGGCCACAGAGGAAGAGGATCCAGGCAGTTCTGATGAGACTTAACAAGCTATGGACAGATGGCAATAGTGAAGAACACCCCCTTTCAGTGGACTAGGGGAAGGGGATGAGGGGGGAGAGGGAGGGAGGGTGGAACAGGGGAAGTTGAGGTAAGATGCCTCGATAGGGATATATAATGAGGAAATTGTGAAAGAAAAAAATAAAAAATAAATAAAAGAATGGTTTCCCTGGATGTTATCCAGTCTTACCTCTTGGGAGCATTTTCCTTCACCACAGTCCTCTTGGCCATTGTCCATCCCTTGAGCCTGCCCTACTTCACTCTGCAGGAAACCTTACCTTCTGTGCTTCGCTCTGATTGTCTTGTTTGAATTCTTTCAGCGGAGATCACAGCACTGGTTGAACTGTAGAGTTCAGAGTGGGATCTCCTTACATTGTATTCTCATGATAATTGCTTTATGTGAATGAATACATTGATGTATATGTGGTAACATTTATGGTAAATCATTTTTTCACTTCAAATGTTTCTTGCAAAAATATTGTTTGTCTGTTTGTTTTTTTTTTCTAAGATAGGGCCTTACTAGGTGGCCTGACTGTCCTGGAATTCAGTATATAGGACAGACTGGCCTCAAACTCACAGAGAGAGGTCTGCCTGACTCCTCCTCCTGAGTGCTGAGTTAAAGGCTACCACTCCTGCCCTGACCCAAGAAAAGATTTATTATTAATAATAATATATAATATTACATATAATATAATATATAGAATAATTATATATTATAATAATGTTATAATATTAATATAATGTTAATAACAATAACAATATTATTATTATCACCATCGTTATTATTTCTTTGGTTTTCTTGTCATATTTATTTGTTTTTAAAGTCATCTGTTTCCTCCTCGTCCCACCCTTTCTCCCTCTTCCCCCTATCTCCTCTCTCCTACTCCTCAGATCATGCGTCCTCTCTAACAACCCACACCAGCACATCAGGTTGCATCAGGACTGAGCACATCTTCATCCCCTATGGCCTGGTAAGGCAGCTCCACCAGGGGGAAGTGAGTGAAAGACAGGCAACAGAGTCCACATCAGGGACAGCCCCCCGCTCCTCCTTCCTGGGGATCTAGTGATGACCAAGCTACCCATGTATGTGTAGGAGGCCTAGGTCAAGTCCATGCAGAGTCCTTGATCGGTGCATCAGTCTCCTTTAGGACACCCATCCCCCAGGCCCAGGTTATTTGGCTCTATGTTTCTTCTTGAGTAGCTCCTGCCCCTGTGTTTTCTCCCACTCTTCCACATGACTTCCTGTGTCCCACGCAATGTTTGGCTCTGAGTCTCAGCATCAGTTTCTACCAGGTGCTGGGTGGAGACTCTCAGGGGAGAACTATGATAGGCACCCTTCTGCAGGTATAGTAGAATATCATTAACATTGTCAGGGGTAGGCTCTCTCCCACAGGATGGGTATCAGGTTGGGTCAGGCATTGGATGGACATTACTTCAATCTCTGTTTTATTTTAACCCCTCCACATCTTGTTGAAAGAGTAAATTTGGGGTTGAAAATTTTGCTGTTGGATTGGAGTCCCCTCCCTCCACTAGGAGTCATGCTTAGTTCAAGGGTGGCCTCTCCAGTTTCTATGACCCCAGTTACTAGGAGTCTCAGATATAGTCATCCCATATCCTCCCAGGAGCCAACCCTATCCTACATCTCCAGCTTGTTTCAGAGATGCCTGGGTTCATGGTTTCTCTTCTCTGAACAAGCCTTCTGTCCTCCCACCCCATCTTCCCACATCTGATCTCCACCCTCGTTTCTCTCCATGCTCTCCTATCTTCAATCCCTCCCTCATCTTCTCCTGGATCCACCTTCTTTCCTTCTTCCCCACATCCTCCTCCCCCAGTCCACTGAAAAGGCAAAGTCCTCCTTTCCTACCATCTAATCCAGCCTATCAGATCTCATCAGCACTGCTTGGATTCTCTTCCTCTGTGGCCTGGTAAGGCTGTCTATTCTATTCCCTCTTCTGAGTGAGATTTAAGTCCTCCTTGTTACTTGTTTTCTGGGAAAGCTTCTATAAAGCAAAGGACACTGTCAATAGAACAGCCTGCAGATTGGGAAAAAAGTCTTCACCAACTGTACATCAGACAGAGGGCTAATATCCAAATATATAAAAAAACTCAAGAAATTAAACACTAAGAAACCAAATAATCCAATTTTAAAATTGGGGTACGGAGCTCAGCAGAGAATTCTCAAAAGGAATCTGTAATGGCTGATAAACAGTTAAGAAATTCTCAACATCTTTAATTATGGAAATGCAAATCAAAACCACTCTGAGATTCCATCTTTTAGCTGTCAGAATGGCTAAGATCAAAAATTCAAGTGACAGCCTGTGCCAATAAGGATTGGAGAAAGAGGAACATGCTTCCATTGCTGGTGGGGTTGCAGACTTATACCATCACTTTGGAAATCAATCTGAAACTTTATCAGAAAAACTGGAAATAGGTCTACCTCAGGACCCAGCTAGACCACTCCTGGACATATATCCAAAAGATGCTTCATCATACAACAAGGACACTTGTTCAACTATAGTAGCTTTATTCATAATAGCCAGAAACTGAAAACAACCCAGATGTCCCTCAACCAAAGAATGGATAAGAAAAATGTGTTATATTTACACAATGGAAAACTATTAAAAACAAGGAAATCATGAAATTTGTAGGTAAGTGGATGAAACTAGAAAAGTTCATCCTGAGAGAGGTAAGCCAGACCCAGAAAGACACACATGATACATATTCATTTATAAGTGGATATTAGCATATGGTACAGGATAACAAAGAAAATATTTTAAATATTGTAGCAAATTATTTTATGCTTACTTTCTGTTTACATTTGTCCAAAACAAATAGTTCACTTTTCAAAAAGATAATTCTTCAATAGTAGTCTCTAACCCAGAGAGATAGAATCAACAAATGTGATAGTACTTAACTCTGTAACTGTCTTATAAGATATATAAAAATATCATTTTGAATAAAGAGACAGAATAACAGAGGGCTTCACTAACTTATTTGAGAACACAGAATTTTCATGTGCGCCAAAGACCCTGGGCTCCATTATCTGGTTTCAATACTCTAACAGCCTTGGCCACGCTGTCTTTCTACTAAAAAATTCAGCCTCAGATTAGAACGTTTAAGGTAATATAAACATGAACTGGTTGGACCAATATTAAATCAACATACAGTGTTACTAACAATTGAAATGTCAATAATTTATTATGGTGGCAAATGTCACTTACCAGCTTGTTAAGATCTAGAGTCATGTGGGAGACAGGACTCTGAACATATATGTGGGAAATTATCAGATTAGTTGAGGTGCTACTATTCCAGAGGCTGTAATCCTGGCCTGCACAGGATTTCATCAATAAAATGAAAAAAAGTGAATTTAAAGCAAGCGTTCATCGCTCTTTTTTCTCCTGACCATGAAGCTCCTGCCTCCAAGATTTTCCCACCATGAGAGACTGTCTCCTTAAATTGTGAGCCAACATAAATTTGTCTGGGGCTTCTGTCAGTACATTTTATCACAGCATCAAAAATATGACTCAGACATATTAGCTTTGGAACATCTAATACAAAGTTCTTGGTACAATCTCTAAGACCGTATGATAGCACCATGTGTTCCAGACGCATAAGTTTTGATTATATGTCAGGCGTATGCAAGTTAAACACAATTTAATGTCAGTATTAAGCTCCAGCTTAAAGTTTTCTTACATTTTTCTTGTTATAATCTATTTCAATTACATACATATTCATTTGTATCTAATACATTTTCTTTCAAAATAAGAAGTAACTATGTAGAGATAACATTAATAGCTTAATAAATGATAATTAAAGAAACAACAATAATTCATTAATCTTGATAACTATGTTGGGTTATAATACACAAAAGTAATATATTTATATAGTAAATTACACTGTATTATTATAGTTAGCAGTTTCTGATTTTTTTCACCAATTTTAATATGAACTCATTTGTACAGCCAAAGTCCATCTCTTATTTTGTCTCTATCTAGTTACTCGGAAGTTGCATGGAGTAAGATATATTGCCCAAATTCTCACAGTATAAGTATAGATTGGTTTTGATCTACCCAAATACTGAGAGTATTTACAAGATTTCAGCCAAAAGCTTGTGCTATTTACAATCTACTATTGGAATTTGAGTATTTATGTGTTTTTTATTATTCTTTCATTGGTCTTGGGAGAATTAATAATTATATAACGTATTTGATGCACTTTGACAATAGCTAGTCACACTAATATTTAAGATATATAAAGGACAGGGCTGAAATTTTATTAGTCACCAATATTTAGATCAATATCTGACAGATTATTTTTTGATTATCTATGTTTCAATTGAACTAACAAATTGAGGAACAATTGGTAAGCCCATTGTTTTTCTTTTTTTATCCAAACACCAAGAGGAAGATGTCCTCTGGCTACTGATTTTTAGGAACATCTTCAGCTCTAGAGCCAGAATCCTGGCAACAGGCGCAGGCGGCCACTTGCAGGAGTGCCATGAGCCATTCAACTGCAGAGGAAAGAACAATGAGGTTAAATTGATGCCGCATTCTCTGATATGCGTTTCTTCACATTTTTACATAATTAGATACTGATGTACTTTATGCCGCTTAAACAGTAAGCTGAGTAAAGCGGAAACATCTGAATTAAGTTCAAAATACATATGACTTTCGACTTTTTTATATTTTTTTTAATTTCTGTTTGCTTCAGGCCAAGTCCAGCTCTCTTGCTCTACACTAAACTCTGATTTGTCTTTGAAAACGGTGTGAATCATGGCATCGAGTTTCCTGGTGATAAGAGTTCCCATCTTAGGTCATACAGACCCATCCTTAGAAATGTGAAATTCATATCCATGGGGCACAACTAGATGTGATAAATTACAACAAATCCATCTTCAGATATTTCTATGTAGATCTTCAAAATGGACAACTATATATGAATTATCACTCAATCTTTCAACTACTTTGTATGGGTTGAGTGATAAAATTCTATACTAAGCAATATAAATTTACTCAGCTTGCACGCAATAACATTAGCAATTTAACCTAGTAACACCTGACATTTTAGTTTGCCTAATAAGAATGGGTTTACAGGTAGAAATGGAAATATGTGATGCATCTATTAATACAATATAAAAAGCAGAAAGAGAAATGTATTAAGAACACAGGGTAAAAAGTAGCTGAAAAGATTATAATAGAAGTTGACAATTTTAATTGTACTAAATAGCAAGAATTTAATGTTACATACAGTTAGTTAAGGATTAATCAATATAGCTGGGCACAGTTGTGCAAGCCTTTAATTCCAGCACTCAGGGAGGCAGAGGTAGGCAGATCTCTGTGAGTTTGAGGCCAGCCTGGTCTACAAAGTGAGTCCAGGACAGCTGATACTGTCTCCAAAACCAAACCAAACCAAAACAAAAACAATTAATGTTTCCCCACACTAAGTGATGGTTAATAGTGTTTGTTCACTTGACAGGACCTGGAATCACAGAAGAGCTGACCTTCTTGCTGTGTCCAACAGAGAGCTTTTAGTTTGTGCTGAGTCTGGAATACCCACTTACATGTGGGCAGCATCCATTTATGTCCTGGGTCCCAGAGGGAATAACAGAGGAGAATGTGAACTGAGAACAAACATTCACCTCTCTCTGCTTCCTGACTATGGATACGGTGTGGTCAGCTGACAGATGCTCCTATATCCAGGCTTTTCTGCCAAACTGTGAGGCAAAATAAACCCTTCCTTAAGTTGCTTCCATCAGCTATTATAATATCAAGGCTACATACTGTTGTCGCAATAGGTCAAAATGTCTCATTCATGATTAGTGTCGTTTTCGCAGCCTCCATTTTTCTTAAGGGAATGCAAGTAAAGCTACTTTCTGTCTGACCTACTTACAGTTTTTCATCTCAGCTTGTCAGAATGTTCTTCTTTGTTTAAGATGTCCGTCAAAACTTTGAAGCATGGCCCTTATTTAATCTTTCAAAGCTAATTATTCAATGTCATTTCCTTCTGACATCTTGGTTTTCTTCAGACTCACACTTTGTTCATCTTTTTACTCAGAACTGAAGACATTGTCTTTTCCATCAACAAGAAATGTTACCTCCCACATTTTGCTCAACTTCAGCCTTGCACACAATGTTCTAATGCCGAGGATCAACAGCTCTTCCACAATTGGAAGTCATTTTCTGTCACAACTTATTCAAGGTATCTTCTCTGCCTTATGAGTCTTTCTCCCCTTTCCTCACAAACAGCAATACTTCCTTCTATACTCAGTTCACATCGTTTCTTTGGAATACACATTTAAAAATAATTATTAATATTTCTATTACTGTCATTCAAATATCTGACTTCTTAATGTTATGCTGAAACTTAATCCTCTAGCAACTACAATAAGGAAAATATTAAGCATGCCCAGATCCTCCCTATATTACATAAATTATCACCCTAAAGCCTCACTACCTCACCTTTTTATTTATTATCAGACACAGCATCTTTCTTTGTTTCTTCTTTCTTGTTTGAGTAATATCATTCATGCTAGACAAAAACCCTATGTTCCTCCAGCCACAACTTTATAACATATTTTGAGAAGAGGCATTACTGCAATTAGTATTATTATATTAGGCTGCCTTTGAGATCAAGGTCCCCCCACGAGGCCGCAGAGTAGGTGGAATTACAGACCTATGGCACCAGGCTTTATTGCATGCTTGCTTTACAGAAAAAAAAACAATAACAATAATTAATATTAAAAAGCGACAGTAAAAAGGTAGAAGCCATTTTAAAAGAATGGGTAACAAAGAGAAATAAGAAGGATCTAAGGAAGTAAAAAAAATTCTAGAAAACTATTGCTTCAATAGAAATGAAGAGTTAACTAGTCTTATTGAGTAGACTGAGAAATTCAGAAGGCATAAAGGTATTACAAACTTGAAATTGAACACAAAACAAGCAAGACAAAAGGGAAAAATACATGTTGATATTACACTATGAAGCCCAGTGACACACTTCCTCCCGTAAGACCGAATCTCCTGTAGTACCACCCCTGTGACACTATGAAGCCATTTTTACTCAAACCACCACAAGAGATGGATGAACATTTGTGCTTCAGAAACTGACTTGTTAGAGAAAGGAAGAATACTATAAAGTGCTGAAAGAACATAAGCTGTTTCACTTTTCTTATTCTTAATTGATTTTAGAGATACTAGACTTCGTAAGACTGGTGACAAAGCCCAGGTTAAATGTGAGCTACAGAGACTCAGAATGAATGATAGTGACTTGTGAGGGGAGAAAGGAAAGAAGAGACAACTCTTTGGGGGAAGGTTTCACGGAGTCATAGTATTGGAAGCTGGTTGAGATTCATTATAGCTATTCATTACAAACTCTAGGACAAACCACTCTTTCTGAAAACAACATATTTGAAATGCTGAAAGAATATTTTAAAAATAGGTTGAAATTGATACCTGCTGGGAAAGGGGATATCAGTTTTCTACCATGGAGAGTTATTGGTATACCAATCACACACCAAAGCTCGAGTAGTTAGCTAACAAAAACCAAACTCCATTATTGTGTGTGTGTACAATTTTGCGTATGTGTGTGTGTAATTGGGTTTTCTTTGGTTAATTTGTGGTTTTGGTTTTTTGTCTGTTTTTTTGTTTGATTGGTTTGGTTTTCTGTTTTACTTTTTGTTCTCTGTTTGCTTTATTTGTTTTTTCTTCTGCATGTATTTATTTAATCACTTTACAGCCCTATCCTGGGCCCCTCCTCCTCTTCTGCCAGTCCTGCACTTAAATCCCCTACAGCCTAAGGTTATTGTATAGCTCAAAGAGCAATTTCTGTACACTGCATATCTAGTTGCAATCTTATTCTGAGAAACTCCTGTGTCAATGTTGTATAAACACTGCTCCCTAACTGTACCCTGATAGGTCAATAAAGTAGTTTATAGCCAGTCACTGAGCAGGGGAGAGAACAGGGCTGGATTTACTGTCAGCCATGAGAGGAGGAGTTAGAGAAGGAAGTAGGGGATTCAGCCACAGACAAGGGGCCAAGAGATATCAAGAGAAGGAGCTGGAGCTGAAAACACTACAAAGCTCATGTATTCCAAGATGTACACTGGAAGGAAACCAAAATCAGCTTATAAGGTTAATAATAAATTAATAACTGCTTTGTTCTTGTGTTGTAAAGCTTATAATTAAACAAATGCAAAAGAGTCTCAATTATTTGTGTGATAGCGAGATTAAGAGAAAAAACTGAGAAACAAGCACAGTTTTATAAAACTAACTTTAACAACTCCCTCTCCTCCATTATCCCCCTGTTCTTCTTGGAGAAGGGGAGGTCTACAAGTGGTCCCCATCCTCCCATCTCACCTCTCCCACTGATACCTAACACGGCAGCTCAGCTAGGAGAAAGAGATCCAAAGGCAGGCATCAGAGTCAGAGACAGCCCCTGAGATCTTTAAGTTGCATGTGCAGGGAGGCAGGGAAGATCTGATAGAAGTTGTGGGAGAGAAAGAATACTATAAGAATATATTACATAAAAATTTTGCAATAAAAATGGATTGAAATAAATGTTTTATAAAAACACAAAGTAGAGCTAAGTGTACTGTGTTAGTTTATGACAGAGTACACTTCAAAAATAAAGAAATTCATAAAATGATAAGAGAAGATCACTTTCCCCTGGAGGGGTGGCCTTACTAGGCCAGAGAGGAAGAGAATCCAGGCAGCCCTGATGACACCTGATAGGCTAGGATCAGATAGCAGGGAGGACCTCCCCTATCAGTGGATGGGGGGCTGGGGAGATAAAGGAGAAGAGTAAGGGAGGCTGGGAACACGAGGAGATGAGGGAGGGGATTATAGCCAGGATACAAAGTGAATATTTTGTAATAATAGTAATAATAATAATAATAATAATAGGAAGTTTAGGGGAGTAGTTTCTCAAGAAGACACAACAATCCTTGTGAGTTCCTCCTTATAGAGCTAAAAAATTCATAAGGCAAATAGAGAAGCACAAGGAGATGTTGAAATCAATTAGAGTATGGAGATTTATGGACTCTCTGACAGTCATTGACAAAGCTGACAGGTAGAATGTCAGTAAAAGCATAATTGAACTGATTCTTACCACCAACCAGATAAATTTAATTGACACTTATAACAGACTTTGTCCATAATCACAAAATATGTATTCTTCTCATGATTACCTGGGAAATTCACCAAGGTAAATCTGAGCAATTGAACAAAAGTAAAATCATAAAAATCATTCAATATTTGCTCTCAAACTACAGTGAGGAAAAAAAAACCAGAAATAATGTGGGAGTGTATACTTGTACAACCACTTTGAAAATCAATCTGGCTGTTTCTCAGAAAATTGGGAATAACTCTACCTTATGATCCAACTATTCCACTCCCGGGCATATACCCAAAAGATGATCCACCATATCACAAGGACGCTTGCTCAACTACATTTTTAGTAGCTTTATTTGTAACAGCCAGAAACTGGAAACAACCTAGATGTCCCTCAACTGAAGAATGGATCAAGAAAATGTGGTACAATTACATAATGGAATACTTACTCAACTATTAAAAACAAGGACATCTTAAATTTTTCAGGAAAATGAATGGAGCTAGGAAATATCATCCTGAGTGAGGTAATCCAAACTAAAAAAGACATGCATGACATGTACTCACTCATAAGTCAATATTAGCCATAAAATACAGGATTATATGCTACAATCTACATACCCAAAGAAGCGACTAATCAAGGAGGACTCTAGGGAGGATGCTGGAATCTCACTAGAAGGGGAAATAAAATAGTCATTGGAGGTAGATGGAAGGAGGGAACTGGGTAGGAGAGGGGAGGAAGCAAGTAAGGGTGGGTTTAGGAGTGTGGGTGGCAGGCAGAGAAGGGAAATCTGAGGTGGAGGGAAACTCTGGGACTTCCAGGACTTCAAATGGACACCTGTAATTGGACAGGATTTCCAGTGGAGTCATATGGACACCAACCCACCCACAAACCTTCTAACAATTTTTTTTTCCTGCCTACAAGATGTGCAGGGACAAAGATGAAGGGAATGGCCATCCAAAGACTGTTCCTACTTGAGACCCATCCTATGGGAGAAAACTAATCCTGACACTATTAATGTTGCTCTGCTGTGCTTATAGACGGGAGCCTAGCACAACTCCTTTAAGAGGCTTCACCCAGCTGCTGATGGAAACAGATGCAGAGACCCAGAGCCAAACATAAGACAGAGCTGGTGACTCCTATGGAAGAGTTAGGGGAATGGCTTAGGGAGCCAGAGGGGTCAAGGACTCAAGGACTCCTACAGAGTAAACTAACCTGGGCCCATGGGGGACCAGAGCATGTGCGTACGTGTCCTAGGCCCCCTGCACATATTAGCAAATGTGAAGCTTGGTCAACATGTGGGTCCTCCAACAGCTTGAGTGGGGACCCTCTCTGAATCTTGATCCTTCTGGATCCTGTTCCCCTAGCTGGACTGTCATGCCTGGCCTCAGCGGGAGATGATATAGATGATGCGCCCAGTCCTGCAGTAACTTAATGTGCCTGGGAGGGTTAGGTATCCATGAAGGACCTCCCCCTTCTCTGAGGAGGGGAGGGGAGAATGGGGAAAGGGTATGTGAAGGGGGACTGGGTATGAGATGAGGTGTCTGCAATCAGGATGTAAAGTGAACGAATGAGTAAATAAACAAATACATAAATAAGTAAAACAGAAATAAATTGCAAAAATACCTGAAAATACAGGAAAATGAATTCACACTATTTTTCCTATATAGCATATTTACTCTAAGAGTTGAGAAAATATTAGACAATTGTACTGGAAAGCTTAGGGACTGAAGCAAAAACTAAATCACATATAATGGTGGCAATTATATTTTAAAAACTGAAACATTGTAAATACCATAAGTATAACTAAAATTAATTTCCATATTTAAAATTTCGTTTTAAGGGTCACTTTTATAGCAATACACTGTCTGATTTTAATCTTTGTGCCTTAACCCCTCAATGTGTTCTAATTGTTTAACACATATGACAAAAAATTGATTACCTGCAATAAAGTGAGAATCTTCAAAAATTTTCTAGGGTTGACTCAAGAGTCAGTGTCTGTATTGCCAAGTGTGACAATCTGAATTCCATCCATAGGACCCACATAGTAGTTTGTGCAAGCTACCCTTTTACTCTTCTTATGCACTGTGAATGGGCACGCACGCACACACAGACACAATATAATTGTTAAAAATAAATGAAAATATTTACAAATAGGGACCTATAATAGTGCCATGCCATTTTCTTGCATGTTATTTCAGAAAAAACGCTCGTGTGGAGATGGGGATTAATGTGTCTTTCTTAAGTGATGTGTGCCCTGTGATGCTTAATAGAGCTAGAAGTGTGTGTACAACTGATTGTAAAGAAAAAAAAATTGAAAACAAAACCTAATTGGAGAAGTGATTGCAAAATATTTTGTAACCAAGTACTTTTTTGTTAGAACAATTTTAAATGGTGCTGCTTTTAATGTTAGCTTGTGTGTTCATTATTGGTACATGCAAAAGGAAGTTGTTTTTTCTTTACTCTCAGTTCATGTAATCTTAAAAACCATTGCTCTAGAGGACTGTTTGTGGTTTAGACTTCATGATTTTTTCTTGTAGCCACTAATATATTTTGCATAACTAAATAGTTTTTTCCCCTTTCCACTTTACATGCATTTTTTTTCTTTTTCTTGCTTCATCAAAGTGTCTGGAAACTCTGGCATCATGCTGAAGAGGAACAACGAGGAAATATTTTCTTCTGATGCGTTTAGTGTTTTACCACCAGTATGTGAGCTGTAAGCTTTTGTGTATGTTCTTTATCAAGCTAAAGAAGATCTTTGCTCTAGTAGTTTACTGAGTTTCATATTCAAGTGCTTCCTGCATTATATTTCATACACCTTCTTCACATTAGATTCAGGAGACTTCATAAATTCTATTTTATTTTATTTTTGTGTTTTAATGTATTTTATTATTTTATTTTTAAATTAAAACATAACATCGTTTCCTTTCTTCCCATTCTTCTCTCTGTTCCTTCTCATGTAACACTGTTGATTTTCCTCAAATTCATGACCTCTTATTCTTGAATCGTTATATACATCTTCTAAGAATATAAATACAATCTGCACAGTCATATAATGTTATATGTATTTGAAAAAATATTGAGGTAGGGAATGATATAATTCAGCCTGACCTGCATAGAAAATTTGATCCTCCTTGCTTTACACTATCAAGAGCTGATATACTAGACATGTAATCTAACAATTCTTACATGTGTGTCAGTCAATTGTCACTAAATATCATAGACAAACAGTTTAGAGGAGAAAGGATTTCTTGTCCATAGATACTTGGCTTCATGTTTTTAGCATGTGGTAAGACAGAACATCATGGCAAAAAGAAAGTTTCTGAGCTCCTGCAGCCGAGAGAGAGAGAGAGAGAGAGAGAGAGAGAGAGAGAGAGAGAGAGAGAGAGAGAGAGAGAGAGAGAGAGAGAGAGAGAGAGAGAGAGAGAGAGAGAGAGAATACACATACCCTCAAAGGCAAGCGTCAGTGCCCTCCTCCAAACCAACCCAACTACTTTATAGCCCATTCATCAATGAATGACTACATCATTGATGAGGACCCTTGGGACCCAGTCATCATGCCTTTCATGAAAGCCTTTTAAGGGATCCTTACATCCATGCCAGGACATCTAGAATATTTAGTTGGTCCTGGGACCAACATTTAATTCTTTTTTTCGCTCCATTTTCATTTTCGTAATAAAGACTGTGATGTTTAGCTGTGTGTTAAAATATTTGTGGCTGGATAGCTTGTCTTTTTTTCATCTATCCCAGAATGTGTCGACTTTTTTCTTTTCTTTTTCTTTTCTTTATTTTTTTTGTCCCTTCATTGTGTTGAGGTTTTGTGGGGGTTGTGGGGTATTGTTTATATTGCTGTTTTTTTTTTAAGTTGTAAGAAGGAGAATCTGTAAATACAATGCTATATTATTGTCATGGTGGCTGATGTTTCATATTTCTGGTTTTGTTTGTTTTGTTTTTCTTTGTGGTTTTGTTTTGTCAAGTCTAATTGATCAGTTTGGAGTTTTCTGTTTTAAACTTCCCAGCAAATGAAAATTTTGCCTACAAATATTCAGAAGTAGTTCCTTCTATTTTTTTTTTCTACCATAAATACCAAATTTCAAGAAGAGGAGCAGCCTTACCAGGCCACAGAAGAAGACAATGCAGCCAGTTCTGATGAGACCTGATAGGCTAGGGTCAGATGGAAGGGGAGGAGGACCTCCCCTATCAGTGGACTGGGGGAGAGGTATGGGAGCAGAAGAGGGAGGGTGGGATTGGAAGGGACAAGGGAGGTGGCAACAGCTGTGATACAAAATGAATAAATTGTAATTAATAAAAATAAATTAAATTAATAAAAATTAATAAAATAAAAATTTTAAAGAAGAACAACATATTTTTTTCAGGTTCCCATGATTAACATGGTTGGTGGTATATATTTCTCCTTGTATCTTTCAGTGACGAGTACAGCTTTGTGAGTTCAGATTACATGCAAAAAGGGGGAGCACAGTTGGTTTCTCTCCAGTCTCTGGGTTACCCCCTACCCTGGTTACAAGAAACATCACGTCCATCTGTTTTAACAAATGCCCTCAGGAAAGAGAAGCCATCTGCAGGGCCTGCTCACTTATCTCCTGTTCTCTTCTCTTCTTGGAGCCGCTAAATGCTAATCATATTTCCAGTTTAATATTTCAAAGTTGAAACATTTATCTAACACGGTGTTTTGTTTCCAAAGTAGGTACATTAGTACACTCAGCCCTAGATACCCTGTGCATATGTTTAAACAAATAATCTGACTAGGAAAGAGGCCAGCGAGGTTCTGTTTTCCCTCAGTCCTTTAGATGACAATACTTTAAATCATAAGAAATCATTATAAACTCTTGCACAAATTTTGCAGTGTTGAACATAAATGTCCTGGGTAAGAAGTACTCAAACACTGCTGTAAAATAATATTTTATTTTATTTTACAGAGATGTGCTTCCCTCCAGTTTTGCATGAAGAAAAATAACATGTCTTGTCATATTTGTCCCTCTTACTCCTTAAGCTGTATTCTTTCATAGAGAAAACTTAACCACTAAAAAATATCTAAAGTTTTTCAAGTTATATAAACTAACAGTAGCTGATTTGCACTTTGTATTTTAACTTTTCCTAAATACGTATGCACAAATTCCATTACAAAATCCTTGAGCTTGAGATTCCTGTACATACTCAGTGTAATAGAACCCAATGTGAACTAGCCTTTTGGAGGCAGCTCATAATTTTGAGTCAGTCTATGAGAAAGGAAAACTGGTCCTATATATCTATCCTTCAGAGTTCTTGCTCTAGATATGAACACAAGGACAGTTTAATTAGAGCAGACTGAAATGTGATCAATGAGTAAGAAGTTTTTGCAAAGTCCTTTCAAGTTGAGAACAAATATCTATTTTATATCATTTTTCACATAACTGTTAATAGAAATATAGGCAACATGATATACAGATTAACTCTCTTAACATATATATAGTAAGTAAGTATTATTTGTACAGAATGGTTGACTCAGGTAAATATAAAACCTTGAAATACTGATTCCCAAGATAAAGTAGCAGGATCAGAAGTTCAAGATCAACTTCAGCTACATAGTATGTTGAGGCCAGCTTGGGACACATGAGAATCTATTTTTTAAAAAAGTCAGAAACAAATCACAACGTAGAATATTAACAATCTAAATAACAACAATTACTAGTAATGGTCAAAGTAATCAAAAATTTCTCAGAAGATTACTGAAGCCATTAAGACAATGCAACCAGTCCTGATGAGACCTGATAGGCTAGGGTCAGATAGAAGGGAGGAGGACCTCCCCTATCAGTTGACTAGGTGAGGGGCATGGGAGGAGAAGCTGGAGGGAGAGAAGGATTGGTAGGGCATGAGGGAGAGGCCTACAGTTGGGATACAAACTGAATAAATTGTAATAAAGAAAAATAAATAAATATTTAAAAGTAAATAAAAAAACAAAGAACCAAAAAATAGTAATAAAACATTTCATGATGGACAAATGAATATGTTATTTTCTCTGTCCAACTGAAAATAATTATTTGGTCCCAAACATTTACACTTATTCCTTATTATTTTAAACTGCTGAGAATTAAACCCAGTTTCTTGTGCATGCTAGGCAGTCTCCACAATGAGTCTAAATCTCACTTTTCCATAAATTTCCCTGTCCATCCAAAGTCATAGTTTCTACACCCTGATTAACACATTCTTAATTAATGTTGCAATTTTTCTAGCCCAAAGTAAGCTGTTCATGTACACAATAAGTTGCTGCGCTGTTTTTTTGAAATGTTACTTATGTCCTTTCTATTATTAAAACAACACCCTTCCATATTTTTATATTAATAACCAGTAGACTTTCCAAGTGAACAATATTCTTCAAGATTGTCATATCTAGATCTCTTCCAGGTTTGTCCCGTAAACCACAAAATTACACTTAGTAAATCACAGTATGTTTTGCCATTTTTGCCAAATATATCAATATATTCCTTATCAGATAAGGTTTATTTAAAAAAGAGAAACTGAACCAGAAATTTCTTACAAGTCTTTAACATACAAATAATTCATATTAATAAGGCAAATCAAAACCAAAACAGAACATGAGAGCCACAAAAAGTGTCTATAGGATCCCAGGTTTAAGAGCGAGCAGTATCTCTACAAAATGCAAGTCTATTAGATTTCCTGTGTTGACATTACAGGTGCTTCAGCTCCAAAGGTTGGTGTGAGTTGGAGGTGTGGATTGGTGTCAGTGGGAGAGACGTCATCAGAATTTTATTCTTGAGTCACCTTGGAAGTGTGATGTCTTTGCACTAGATTTAGAAGAAACAGCTGCTACTATTCGCTCATGCTGGAAGGACGCCGCAACTGAAGACAGGAAGAGAGGCCCTTATTCTGTCTTCTGACTAAACACTTTCACGTCACTAAGTTCTAAACAGTAAGACACTCTTAATAGGATGAGTGTGCAGATCCCCGTCTCCAAGATCGAGGAATGTATTACAAAAGTGGTGGTTACAGGAGCACATGATCCAAAACAGTTTCCTCCACTTTAGATAAACCTTAGCTTCTAGGTTCATCTGCTGCTCCAGCATCACCAATTATTTTGATTTATATTTGTCTCTGGCACCAGAACACGTTTTCCATTATGATCATCACATCAAGGTACTTTTGCAGTCCAGGACTACAGTCCTGTTCCTCCTCTGTCTTTCGGATTTGCATCCAAAAATGCTTGGTTTCTGTTTCTGATGTGATTTAAAAGTTGTTTTTTTGTTTTTTTTTAATGATAAACATTTATTTTTGTATAAGTCTTAGAACACAGTCCATGGGGATCTTATGTGAAGAGCGGATGGAGTGCGTTTTCCATTTGCATTTATGTCTCTCTCAAGATCACAACAGTCTATCTCTTTCTTCACATCATTATTGTTGTGCTAATTGCATCACCCACAAGTTCTCCCAGTTTAGAAATGATACCCCACTATTGTCTGCATATCCCAGATGTCAAGTGCTCATTAGTTGATAGAATTTTCAAAATGGATATATACAAAGATAGAACAGCAACGCAGGTCTCATGAATATATGAATATTAATTTCAGAAATTTAAAGAGGTTAGCTTTGTTAGAATATACATTTCTAAGCTTCCGTAATCTGTACCTTGTTGCTCTTCAACGATGGTTAATATTTAAGTGATTACAAGTAAGTAACTTCCAACAGTTCCAGATGTATCCCTGTCCAGTTATTGCTGGAGAAAAAAAAATATCAGAGGATTTTTTTTCTTTACTTCTTTATGAGCAAAATGGCATGTAAGTCAAGAACTATGAAAACGGCTTTCCCACCTGTGTGACATCCCAGGTATTACTCTCTGGCATCTACTCAAGTTCTATAGAAAAGGGGCATTCCCCCTGCTATCATTTTTTTTCATAGTATAGTAAAAATCTATGGGACTGAATATGAAGTTTTTTTTCAATCTGCAGATGGCCAGGGACCCCAAGAGAAAGGGCACATTTGAATTACCTCTTGGTTCTGGGTTTGATATGCAGGGCTGTATGCTTCATGTGTAGTGTCATGGGTAGTCTCAATTTATCTTCGATCACCAGGATAATAATATCTCTCTTGATACCACTATTGTCTAAAGTTAGTTGTTTCATAAGCTGGTCACAGTTAAGTCAACTTAAATTTTTCAGAGGTAAAATCTAACCCATTTGGATATTGACATTATGCATAAGCATTGTAATATAAAACTAAAATCATGGGCATGAGACCAAGCAAGAATCTGATAGATCACAGGCTTATTAATTCTGTGGGCATAGGAATGCTGAGCATGCTGCTGTCAGTCATGAGCTCACTGAATTAAAAACCAGCTTTATTCACATACTCTCAGTCTTCATTCTGAAGCTAAGCTTTAAGTGCTTGTGCCTGTGCTGGTAGAAGAAACAGAGCAACAGAGGATAAAAATAATAAAAATCACTGGATAGATATTTTCAAAATTAAGTCAGATCTTTGCTCCTGTAGAAGTGAGGATTCATTCTACTCTACAAAGTTTTATCCCAAATAGCTAAGGATCATGAACACTTTTTGAGGTATTTCTTAGCCATTTTTTTCTTTCTTTTTTTTTTTTTTTTTGTAGAACTCTGTATTTAGATCACTAGCCCATTTTTCAATTGGGCCATTTGATTCTTTGAGTTCTATATTATTTTTGACATGAATTAACTAAGTAACTGTTGACATTAATCATCTGTCAAATGTAGATTAATCCCCCTTCTTATTCTGTGGGTTTCCTCTTCACTCAGTTATTGCTTTCGCTGTGCATAGCATTATCATTTTAGGAAGTCCAGCTTCTCAGTTGTTGGCCTTAGGTCCTAGGCAAATGAAATCTTTTTTTTTTTTTTGTAAAGTTCTTTCCTACATGTATTTTTTAGGGTAAAGCCTATGTTTTGTTCTAGTAGTTTTAGCATTTCTGGTTTCAAATCAAATTCTTTGATTAATTTGGAGCTAAGTTTAGGTTCAGGAAAACAGACATGGGTCAATTCCATTAAAAATGGATAAGTTAAACAAAGCATCTGATAGCAATGTTGGCCAGGTTTTAGAGAAAGGAGAACCCTTGTTCACTTTTTGTGGAAATTCAATTTGAGCAACCAATTCAATCTAATCTGGGAATCAGTATGTAGAATCTACAAAGAATTAAAATTAAACCCCTTAGCATATGCCCACATAATTTGGCATTCTACCCCACAGATACTTGCTTGACAATGTTCATTGTGCCCTATGCACAACGCTAGAGAATGAAAACAACTCTAATATTCTTCAACAGAAGAATGGACAACAGGAAAATGCTGCACATACAAAACAGAACTCCATGAAGCTGCAAAGAAGAGTGAGATGAGATCTGAAGGACGGAGAAAAGAGCACACGGAGTGGACCAAGACCCAGAAAGCCAAATCTTCAGATCTGAGCAATGGAGTAATTACAGAAGGCTTGAGAGCATAAAGGAACAACTGGGGGTAGCATTAAGAAGAAAAAGAAATATGCAATGGGGAAGAGAAAAATAGGGAGCAAGGTTCCAAGCAGAGAAGGGTGAAGGAAAACCATACAAAGGAGTAGGAAAGAAGTACAAATAGCACCAAAGTTGTTAGATGAAGCCTCAAGAAATCATATTTATTTTGTATTTGCCTGAAACTATATGCAACATATATACATATATGGTTTCATACAGATAGATGTGTTAATATATCCATATATCTATAGATAGATATTAAACAAAGTTATACCAATTGGGTAGGCAATGTTGCCCACAAGAACCATATGTGAACAACCCCAGTATCAGGAAGAAGAAACCTTCTTATAAGTGATTGGTCAGGATGGTTCAAGTGACTCACAAAATGACATAGACTATTACTGTTGGCCCTGGTTTCCTCTCTGAGGTTGAAGTTAAGCTCCTGTTGCTGAAGTCATCACACACTTAGGGCACAAGATTTAGATGATCCATGATGGATCGAACCTAAAAGGCTTATTTCTGTGCTCTAGCTTACGTATTACCAACAATTACTATGCAAGCTTTTAGGAGAGAGAAGCAGTTAATAGTCTTAGGCATCTGTGATACCTATGAATCACAACAGTGACCAGCAGGTCAAGATGTTTGTTAAGATGCAATAAGGGGCTTTCATATGATGGCAAGCAACAGCTATAAAGTTAAGGCCCACTCAACAGGACAGAAATTATGTCTGGCACTAGAAATCCAGCCAGCTTACTGAGGCTAGTCAGGTCATGAATCTAGAAGAAACTCTAGTACCATCGTTTTGATAGATAATCTCAGTACTTAACTATAATCTGAATTGTATCCTTCTACCCAGAGGTAAGCGAGGGTAAGCAAAGGTATCATCACTCATCAGAAAGAAGCTCTCTAAACAGAAAACCACAGCTAGACACACAGTTAGATCAACAGGCTATGATGAGCTCGCCCCAATGGATATATCTGCAATGCAGTCCCTGAGAGTGTGGTTCAGAGTACATTGTGGGAAAGGCCATGGGAAGCGTATTAAGAGCCAGCATGTAAGGAAGTCAACTGCAAGACTGTCTTCTAGAAATGGTTTCATAAGAAAATCCCAAACAATAACAATTCTAATAGTGCCCCACTCCTAGAAAAAATATTACAGGCAACCAACGAGTGCTGAATTATCCTCTTTCAGGGATGAACCTCCCAACTGGTTATGCAATCCAAGTGGCCAGCCTTGAAACCATATATGTGCCAACAACAAAAACAGCCAGTTGTGTTTATATGTTTATGCACACACATGTGTGTATCTGTATACACACATATATGTATATAATGGTAATCAAAAGCAAGTGGCTATTATTTTTAGAATGGGAGGGGACATGGAAGGAAAGAGATGTTTAAGGGACTAGAAATAAGAAAAGGGAAAGCAATTATATTTTAAAATGCATTAAATTTATCAAGCAAAATTATTACACTATAGGAGGTATATTTTAAAATTAATACTCACTTAAACAGATGAAAGACTCTTAAAGCCAAGCAATTATGTAAGAAATGTTCTTTGCAATCAATTCCTTAATGTGTTTCAAAGCTTTATGTGGTATATTGATCTGTAGTTGACATTTTTGCAGCTGCTTAAATTCAATATATTTTTACCAGTGACTGAAATAAACATGAACATGCCCATGTAACTACATTTCTTTTCAGTTATAATTTTACCTAGCACTTAATGTTACATCTGGACATTTGTGGTTATAAAGTGCATTAGAGATACAGAGACAAGCCTTAGATCCAATCTGCGTGTTATTGGACAGGAAAGCATCCAAGAGCCTGCTTCTTCCTCAGAGTACCAGCTGATGAAGAGTGGCAGGTGCCTGTTGAATCTCTTCATGTGCTCTAATGAGCCCGAAAATGACATTCCAGTTCAAAATGCCTCTGGGAGGCTATCAAGAAATGAACTCTGACTAGTTTTAAAAGGACTTGTTAGTAAAGAAGACAGTGTTTATTGTGAAAATATATCATATTGGCGAGTGTCTGTAAAGGAACTTTAATCCAATAACATGGCTGCTCTGACTAGGGATCACATCTAGGTCTGAAGTCTGTGATCAGACTGCAATTCAGAAATGCACCATGACTTTAATCTCTCTGGCTGGAATAAATCATGCCATTGGTATACACCTTTATTCCCAAACAATGAAGGTAAAGTTAGTTTGCAGAAAGAAGCATCATTTTTGAAAGTGACAAAGTGAAGATTTGACAGAATGAGTTAGAGACTGAATGCACCCAGCTCTCAGGACAGCAGACAAGAGTGGTAGAATTTAGACACTAGAGTTGGATACAGTGCAGAGAGAATAGAGAAAACAATAAAGTAGAGAGTTCAGTAAAGAAGACAGTACAGTAGAGACGTGAGTAGATCTGGATACAGGAGAGACTGCTGTGGAATTGAGTTGATGGCCATTCAGTTGGTGGCAGTTCAGTTGGAGGAGTTCAGGAGCAATTTTGCTGGGAGAGTTTTAGAGAGACAGGTTGAATAGGGAACAAGCTAGACACAGGTGAAGACAGAATGAGCCAGAGAATTAGGAGCCAGAATATGAAAACAGATTGCAAGAGTGAGTTTGAGACCCAGCAGAGCGCTTCAGTCAGAAGCTGAGAAGCAGTTTGAATTAGTCAGCATAGAGAGGAGTTTCAGCCAGAACAACTGACTTGAACTAGCCAGCCAGAGTTTAAAAAGAGCTCAAAAGGGTTGATGATTCAGCAGTAAGCCTCTGAGATGACAATTATATCTGGTGAATAGCAGTTACTTTTACAAGTGTCACAATAAGCTATTTATAGAGAAGAAAATAAAAATTTGTTTTATGGCATCAGCTGAAGAGAAAACTAGGAGTCTTGAACGAATCAAGAGCGCCAACTAGCCTCAGAAATGGACCTCAGGAATCAGAAGGTCTATTAAATGCTTTAAAAATGTTCTATAGATGATTTTTGATGAAAATATCAATATGGAAATGTTTTAATGAACTCATCCCATGCAATTTTTACTAAAGGCTTATATAAGTCTTTCCATTGGTTATCTACTAAAATGTTATGACAACCATAGAAAACAGCAATAATTTCATTTAAAATGAGTTAATTAATAAATATACTGTTTATTAATATTTGAGTTGCCATCCTGGGAAAAGGTTACTGTCTCTAAGCAATCATTATAAATGTAGTTCTGGAGTAAGAAAGGGGCTCTGATTTGTATCTACATATTTCTTAGTTGTCTAAGGAGCATCATGAAGTCAAAATGCTTGAAGAAAAATACCTGGAGGACACTCATAACTTTGAAGCAGATAAAGAAATGCTATGGAAGAGACAGGGAAGGAGATATTAGATTTATGAGAATGATTGGATATCAAGGAACAGCCAAGTGCGAGAAGGGAATGTTTAAAGAAAACTCTGGCAGAAACTCCAGACAGCCTGACCATACAAGGAAACACCAGATGATTTTAGCTGTTAGCTAAGAAAGAGTTTTTGAGACAATTTATTGCATGTTCAGGATCAAAGACCAAAACCTGAGTAATAAATAGGAAGGAGTAAATGAGCATAACAGACTCGGTGTAAATTTTAAAATAAAAAGCAATTAGGTGAAACACACACGCTCTGGTGGAGACAGTAACAAGCATGAGTTATTTTGTTTCATTTTCTCCTTAGAGGCAAGTTCAATAGAACTCATTGTTAGAGGCCTGTGAGAACACCACAGAGGAAGAGGCTGTACTAACAAAAGGAGAGAAAATTAATGGGGCACAGTCTGTGAAAAACACACTGAACTGAGTAGAGACCATCCAGAAAACATCAAGTCTAAGGTTTTATGAAGAATTCCCATCTCTGGGACAGGATGAAAAGAAGGATGGTGGTCAAGACTGGTTGGGGGAGCTTCTACAAGGTACAGCAGGAAGGACCAATGAAGTTGCAGACAGGTATCCCTAGAGTCAATTTTGATATACTTTCTCAGACTTTACAGGCCTTCATTAAATGTGATTCAATAATGCCATTATGCTCCTAAATGAATGGATAAATAGGAAAAGAACTGGCCATGGAAGAGACCTTCATTTAGGCTTGCATGTAAGCATTTGAAAGGCCAGTGTGACTACTCAGCATTGACTCTGCCTCTCAAGAAGTAGTCTCATGGAGATTCAACCCCCCCCCCCTACCATGTCATCCTGCTGATTTTACTTTGGTTTTCATGTTTCCAAGCCAGTAAAAGTCCTCTCTCAAAGCACGCTGATACTTTGAGTAAAGAATGGTATTTAGTACAGAGAAATACACTTTATTCATTATTTCTGAGAAGGTGAATTCAACCTTCCAGACATAGATAAGTGTACTTCTTGTGATGTGCAGGAAAAGCTTGTCTTACACTAAGATTTTGCATGTGCCTCCTCCACTAGATTTTAAGCTTTTCAAATTCAAAATGTCTTAAAATGATTTTATCCTGTGCATTTAAACTGTTTTATTTATTGAGAATCTCTGAAGGCCTCTAAAAAAATTCTTTACTTAAAAAAAAAAACTCATTTGTGTGTGTGTGTGTGTGTGTGTGTGTGTGTGTGTGTGTGTGTGTGTGTGTGTGAGACAGGGTCTCAGAATATAACTCAGGCATGCCTGGAACTCAGATCATACTTGGTATTTATTCTACTTTTACTGCATTCTATATTGATCAAGCAAAGGCATAACAAACATATTTTTCACAATGTGTAATATATATTAATAGGACAGGCCTATGTCAGTATGGTTTAAAGTGTTTCCATATTATCATAATCTCTTGTACTTAGTTCGGATAATGATTACATGTTTAGCTGTCCATGAGATGATAAGAAACCCCAGATAGTAATATCTTACCATTGATCAGGATAGTAAATGTTTCCTGTGTTAAATCTATCTGAACAAAATGCTCAGATTCTACAAAACCAAACCAAAACGAACATTAACAGAACAAAACAAAAAGTAAGGAATAGCAGAGTAGATAAATCAAAGTTGTCACAATCAATATTCATGTATTCTTAGAAATCACTAAGCTTATTTAAAGTTATTTGAGAAAGTTCAAATGCATGGTTGAATTAGAACCTAAAATTCAGGACAGTGTTGAGTAAAGACGCAGGTCTATGATGGATGACTCATGATTTATTTTAGTTTGCAAAAACAAAAGAACACATAACCAATTTTGTCTTTAAGAAACTTTTTAAATTAATAAATTTATTTACTTTACACCCAGATAGCAGTACCCTCCCTTCTTTCTTCCAGGTCCCATCCTCCCTCCTTCTCCCCCATCACCCTTTCCATATTCCTCAGATAAGGTGAGGTCCCACATACCCACTGAAGCTCATTAAGTTGCACAAAATAGAGTCCATGTCAGAGACAGCCCCTGCTTGCATTAGTAGGGGACTTACATGAAGCCTGAGCTGCCTCTCGGCTACATCTGTGTGGGGGGCCTAGATGCAGTCTATGCATGCTCATTGGTTGGTGCTTCAGTCTCAAAAAGCCTCTCTGGGTCCTGGTTAGTTGTTGCTGTTGGTCTTCTTGTGAGCTCCTGGCACCTCAATGTCATTCTATCCTTCCTCCCATTTTTCTGCAACACTCCTTACCCTTTGCCCAAATTTTAGCTGTGAGTCTCATCATTTGTTTTGATCTGCTGCAGGGTGGAACCTCTGACACCCTGCAGCTGTGATAGGCTCCTGTACTGTTCCTTCTCTTCAGCCACTGTTAATAACTATTCTATTTCCACTTATGAGTGAGTTTTAAGCATTCTCCCCTGGGTCCTGCTTGTTACTTATCTTCTTTGGGTCTGTGAATTGTAGTATGTTTATCCTATACTATAAGGTTAAAATCCACTTGTAAGTGAATACAAACCATGTGTCTTCTGGGTCTGGGTTACTTCACTCAGGATAATGATCCATCCATTTGCCTGCAAATTTCATAATTTTCTTGTTTTTAATAGATGAGTAGTATTCCATTGTGCAAACAGATATACCACAATTTTGGTATCTATTTGTTAGTTGAGGGACATCTAGGTTGTTTCTAGAGTCTAGCCATTACAAAAAAAGTTTCTGTGAACATAGTTGAACAACTGTACTTGCTGTGTAATTGAGCGTATTTCGCATATATGCCTAAGAGTGGTATTGCTGCGTCTTGAGGAAGCGCTATTCCCAGTTTCTGAGAAAGTACTAGATTGATTTCCAAACTGGCTGTACAAGTTTACATTCTCACCAGCAATGGAGGAGGGTGCCCCTTTCTCCACATCTTCTCCAGCATGTGTTGTCACTTGAGTTTTTGGTCCTAGGCATTCTAATGGGTGTGAGGTGAAATCTCAGGGTTGTTTTTTTTTTTTTTAATTTATTTATTTTTATCTCAATCACAGGTTAGGTACTTTGAATCCCAGGCGTAGCCCCCTCCCCCATTCCCTCCTACCCTCCCACTCCCTCCCTCATCTCCTTCTTCCCCGCCCCCTCCAAGTCCACCAACAGGGGAGGACCTCCTTCCCTTCCATCCAACCCCAGCTTATCCTCTTCAGCAGCACATATACTAAAATCAGGGTTGTTTTGATTTGCATTTCTTTAATAACAAAGGACACTGAGCATTTCTTTAAGTGCTTCTCAGTCTTTCGATATTCCCCTTATTAAGAATTCTTTGTTTAGCTTTGTAATTGGATTATTTGGGGGGGGGTTGGTGTTTAATTTCTTGAGCTCTTTATATATTGTGGATATTTGCCTTTTGTCAGATGTAGGATTAATGAAGATCATTTCCCAATCTGTAGACTTCAGTTGAGTTCTATTGACAATGTCCTTTGCCTTACAGAAGCTTTTCTGTTTCAAGGGATCCCATTTATTAATTGCAGATCTTAGAGCCTGAGCTGTTGGTGTAGTGTTCAGGAAATTGTCTCCTTTGCCAATAAGTTCAAGGCTCTTCCCCACTTTCTCTTCATAAAACCAGATTTAGAGTATCTAGTTTTATGTTGAGGTATTTTATCCATTTGGATTTGAATTTTGTACAGGGTGATAAATATGGCTCTATTTGTATTTTTCTATATGTAGACATCCAGTTAGATTAGCACCATTTGTTGAAGATGCTTACTTTTTCCATTGTATGGTTTTGGCCCTGTTGTCAAAAATCAAGTGTCTGTAAATGTGTAGATTTATCTCTTGATTTTTATTTTATTCCATTTAATCAACCATTCAATTTTATGATAGAACCATACAGTTTTTTTATTACTATTGCTCTGTAGTATTGCTTGAAGTCAAGGACAGAGATACCTCCAGAAGTTCTTGTATTGCATGGTATTGTTTTTGTTATTCTTGGTTTTTGTTTTCTCATATAAAGTTTAGAATTGTTATTTCACGGTCTGTAAAGAATTTTGTTGGAATTTTGGTAGGGACTGCATTGAATATGTAGATTGTTTTTGGCAGGATGGCCATTTTTTATTATGTTAATCCTACCGATTCCTGAGCATGGGAGATCTTTCTACCTTCTGATAGCGTCATCACTTTCTTTCTTCAGAGACTTGAAGTTTTTGTCATAAAGGTCTTTGACTTCCTTGATTAGAGTCACCCCAAGGTACTTTATGTTATTTGTGGCTATTGTGAAGGGGGTTCTTTCCCTAACTTCTTTCTCAGACCTTTTCTTATTTGTATACAGGAGAGCTACTGATTTTTTAAAATTAATCTTGTATCCAGACACTTTGCTGAAGGGATTGATCAGCTGAAGAAGTTCTCTGGGGGACACTTTGGGGTCACTCGTCTATACTATGATATCATCTGCAAATAGTGATACTTTGGCTTCTTTTCCAATTTGCTTCCCCTTGATCTCCTTTTGATGTCTTATTGCATTGGCTAGGACTTCAGGTACTATATTGAAGAGATACTGTAAGGGTTGGGAGCTTTCTCTTGATTCTGATTTCAATGTGATTGCTATAAGTTTCTTTCCATTTGATTTGATGTTGGCAATACAGGCTTGCTGTACATTGCCTTTATTGTGTTTAGATGTGTTTATTGTATCCCTGACCTTTCCAAGACTTTTAACATAAAAGATATTGGATTTTGTTGATTGCATTTTCAGCATTTATTGAGATGATTGTGTGTGTGTGTGTGTGTGGTTTATTTTTTTCTATCAGTTTGTTTATATGGTGGATTATGTTGATGGATTTCCATATATTGAATTATCCTTGAATGTCTGGAAGGAAGCCTACTTGATCATGGATGATATTTTTGATGTTCCCTTGGATCTGGTTTGTATTTTGTGGAGAATTTTTGCATCAATGTTCATGGGGAAAATTGGTCTCAAATTCTCCATCTTTGTTGGGTCTTTGTGTGCTTCTGGCATTGGGGTGACTGTGGTCTCATAGAATGAGTTTGGTAATGTTCTTTCTGTTTCTATTTTGTGAAATAGTCTGAGTGTTGGTATTAGTTCTTCTTTAAAATTTGGTAGAATTCTATGCTAAAACCATCTGGCCCTGGGCTTTTTTTTTTTTCTTTTTTTGGATAGGAGACTTTTGATGACTACTATTTCCTTATGTATTGTAGGGCCATTTGATTTAATTTTGGTACATAGAGTCTTTAAAAAAACTGTCTATTTCATTCAGATTTTCCAATTTTTCAAAATACAGGCTTTTGAAGTGATTCTTTGAATTTCCTCATTGTCTGTTGTTATGTCCCCCTTTTCATTTTTGACTTTTTTTTAAGATACTGTCTTTCTGTCTTTTAGTTAGTTTGGCTAAGGGCTTGCATATCTTGTTGATTTTCTCAAAGAACCAGTTCTTAGTTTTGTTGATTCTTTGTATTGTTCTCTTTTTTTTCTATTTTCTTGATTTCAACCCAGAGTTTGATTATTTTCTGTCATCTACTCCTCTTGGCTGTGTTTGCTTCTTTTTTTTTTAAGCTTTCAGGTGATTTGTTAAGTTGCTAATATGGAATCTCTCCAATTTCTTCATGAAGGCACTTAGTGCTATGAACTTTCCTCTTAACACTGCCTTCTTTGTGTCCCATAAGCTTATGTTTATTGTGCCTTCATTTTTATTAAGTTTAAGAAATCTTCAATTTCTTTCTTATTTCCTTCCCGACACAGTCATTGTTGAGTAGGGAGTTATTCAGTTTCCATGACTATGTCAGCTTTTTGTTATTTCTGTTGTTGCTGTTGAAGTCCAGATTTAATTCTCGGTGAGCTAATAGAGGACAATGGGTTAATACAATTTTCTTGTATCAGTTGAAGTTTACTTTGTGACTGACTATATGGTTGATTTTGGAGAAGGACCTGTGTGTTGCTAAGAAAAAAGTATATTATTTTGTGTTTGTGTGAAAAGTACTGTGGACATCTATTAGCTTTATTTGATTCATGACTTCTGTTAGCTTCATTATTTCTCTGTTTAGCTTCTGTCTTGAGTAGATGTCAATTGGTAAAAAATGGTGTTTTGAAGACAACCAGTACTAATGTGTGGGGACTGATGTGTGATATAAGCTTTAATAGTGTTTCATTTACAAATGTGAGTGCCCTTGTTTTGGCGGCATAGACGTTCAGGATTGAGATGGCTTCTTGGGGGATTTTTTCTTTGATGAGTATGAAGTGTCTTTCCCCATCTTTTTTGATTAATTTTGGTTGAAAATTTTTTTATTAGCTAGTAGAATGGGTACTCCACATTGATTCTTGGGCCCTTCAGCTGGATAAACACCTTTAGCAAAGTGTCTGTATACAAAATTAACTCAAAAAATTTGAAGCCCTCCTGTATACAAAAAACAAAACAAAACAAATTGGCTGAGTAAGAAATCAGGGAAACAATACCCTTCACAATAGCCACAAATAAAAGACCTGTATGGAAAAAAACCTTCAAGTCTATGAAGAAAGAAATTGAAGAAGATATCAGAAAATAGAAAGTTCTCAGATGCTCATGGTTAGGTAGAATTTAACATAGTGAAAATGGCCATCCTACCAAAAGCAATCTAAAGATGTAATGCAATTCCCATCAAGATGCCAACACATTTTTTACAGACTTTGAAAACAAAATTCCCAATTTCATATGGTAAAACAAAAAACCCATAATAGCTATAAGAATCCTGTACAATAAAAGATCTTCTGGAGGTATCTCCATCCCTGATCTCAAACTGTACTATAGAGTAACAGCAATAAAAACTGCACAGTACTGGCATAGACACAGACTGGTGGATCAATGGAATCTAATTGAAAACCAAAAATAAACCCACACACCTACAGACACTTGATTTTCAACAAAAAAGCCAAAACCATGCCATGGAAAAAAAAAAGAGAGAGAGAGCATCTTCAACAAACGGTACTGATCTAACTGGATATCTACGGGTAGAAAATGCAAATAGATCCTTACTTATCACCCTGCACAAAAGTAAAGTCTAAGTGGATGAATGACCTCAACATAAAACTAGACAGACTAAATCTGTTAGAAGAAAAAGCAGGGAAGAGCTTGACCTCATTGGCACAGGATACAACTTCCTGAACAGAACACCAACCACCCAGGCTCTAAGATCAACAATCAATAAATGGGACTTCATGAAACTGAAGAGCTTCTGTAAAGCAAAGGACACTGTCATCAAAACAAATCGACAACCTACAGACTGGGAAAGGATCTTCACCAATCCTATTTCTGACAGAGGGCTGATATCCAGAATATATAGAGAACTCCTCCATCTCTGTTGGCGATTCTTACCTTTGGCATTCCTGTTCTTTTCCCTAAGTTTTCCATCTCCAGGATTTCCTTGTTTTTTTATTTTTGTTATTTGTTTTTCTGTTTTCAGGTCTTGAACCATTTTGTTCATTTCTTTCACTTTGATTGTATATTCCTGCATTTCTTTAAGTGATTTATTCGTTTCCTCCTTAAATGCCTCTTTTTGTTTGATTGTGTTTTCCTGCATTACTTTGAGGGATTTGTTCATTTCCTTTTTAAAGCTGTCTTCCTGCTTTGTAACCACAGAATTAAGGTCATTTTCCTGTGTTTCAGCTGTGTTAGGATATCCAGAGCTTGTTACCATATTGCTCTTTTTTTTGTTGATTTTTGTTTTTATGCTGGCCTTTAGTCATCTGATTTTCCCTGGTGTTGGCTGGTTGCTCCTAGAACCTGCTTGGTCTTTCAAGCTTGCAAGAAGAGCTCTAAGTAGTGGGTTGGGAGTTTGGATCTCCACACATAGCCTACAGTTTTGTTCTCCTAGTTGTGTTTCAGTTGGACCTATAGCAATGATTTAGGGTGTAGGTTTCTAACCTGTGAGATTCTACAAGGTCCTGAAGGTCTACTGATTCATGCTAGAGGCATGAATCATAGGCTGATCTGCACCTAGGATCCAGAGTCGTCATTAGGATGGCAGAAATGCCTGGAGAGTCTGAGGGCAATACTATACAGGTCTGGCATCCAGGGTCCTTCTCTCACTCCTGAGAAACACTAATGGTCACTGGAATTGTATAGTCAACAGTGTGACTGCCTGGTTGAACTGCAGTAACTGTACTCCTTAGAATAGGCAGTAGGTACCAGGTACGAGGAGCCTAAGAACTTGTGTGACTCTTTGACCTGCCAGTCATCTGCAGGGAGTCTGGAACTGCATGTCTCTGGCTTCCAGGATGCATCTTCTTGCCCAGGAAACACAGTCATTGGGGTTTTGGAGTTGCTTGGTCCACAGTATCTGATCTTCTGCTCCTCAGATATAGTATGTGATGGGCACTGCAATCTTGGAAAAACTCTTTAAAAAATTAGTTCTGGAGAGGGCAGGGTCAGGAAGACAGGGGCTTGCAAAGAGAAGAGAAACTTTTGGCAGGAACTTCTTTGTGACAAGTTGGAGACCTACGACAGGGTAGGCTCCTGGGCATATGTGAGGGACACTCTATCTAAGACTCCTAGTAACAGGGGTCATGGAGACTAAAGAGATCACCGTCTAACTAGACAGACTCCTAGTGGAGGGAAAGAACACCAACCCACCCAAAAACACTTTAATCCAAAATTTACCCTGCCTACAAGATGTGCAGGGGCAAAAACAGCAGAGACTGAAGGAATCAATCATTGCCCAGCCCAACTTGAGACTCACCCCATGGGAGACAGCCAGTCTCTGACATGATTAAGGATACAGACAGGAGCCTAGCATAGCTATCCCCTGAGTTGTTCCACCCAGCAGCTGATAGAAACAGATGCAGAAACCCACAACCAATCATTGGGTGGAAGAGTTGGGGGAAGGATAGAAGCATGCAAAAGGGCAGGAGCTCCACAAGGAAACCAACAGAGCCAACTAACCAGAGCCTCGGGGGTGGGGGGAAGGAGTCTTTTGAGACTGAAGTACCAATGAGAAGCATGCATGGACTGGACTTACGTCCCCTACACACAAGTAGTTCTTGGGCAGCTCGGTCTTCATGTGGGTCACTTAGTCAAGGGAGTGGATCCTGACATAGACTCTGCTGCCTGCTTTTCAATCACTTATTTTCCCCTGGTGGGGCTGCCTGTCTAGGCCACAGGGGACAGAGAGTGCACTCGGTTCTGATGCAACTTGATATGCTGGGATGGGTGGGGAGAGAGGGCTCCCCTTTTCTAAGGAGTAGGGGAGGAGGGATAGAGGAAACAGAGGGAGGGTGAGAGACCTACAACTGAGAGGCAAAGTCTTAAACGTGCAGTTGTGTCCTAAGCAAGATCGCGTACTTTCAAATTAGTAAACCAGGAGGGCTCTGTGTATTGAAAGAGATACCGATTCTTATACTGCATGATGGAAGGTCTTCAGAAGAGAATTTTATTCTCCATAAAAGTGTCTGAAATGATGTTTTGGGCAAAATTTTATCATTATGGTATCCAGCCAGTAGAAACTGGTAGAATAGTCTTAACAGGAAAGAGATGGTTTTAAGAAATGATAACTTAAAATAGTAGTGCTATTTTGAAAGCCGCTAGATTTGTGAAGTATGTATATGAATTTCATGGAGAATGAGTGTAGACATCAAAAATGTCATATGTAATTATAAACAGTTACCTATGAGGATAATCTGTACTTTATATAAAGTACCCAAATAATCTTTAAATAATAATTTAAATGCTGAGTATTAATCCTAGACATTATATGCTTTAAAACATTATTTTCTTTGTTTTGAGAAACTACTATATGAGGTCCCTTTCTTACCATAAGTTCACCCCCAAAAAAGTTAAAATCACACTAGAGTCTAGGGATAAGAATAACAAAACATATTGACATATTATGACATATTATGCAAATATTTGGCCACAGATTAATAAAATGTACTAAGAAAGCCTGTAGATATAAAATAATGAAATTTTAAACTCTATCAAATTATTATATATAACTCAAAACTTACTAATGATTATATTTTTGAACTCTAATAAGTATTATTTTTGAAGCAATGCTGATTTGTTCTTTTGAACTCATTACTTTATATACAATTTTTTAATTCAATAAAATTTATAAATTCAAACTTACAGAAAACTGAATTATAAGGACTGTCTTCCCATTATGTGTTTACTGTGTTCTACTCCTATTTTCTTGTTAACAGCATCCAATGTTTAAAAAAAAAACTTAAATTAGACAAAGCAACATATTTAATTGAGATGTTTTTGTTCAATTCCTTTGAGGCTGACTCATGAATGTCTTAAGTTGCTAATCCTGTGACTAATTGCCTGTAACAAATTGACTACTGGACCTGAATAGAAGTTTGCACCCTAGTCCAACAGCCAAAGTGGTGGGGGTAAGGGTAAGAGCTGAAGCATGACTCCCTTCTGTTCTAGATGGGAATAGTGGCAAAGGTGACTGTGCTCAGGCCATCAGAGAGAAGAATGAGAACTACAAGCCTGCCTCAGAACTTTCCTCAGAGTCGGCCTGTAGGTCAGTCCTGGAACCATGTATTTGTGGGACTCAAGTCTGACTTAAAGCCAATGACGGAAAATTCCGATTTAGTGCTTTGTGGGATTTCTCTGATGTTCAGTGGGCAGCTTCCCAAACACACTCCACGGTGTCCATGGCAAAGCTACCATTAGGTTGCCTTATGAATAACATTGACAAATTCTGACTCAAAATCTTAGCTACCATAATATTTCAAACATGGATGAGCACTTTCATAATAGGGCATCATAACTGTATCAACCATCAACACAAGTATGAAATTCTACTACAAGTATGAAAGTCTCAAATTCAAGTATAACATTTAAAATGTATATGGCAAAATGATGAGTTAAGGGTTATTCTAAAGGGCTGCAGTCCCAAGCCAATCGAGAAATGCATAATTAGCTGTGGACATAAATAGAAAGACACAACACAGTCAAACAGCAGCACAGCAAGTCAACAACTTGCAGCAACATTTTTCTTTAGTTTCCCCTACTAGTAATTATCCAAAACAAAAAGCTTGAATTTCATGAGGAAATAACTAATACTAATAGTACATACATATTGTTAATGACCAGCTCTTGATCGCCTTCCCCTAGGGGGAGCAGCCTTGCCAGGCCACAGATGAAGACAATGCAGCCAGTCCTGATGAGACTTGATAGGCTAGGATCAGAAGGAAGGGGAGGAGGAGGACTCGTGTCAGTGTACTAGGAGAGGGGCATGGGAGACCAAGCATAATATTTAAAATAATTATATATTAAAATCATGAATTACTAAAATTATATGTGTATTCTATATTATTTTCCCCAGTTATTTTTGTAGTCTTCCCTACATGTTCTATAATATTTTTATATGTAATCTGCTTAACATTTCCAGTGGATTTTCATCTTTACTTATGACAGGTTCTTCTTTTTTATTTCTTATATTCATTACACAAATGACGGTCTTCATTGTGACACTTTCTGAATGAGAATGGCCCCCATGGGCTCATGTATTGGAATACTTGGTCTCCATTTGTTGGAATTGTTTAAGAAGAATTAGGAAGCTTGGCCTTGTTGGCTGAGATATGTCACTGGGGTGGATTTTGAGGTTGCAAGAGACTGGTGTCATCCCCAGTTGCTTTGCCTGAATTATAATTGTGTTTCAAGATGTGAACACTCAGCTACTACTCCAGTGTCATGCTTGCCTGCCTCCGCCATGCTCCTGTCATGTTATAGACTGACACTCTGAAATCATGAGCCCCAAATAAAAGATTTCATAAACTGTCTGCATCATGGTATCTCATCACAGTAAGAGAGAAGTAACTAAGATACTTTCACACATATGTAATATACCCTCCATTCTTGTTCATATCCTCTTTAGTCTATCTTGTCCTGACTTCCTACTCTGGTCCCATTCTTCTTCCCAAGTAGTCTACTTTATACTTTCATGTCATACATATTTTAATTCTAATATATATTCTGTGTATGAGAAATAAGTGATATCTGTCTTCCTGAGTGTGGTTTAGCTAACTTAACATGATGGTCTATAGTTCTATTTTCTAGAAAATGATAGCATTTCATCTTCTTTTTCATTGAAAAATAACATTGCAGGTATATATGATTTTTGAAAAATCTCTTCATCTGTCCATGGGCAACATCCACACTTACTATATCACTTGGAAATTGTAAAAAGTACTGAAACAAATATAAATTCTCATGTCTCTATGTTGAATGCTAATTTAGGCTCTTATGGGTATATACCTAGCAATGACATACCTGGGTCATATAATAGTTATACTTTTAGTTTTTGTAGGGATTTTCACATTGATTTCTACAGAAGTTGTATTAATTTAAATTCTTCCCAGCATCACATAAGGGCTTCTTCCTCCCACATCCTCACTAAAAGCTGTTCTTTTTAATTAAAAAAAATCATACAATACAGTTTATTATATTATTTCCTCTCTGCAACAACTCCTGGAAACTCTATACTTTCCTATGCATACAATTTCATGTTTTTTAAAATCTTTCTTGGTTTTTGTTTGTTTACTTGTTTTATGTTGTTGCTTATTTTCCTAATGACTTTCGTTTGAGTGGGTGAGACAGAGCCTAAGTATGAATTGAATTGCATGTCTATTATGTCTAAGGGATCTCCAGCAAAATTTTAGGGCAGAGACAGACTGACAGACAGGGGGCAGTGTTACTAACTAAAATATTGATAAATTCTATTTCCATGAGAACCACGTTATTTAGGCAAATTTCTACTGGCTTTTATACTGGTTTATTATTTACAGAGAAATGAAGCTGAAGAGGACAGCCTTCCAACTGGGTGGCTATTAGGCTGAACTCCTATTTTCCTGTTGACACAACCCAGTCTAGATAGTTTGCATCTTGATCATGGTAACCTTCTTTTCCAACCGAAACATCTCCCCACACAATACAATTAAATACTACATATTACATTAAATGGGACATTTAAAATTGTACATTTAAAAATGTAACATGATTCAATGGCAGTATCCCCCCAACACAACGAAACTGCTCATAAACACACATAGAAGTTTCAGAATTTTCTGTCTTCTAACCTTGAATTACTGTGGAGAAACTGTGAAATGGGTGTGTCCTGCCCCAACTCACCCGCTAATCAAGAAAAGGGCAAATAGCTCAATGATTTTTGGAATTTCATGTCTAAGCTCCTTTCTCATTTGTGCCCATGGTGTCTACCCTATTTGACAAGTCTCCTCTATATTTTGAACCAAATCCCTAGTTGTGAATCTGCCCTTTTTACACTCCACAGATTGAGTAACTCAAATGCTTGTTTGGTTACATCTAAAACATGAAGACGGAACGATCAACATATACTTACAAACATTTTATTTATATTGGCCATAATAATTACAGTATAAGAGGTGTTGTGGGGATATATTTTTAAAGGTGTTTTACATTTATTTAGTTAGTGTGAGTGTGTGTAGGGGGGAAGCTACATGCATGTCATGGTACAAGTGTGGAGGCCAAAGGACAACTTGTACAAATAAGTTTTCTCTTATTCAACATGGGTTGTGGGGATAAAACTGAGCTTCTTGGATTTGGTGGCCAGCTCCTTTACCCATGTGATCATCCCTTTGGCCCTCTGGAGATATATGATTATTTGGGATTGTGCATGATTAATTGGAACTGTAGGGTTGCTGCAGCATGGAAAGGTGGAGATAAATAAATCTAAAAGAGACAATAAGTCTGTTGTATGAAATATCTAGGACTTCTGCTAAGAAAAAGAAATTCTAATGTTTGTGACTCTTGTTTCCTTAAGCGTCTTTATCATGTTTCAGCTTGTTATGCTTAAACTTAAAAAGTATAAGGTCTGTTTAGGTATCTAAGAGCCTAGCAACAAAGGAATTGTTTTAAACCATTTGTTACTTTGCTTGTAAAACAAAGTCCTTTATATAGAAATAGAAAAAAAAAACCTGTTCCCTTATGAAACTTCTAAATTATATCTCTGGCATTCGCTCTTTTCTTGTCGAATTATTGTTAACATGTATACTTGTTTCTGAAGATTTGTTCTTTAACTTGGTAAAACATACATTTCATGTGTGCATATATCAACCTGGAAGTTTTATATTAAAGAAATGAAATCATACTGTGAACTTGAGAGTCAACTTGAAGTAATTATATTATCAATTACTAAATATGTGTACTATTCATAGAATAAAAGTATTTCAAATTTACATATGTGAATATTTTAAAAACAAGCAAACAATCTCAAAGAGAAGTGTGTGTATGCATGCTTGTGTGTGTGTGTGAGTGTGCTTTGTGTGTCTGAATTACTTTTAGCACTTCTATCCATAGGCAAGTGTTATATAAATTCAGTGAATGGCTACAATAAAGGATAACAGCAGACAGTGTACATCCTATTTATTTTTTGTAAACATACATTCTTACAATAGTTTAGATTATTAATTAGGTGCAGTAAGAGATTGACTGTGAAGATTTACCACTGAGTTCATCAACTTTTCTGAGTGTTGTAAAACTTTTCAAAAGTTTGCACACTTTTTTACTCCCATATTTACTCCACTCAGAAATTTTTATGCAAATGTGTATGGCACCTTCATTCACAATCATCAATACTTAGAAAAAATTTCATGTGCTTATGAAGGTAAATGGATAAACTATGGCAGAACAAGTGAGATTTCAAATGAGATATAACAGAAGGTCCTTAAATTAGATGTTGTCAAAATAAAGGGGCTAGTCAACAAAAAGCTACATGTTGTATGATTCAATTTGCATGACATTCTAGCAAAGGCAGAACTATGGAGACAATGAAAATATCAGATGCTTACGGGTGGGATGGAAAAGGGCAGTGAGTAGGTAAACCACGAGGAATTTTTAGAACAGAAACGCTATTCTATACAACATTGTAATGCTGGACATGAGTCATCATGCATCTGTCAAAACTCACAGAATGAACAAAGAGGGTGAACATTCAGGGTTCACTGCTGCTTCAGCTGCAAAAGCAGCGGTGGTAACTCTGTGAGCTTTGAGCTCTGTACCATGTTAGCAGGTGGTGCCAAGACACAAGAACAGGAGAGCCAGTGTGCTCGGTGAGTGTGTGGAAACTTGCTGCTCACATCACAAACATGAAACCACTAAAAATGAAGTCCATTAAGACTAAAAACATGCAAGTGTTTCTCAAATTTTTATTACATAAATACAGTTTGCACTATAGACTCTTTTAACTTGTGAAACTCACATGAGATATAGCTTTTCATTCCTTCATTGTGAAACTTCTATTTCTGCTTTTGATTTCATTGCCACAACATAAGAACCTCATACTTTCAGTACATTTTCTGACTATAATTTCAACTTACCTGTTATTTCTTGTCTGTTTCTACTCGGTACATACCATAGTTAAAATTACTGTATTTAAAAAGAAAACTTAATTGCAAACATTATTATTTTGTCTCCTTGTGGATTACTTCACGTTCAAAGCCAGCCTTGAGTTATTACCGCTATTTTCTACTCAATCAGTTCTCCTCCAAGTTCCTCCCACCTCCTATCATTTCAAGAAAATGGCTGTCTAAGACTAACAAAGGACATAATTGGTGAAAGCTAAATATTTGAATTGCTCAATTATTCACAAATTCATGCCTCTCTGCATTCCATGATTGCAGCGTTTTAAGAAAGAGGGAAGTTTATTAATACTGACATGATGACACATGATTCTCATCTCAATACTTGGAAGCTAAAGGCAGGTAGCTATCTATTAGTTCAAGCCCAGACTGGTAAATGGTGTTCTAGTCCATCCCAGGCTAAATAGTGAGAACCTTGCCTCAAAAATCAAAAATCCTCCTTAGTGTCTATGTTGCATGAAGTTAAGAAAGTTTCTTGCTATTATGAGACAAACAGCTTCCTAGAAAAGAAACCAAATGGCCAAACCTAACTCTAATTCTAACTTTATGAGGCACCCAAGCAATACCCAATGCTCTAAGAGATGAGAACATATGAGCTCAGCTGATAGACGTACATTTCAAACTTGGCTAATAGCAAAAAATTGCCTCACTGAATCTACCATTTTTCTGTATCTAAGACCTTCTCCCATAATTCTTTATGAAATTGTTGAAGGCATTGGTTTTTCAAGTGTGAGCCTCACAAGAGCAGCCTCACATGGGAACTGATAAGAAACCCAAATGTGTCACCCGCACTCCAGTCCAACTAAATAAGAAAATCTCTGTGGGGCCCAGTCGAATCCCTTACATGTAATGTTAATATTGCTCTAACTTGAGAATTGTTTTCTTGAAACCATCTTGTGGTCCAGAATTTATTCACATATGTGAAGGGAAGGAGCCTTGTTTCTGCTTGCACAAGGAAAATATTGACTGTGTATCTGACACTTCCACCTCTGCCTAGAGGTTTTCAGCTTGTGCCAAGTACCTGAATCCTAATAACTTGCCAGCTAGTGTCTACGGTTTGACCTGGAGGAGAGCCTCTCAGTAGAGACAGAGAACATTTGGGCCCTGAGCTCAGAGATGCAGAATTCTCTGGGACTGCCTTAACTGTCAAGCAGAGAAATATGAGATTAGGTTGCAAACAAAAAGTTAGAGCTTGCAAAGCTTTCTAAGCAATATCTTAATTCTGAGTGTTCTGTTAAAGGAAGGTATTAATAGAACTAACCATGTGACAGTGTGCCTGTGTATGAATGCTGAGCAATACCTCTAAAAACTGACTTGAGAATAAAGTGTAAGAAAAACAATGACAAAAGAGCAACAGGATTTGGAATTGCCTAGGAAAGCATGATATTCTAGCGATTTATGGTTACAGGACATGGATCTGAGTATCTACTTTTTGATATAATATAAAGGAAGAACCAATAATTTTTCATTTGTTAAGCATAAAGTAAAGGGAAAAGAAGATATGAATACAATATACACAATTATTTTTGTAACTATTGTGATCATGAGTATATGGTGCAGTGTATGTGTGTGTATGAGTGTATGTGTGTGCAGGCACCCTTACTACAGCACATATGTGGAATTCAGCAGATGAATTTGGGGAGATTTCTAGAAATATCTATTCCAAGAAGAAAGACTAAGGATGCCACTGTCATCTGTGGAGAGAACTCTTTTGTGTGGACATGAGAAGGTAAGATAATGGGATGGAGTATTGGAGACATCTTTTGTATAAGCAAATATAACACAAAATAACTTGGTATTTAAAGAATATTGAAATTAATTTTTAAATATTAATTAATTAATATTTAAAGAGTATTTAAAGAATATTGAAATTAATTTTCATCAAGAATATTAAGAAAGTTCTTCCCGAAAACTGTCTCAGAAAAGGAACAGGAACATAAGCATGAACTTCCTGAGTAGCTGTTATCATGTAACACTTGAAAATCAATCCTTATATTCCACATCATAATATATCTTGCCTTGTAATCTGTTATATTTTTACGATATTGACAGAATTTATTATTGTTCTTATGTATCTATATTGCAGGTTTTTAAATACTTACACAAAACATAATATAGGTTTTGGCTCTCATTACAGAATGACAATATTAATAGTCTCTTTTATGAAATTTTAATGTATCAGTTAGGAGAAAAAGTGGGCAAGAGCCTAGAACTCATTGGCACAGGGGCAAATTCCTGAACAAAAGACCAACAGCACAGGCTCGAAGATCAACAATCAATAAATGGAACCTCATGAAACTGAAAAGCTTCTATAAATCAAAAGACACTGTTGTCAGAACAAAACAAGAGCCTACAGAATTGGAAAGGATCTTCACCAACCCTATATCTGACAGAGGGCTGAGATTCAGAATATATAAAGAACTAAAGAAGTTAAAAAGCAACAAATCAAGCAATCCAATTAAAAAATGGAGTACAGAGCTAAACAGAGAATTCTCAGTAGAGGAATACGGAATGGCAGAGAAACACTTAAAGAAATGCTCAATGTCCTTAGCCATCAGGGAGATGCAAATCAAAACGACCCTGAGATTTCACCTGACACCGATCAGAATGGCGAAGATCAAAATCTCAAGTGACAACACATGCTGGAGATGATTTGGAGAAAGAGGAACCCTCTCCCACTGCTGGTGGGAATGCAAATTTGTACAACCACTCTGGAAATCAATCTGGTGCTTTCTCAGACAATTAAGAATAGTTCTTCCTCAAGTCCCAGCTATACCACTCTTAGGCATATATCCAAAAGATGCTCAAGTACACACCAAGCACATTTGCTCAACCATGTTCATAGCAGCTTTATTCATAATAGCCAGAACCTGGAACAACCCAGATGTACCTCAGTGGAGGAATGGATACAGAAATTGTGGTACTTTTACACAATGGAATACTACTCCACAATTAAAAACAAGGAGATCATGAAATTTGCAGGCAAATGGTGGGACCTAGAAAAGATCATCCTGAGTGAGGTATCCCAAAAGCAGAAAGACACACATGGTATATACTCACTTATATAGACCTATAAGATAGGATAAACATACTGAAATCTATTCACTTAAAGAAGATAAACAAGAAAGAGGACCCAGGGTAAGATGATCAATCCTCCCTTAGAATAGACAAATGGGATGAACATTGGATGTTGGAGAAAACAAGTAATAGGCCTTTTAGAAGGCCTCTAAAAGACTCTACCTAGCAGTGTATCAAAGCAGATACTAAGAATCATAACCAAACCTTTGGCAGAGTGCAGGGAATCCTAAGAAATAAGGGGGAGTTAATATGACCTGGAGAGGAAAGGAGCTCCACAAGGACCAAATATATCGGGACACAGGGGTCTTTCATGAGACTGTTTCTCCAACCCAGGACCATGTACGGATATAACCTAGAACCTCTGCTTGGATGTAGCCCATGGTAGCTCAGTATCCAAGTGGGTACCCTAGTAAGGGGAACCGGGATAATTTCTGACATGAACTCAATGGTGGGCTCTTTGACCTTCCCCCACCCCAAGGGAGGAGCAACTCTGCTATGCCACACAGGAGGACATTGCAGCCAGTCCTGAAAATACCTGATAAACCAGGGTCACATGAAAGGGGAGGAGGTCCTCCCCTGTCAGTGGAATTGGAAAGGGGCAGGGAAGATAGGAAGGAGGGAGGATGGGATTGGGAGCAAATGAGGGAGCAGGATATAGCTGGGATACAAAGTTAATAAACTGTAACTAATATTAAAAATTTTTTAAATTTTTAAAGAAATTTTAATGGAGACATATAAGTAAAATACAAATGTAGTCAAACATAAAGTATAGTTCACACTCTATAACCTTTGAAAGCATATATTTTAAATTTATTGCTTTACAATTGCTTTTACAAAAACAAAGCCTACTATTAATTATGTTTATGCAGTGTGTCATTTTTTATATTGTACAGATATAATTTGAAGGCATTGATTTATTATATATATGTGTGTATTATACATATGGATGTGTTTCTGCTTGTGCAAATGCATATGTGTATGTTGGTGCACATGTGCATACACGCAGAGGCTGCGGGTTAACTGCAGATAATTTCTTAGCCACCATATGTCCTTCCTTGTTTTGCAACAGCATCTCTCCCAGGATTTATCTGTACCATGGAGGCTAAGCTGGCCAGGAAGCCTCAGCATCCATTTGTCTGTACCTACCCTATCTTGAGATGGCAAGGGTCCAGTTTCATGCCTGACCTTTTAAATGTCTACCATGGGGATAAAACGCAGCCCTTGTTAGAATATGAGCTCTTTGCTTACTAAGCCCTTTCTACAGTCCATAGATGAATTAGTTAGAAGGCCATAAATAAGATCCGTTTTTTTTCTACACTTTTTTAAATTAATGCTGCATCCACTCAAAAGAGTTAAAACAACCAGTCATGCCCAGCATCCAGACCACTGCCCACATTGGCAGTATCCAAGGAATAACAAGCATTTCTTCCTCTTGGGCAGTCAAACTCTTCCATCTGTAGCTAAGAAGACCTCTAGAAGGTCCTCCTGCTATCATAAGAAAGAACTTTTCTGCTGAGAGCGTTCACATAAAACATGATGGTATGTTTTTAGAGAAACAAAAAGAGTTAATGGAAGAAACTGACCACTTGTTGCTGAGTTAGGTTTCCTGATTAGGTAAATCCATCACCAGCCCTCACTCTAGGTATGTATACCTTTGCATGTGCCCGAGCACACATTCTCACATGTACCATTGGCTAAAGAAAAACAAAGAAATGAAAGAAGGAAGGAAATTTCATTTACAGTTAATTTAAGCCAAATATGCCTGATTTTCTCTATTATAGATTAGTTGCCAGATGCCTCAAAATGTCTTTCTAAATTAATTAGTATTTCCATTGCTTTCTTCTTTCTAGTCCCATTATTTATTTCCACAGAAGTGTTATGCACACTCTTAGCCATTTTTGCATATTCTGACATTGAAATACAGCTGCTTTTAGTAGCCAGGCACACATCTGTATGCTGCTGGCATGTCTTCTCATTCCTGTTCTGGGAGCCTTGCTATTTAATGCAGGAGACTCCCTGGATAAGAAACTTTAGAAAAGTTTAAGTCCCACACATAAGGAAATGCGCAAATCCATCCCGGAGCAATTAATCCAGATTTGTGTCCAAAACAAAAGAAAAATCTGACCATACAATCCCACAGTTCCATTCTGGAAATTATTCTTACAGTTCAACCTTTTGATGGGATTGAACAGTCACCAACATTGCTGTACTAATTCTGTTTGGGGTGTATCTGGCATTTCCTTGAATGCAGAGTAACAGAAGGGTGAGCCAGCTGTAGCCTGGGATCTTCACCAGCGTGGCTTCTCACTTAGCGATACTGAATCCCATCATATCTGCTTAAATTTTGTACTTCTGCAGTGTAAATTTTTTCAGGATATAAGTATATTTATTGTTAAGTTTTAAAGTATTTTGTAGCTTTATTTCATTTACACTTTCTCATAGTTTATATGAAAGCTATTGATATAGATGTACTGATTTTAAATCTGAATCAGAGATTTTATTATTACATATAGATTTCTGAAAAACATTATGTGTGTGTGTTTGTGTGTGTGTCTGTGTGATTCTTTCTGAACATTATATATTGCAAATACTAATGTTAAGTCCACTACTACCATGACTGTTCTTTTCCTTCGTTTGTTCCTTCCTTCCCTTTTCCTTCCTTCTTCCTTCATTACTTCCTGTCCTCCTTCCTTCTTCCTTCTTTGCTGTCTTCCTTCTTTCCTGTCTTCTTCCTTCCTTCCTTTCTGCCTTCTTTCTTCCTCCCTTCTTTCTTGCTTTGCCGGGTGTTGAATAATGTATATATTAAACACAAACTCCTGTATTCCCAGCACACAATCAACAGCAGAGTTCCACCTCCAGCTCACATTTCTTGAAGGGTGTGTGTGTGTGTAGGATTTGGAGAAGGAAACTGATTGGGTCCTCAAGTCCCTTGAGTTCAGTGAGGACAGCCTGTCTCATTTCTAACCACACTCATGTCCTACCAGCTAAATAACTACTCAATGTCGAATGAGGAGATGTCCCTTTTAAACTGTGTATTCAGTTATTTCAGGTAAGAAGAAGCAATGGTGATACTTCCCTGGTCATTGTGTGGAGGGAAAGACTGGAAAGGTATGCAGCAAAGCATTTGTTTCCATTGTAAAAGAAAAGAGTAGTTTGCTTCAGTATTTCCCCCTCACTTTAAAGCTAGTTGCCAAAAATATTTTCCCACTGCATATGAAAGTAACTATGGCTATAGGAATATGTGAATAAATATCCATATTTATTTATTATATGCTAAGAAACATCCAGGGTTTCCTTTCGGCTAAGCAAGCTGATTTTCATTTTTCCCTTCACTTTCCCTTCTCCACAAGTTGATCATTTTTGCTACCTTTTTTTTTTTTTGGTTTTGTGTTATTGTTATTATCTTCATTATTATTTTTTTATTAATTTATTTATTTTTATATCAATCACAGGTTAGGTACTTTGCATCCCAGGCATAGCCTCCTCCCTCATTCCCTCCCACCCTCCCACTCCCTCCCTCATCTCCCTCCTCCCCGCCCCTTCCAAGTCCACCAACAGGGGAGGACCTCCTCCCCTTCCATCCAACCCCAGCTCATCCTGTCTCCTCAGGGC
>CM053755.1:5490145-5506928 GCA_028658305.1 Pachyuromys duprasi
TGTGGCCCGTGCCCGCAGAGTGCAAACTGGTCAAAACGTTCCCCTGCCTTTCTCAGACTGGGGTGGCTCTGGCTATCCGTTCGTGCCCGCCGCACACCCGTGGGTTGAAGCAGAACCCGGGTGCAGTGTGTGCTCGTAGGGTGCAGTTCTGTGCACACGGCACCAGGTTCCTTCTCAGACTGCCTGCGAGACTGTGATCCAGTCTATAATGGCGGCTGGGGGCGCCCAGCGCAACGGCTGCGGGCGCCCAGTGCAGCGGCTGCTCGTTCCGATCAGAGCTGTGTGCTGCTGGTCACCCGGAGGTTTTTGCGGGGAATTACTGGGTGTCCCTAGGGTTTTCCCACTTGATTTTCTCACCGTGGGAGTTCTGCTCACCTGGCAATCACGGGTGCTGGCGTTTTAGGTCCCAGAGTTCAGTCTCCTGCGCTACCTTTTTTTTTTTTTTTAATAGTAAGGACAAAATTTATCACTGGCCATTTATTGTCACATGTGTGAACTACACTTGTGATATACACTTGGATATCCACTTTGCTGTGCTTCTTGGAGACCAATTTGCTTTCTAAATACAAATATGGGAGACTGTATCTGGGGACTTTGCTTATTGGATGAGGCAGAAAAGGTCAGAGCAAATTCCCAGACAAAAAGCCAAAGACAGATGAGAAGACAGACCAAAGGTGATCCTAATGAAGCAAAGTGCAAAGCACAGCTAGAAGGGGGCCAGACTGGAAAGAACCAAACCAAAACCAAAACAAGAAAGAAAGAAAGAAAGAAAGAAAGAAAGAAAGAAAGAAAGAAAGAAAAGAAAAGAAAAGAAAAGAAAAGAAAAGAAAAGAAAAGAAAAGAAAAGAAAAGAAAAGAAAAGAAAAAAGAAAAGCTGCATCCAGTATGTCCATGGAAGGGTTATTTTCTTTTAACTTTATTATTTATTACAATTTATTCACTTTGTATCCCAGGTGTACCCTCTCTCTCATTCCTTCCCAATTCCACCCTCCCTCATCTCCTCCCATGCCCTTCCCCAAGTCTACTGATAAGAGAGGTCCTCCTCCCCTTCTATCTGACCCTAGCCTATCAGGTCTCATCAGAACTGGCTGCATTGCCTTCCTCTGTGGGTTGGCAAGGCTGCAGACCCTCAGGAGGAGGTTATCAAAGAGCCAGCCACTGAGGTCATGCCAGAGACAGTCCCTGTTCCCCTTACTAGGGACTGAGCTGCCATGGGCTACATTTGTGCAGATGATCTAGGAAGGGTTATTTCAAGTGGGCATTATAACGGCATTCTGTGCAGGATGAATTAGTCTTGGAAAGTGAAAACTGTGCCTTACCAACTTGACCCAACTGAGGAAGAAATAATTAACCACATTCAAATATTATTGGTTTAGTTTTCTAGTTACTGGCAGTGTGAGGTGGCTGAAAACTCTGGGTGCTTGAAAAAGGTGATAGCTAACCACATCTGATAGCCTAAGTTTACCTTTTAAACTTTTTTTACTTTACATCAGGAAAAGCTGAGGAAAAAAAATATGGTTTTTATCATCAGTTTATTCTTGAGCTTCATGGCTCTGAGCAGCTATTCCGGTTTTGTTTAACCAATTGTTGACCAGCAGTTGGAAGAGTGCTTGCAGACATTTGCCTTTGGAAGTCTTGAGCTGCTGTTTTGGGAATTTGCCTCTCCTCTAATACCTTCACCCCTTTCATCCTCTGGGCTTTCCTTGGTTGCTCTTATGAGCTCTGAAGATCAGTAGGGGAAACCTTTCTAGTACTGTAGCTCAGTGAAAGCATCTCATTCACTTTCTGGAATACTGACATGCTCTTTTAAATGGTGCTTGAAGACTATGATACATTAGAATATAGGAACAATTGGAACAAAATGGGAAGGCCTCTGATGCTTTTGAAATGACTTTTTTTTTCTTTTTACTTTTCACTTTTTTTCAAAAAGCATAGTTTTATTTATGTGTCTAGGTGTGTGTCTATGTCTGTGCTTGCCTTTATGTGTACAACTGCCTGTGAAGGCAAAAAAAAAAAAAAAAAAAAGACATGGGATCCTTCGGAGCTACAGTTACAGGCAGTTGTGAGCCGCCCAATATGGTGCCTGTGTGCTAAACTCTGCTCCTCTGAATCAGCAGTAAATGTTCTTAGCCTCCTTGAGACCATTATATACTGTAGTTATTTTCAAAAAACAGTCCTTGTCTTAATTATTTTAGAATAGATTGAAAATTGTCTATACTAGATTAAAAAAAGTCTTCTGACTTAATTTTCTTGGTATTCTTTAATAGTAATGGGCAATCTATATTATGTTTAAATAATACACATTTTAGAACTATTCTTATGATAAGCAGAAGACATAAGCATAAATTCCTATGAGCTGCAATTGGAGGAACATGATCCCACAAGCATCTTATATAATGTAGTCAGAGTAAATCTGGAAAAGAAATAGATTAACAGTGACAGCAATAGTTTCCCTCCAAACTTCATGTGACACTATAGAACCCATCTGGGGAATTCTTCTACTAGCCTCATATAGCATATCATTTTGCATCCATTCTAAAGTCAATATGAATTCTGTATATAGCCTTATAAATCTACTTACCATCTCTTTCTTTCAAAATTTTATAACTTCTTATAAGAGCTTCTTCTCTAGCTTATGAAATCAATTTGAGACATTGGTAAAGGTTTCATTGCCTGGAATCTCAGACAGAATGGCTCAGAACAAACAGGGATGAACATAACACTCCAAATTAGAACTTTAGGATGTTACAGCTCCTTGGACTGTCTGTCATACACATTGCAGAAACTCCGTTCTTTGTGATATTAATCTTACTATAAGGTTTGAACTAGGGATATATAATAACCAAGATTAACAAAAATGAATTCACTGTGATATTCTTACTGTAAGATTTGAACTAGGGATGCCTAATACCCAAAGATCAATGACAATGACATTTCTTATATGTATTATGATTTAAAATTACTCTTCTTTTAGAATCTTTTATTATTATATCCTTCTTTTTTGGCGTATCTCCACTTTTTATTTGTTTGTTGTTTCTTCTTTTTCTGAAATGTTACTGTATTTTGAAAATATTTGTTCTTTGCATTATTTTGAAGAATTGCATGCATGCTATTTACTTTTGTTTAAAAATAAAATGCATCACATAGGATATTAATTTCTACATTTAGTTTTACTAATGCATTCCCCAAGGCTCACAAAAAAAATATGTACTTTAAAAATACATCATTTGTGATTATACTCAATGGCCCTGGCTCAGAGAGTTTTATCAGGTGATCAGTATATACTCCTTTTTATTAATCTGATGTGTCTCAAATATAACATGAAGCAGAGTTATAGAGCTGCAAGGAAGGACACTATCTTTTTCAGCATCAAAGAGTATGACAAGAAGAGTTCCCGGTGAGTGAATTGCAATCCACCACATCTTCTAAGCCAATACTTAACTCTTCATGAACACATTATGAGATGAAATTTCAGCCATTCTCTCCCAATACATGATTCTGCTAACAGGAAATTGTTCTTTCAGACTAATCTGTTGCTTTGTCAATCCAATCTGTAGTCTGAATGTTTCTCCCATAGAAACTTAATCTCCAGTGTTCCCCCTTTTAAATAGGAGATAAGAACAAATTAAACTTTCTAGCTCTTTTAAACCTCTGCCTTGGTCTCTTCTCAGAGGGGCACAGAGTATCAAGATTTCATAGAGTGGAGAACTTATCTCTAGTAACTCCGACACTAAGCATGCCGGACTAATTATACTTACTGCTTGTCCATGGTGCGAGCACACAGCCATTTAGATTTGATGATGGTGTATTCATATATTTTTGCGAATACAGTCTCAAAACCCATGAAATCTTATTTTTTGAAAGGAGAAAACTTGTGGACTTGACCAGCCTATCACAGGCAAGCTGTTCTCTTTCCCAGCTTTGGTCTGCAACCTTGACTGGGGGCAGTGAGAGGTGAAGAAAGCACTGGTATACACATACAAATGGACAGAAAAAGTTGGGACATGGCAGTCCGGGCTCTTGAAATGGGAAGCCCCGGAGTTCTGGAAGCTTACTGTGTTTTTTGTATATAGTTGAACCGGAAGATGGCATTATTGCATACAGCTGAGCAAAGATGTGTGTTTTCTGGTACACAACTGAATGAGGATCTGTACCTTATAGTTCACAGCTGAATAAGGAAATGAGGCTCCTACATGCAGGTGAACAATGAGCCAGGGTTAGCTAATCTGAGCAGGAACAGTCTCTATAGTCTCTGTGTGTGAACAATCTTCAAACCATTAATATCCAGGGGGTAAAGCTGTGGTGGACAATTTGTGGACACACTAAACATCCTCTCTCAGACCAGATATCCTTCTGACCATCACCTGGGGGACACGTTGCCATGCCCGAGGCATGTCTGAGGCACTGGTTCTTGGCATGGTTGTACTCAAGTCAGTAATATACATCCATGTAGAATTTTACTTGCTCTGCACACAGAAGCTATAGTCCTTTTGCTTGTGAGGTGTTTGTAAATCCTCAAAAGAGCAGGCAAACCCCTGCGTGTGTGTCTGAGCTCATGCCTCCTGTTCTAGAGGTTTCAGAAGTGGATTGTTGCTTTCTAAATTTCAGAGTAGCTGTACTTACTAACATTACTAACACAATGGGTGAAGAAAGCACAATTGTTTGTTTCCATATAGATAGTAAAGGAGCAACAGAGCAACAGAGTACAAAGCCATATACTAACTGCACTTTTCAAAATTTAAAATCAACCTAACAGTGTTAAAGAAAAGTGTTTTTTAGGGACTACAGGAGGAATATTAGTATTTTGACACTGAAATCTTCTGTGATGATTTTAAAATCGAAATCTCTTATATTTTCCTTCACTCAAATGTAAGCCAAATGTGATGTTTTAGGGTCATGTAATCTTAGGATTTTGGAGGCTAAGTTCAATGTCAGCTATGTAGTAGGGGAAGTCCTAGTCCAAATTAAAACAAAACAGAACAAAACAAACAAACAAAAACATAAAGCAAAAGAAATAACAAAATACAATGAAGCAAATATCTGTGCTTTCCCACTGACATTAACGTTTATTGAAAGTAAAGTTATACATAAAAGCATAGATGTATATTATATGCACGTATGAATTAGTGTGTGAATGTGTACTTGTGTGGAGGGAAACAGAGACAAACATGGTAGTACCTGCAAGACTACTGAGTTCTCTCATATCTGTTTCAAGTGATCTTTAAATTTCCTTTTCTCTTTTATGATTTTCATCAAACAGGAAATCTCTCACTGCTCATTTGTATCATGGTCTACATAAACCTACTGGTTGCAGGAGATGGTTGTTTCAGTGATGTGAGCTTCAGCCAGACGTGTATCTTCTGGTTCATTGAGCTAACTGTGGCTTTCAGGATGACTAGTTCAAAGTGAGCCTTTTGTGGCCTCAAGTTCCTCACTTCTCATACCTGCTTGCCTTGGTTCGCTTATTCATTTTCTCCAATATCCTGTGTATATGGACCCAGGAGAACACCTGACCCACCCAAGTCCTAGGGTCTCATCCTTCAGGTCGAGCTCCCAACGTCCCTTCCTGTGTGTGTGTGTGTGTGTGTGTGTGTGTGCACATTTCAAAACTCTGTCTTTAAAAATTCATGAGACAGGCCTTTGATGATTTTTCTTGCTTAGTGTTTTCTCCAGTGTCCTCTCAGGAGATTATTCTTAGGGAGAGTTGGAAAACTTGCTTTTCTGAAGCATATTTGTGGGAAAATACATAGTACAAAATACAAAAAAATGTGCTGTTCAATTCCTCAAAAATAATGGTGAATGTGTTAGCCAGGGAAGGTCAAGTGATACCTCGCCTATTTATTTATTTCTTATAATTTAGTGGAAACCCCATCAACTATCAAGTGGAGTAACTAGTCAATTAGCCACCAGTAAAAACTACTATAGTAGTTACAATTTATAATACTTAGTCCACAAATTCCAAACAAATTAGAAACCATGTGAGCATTTATATTTTTAACCTCTTTTTGAAAACGGTCTGATTGAAGTCCCTATTAAAGCCTGTGTATGTATGGGTGATTAAATGGCAGTCTTAAGAATTAGTTGATTTACCAAAATTCCAAGACAATCATTTGAAAAATATCTGGTATTCTAGGAAGTAGTGGAGGTAGTTAGGATTTCCATGTGGGGTGTGCCTGCTCTGTTTTCATTCAGATTACTTTTGGAATATCAGCTCTTCTCTGCATCAGATGGGAGACAAACTCTAACTTGGTAAATGTTAATAAAATATTCCTCCTTCCAGGCATGTTGGAGAACTGGCTTTACCTGCATGGAATATAGATGGTGCCTTGGAGTACTGCTTAGTAAAATTAGCCCAGAAAGAAAGGCGACAATCAAACTATAAATCTATATGTATATCACATAGCAATATTTTTTAATAAAGTTATATTTAAAACTACAATAAAAACAGCTGTTATACTTGGAAAAAGCAAAAAAAGGGAGGAGGAAGATATTTTACATAGGAGGAAATAACTCATGAATACTTGAGATAATTAACACGATTTAGTTATAAACAAGAATAAGGTAAAGATGAACTAATGTTGAAGCATAGACTTCCAAATATATAAGGTATTTCGAAGAATTTAAGCATTTTGAATAAACAGTAAAACACAGGAGTATGTTTTTGTAATCTATGGTTTTAGCCATAGATTATTGAAAATAAAGAAGCTAGCAGTTTCACATTTTATGTAAAGAATATTGGAATTTGTTTTAATTCACATGCAATTTGGTAAATAGGTGTTGATTAGCCTACAAAGGAATGAAAAGCTTTATTTGCTTTTTAAAGAGATTTTGATGGTAAAAAAAACTGCAGAGATGAACAAGAAATTGTTAGCTATTATATTAAGTAGGAGGCAAGTGGTATAATTTTTGAGCTATATTTATCATGCTTAAGATTGAAATAATTGCATTCACGTTCTATTAGTTGCAAGTGAGATGCAAGACAAACTAACGTAAGAAAGAATAAATGTGGGCTCACACAATCTCAGTATGGCTACAACCTGGAAAACATAAACAGATAATATATGCAAAGACTGAGGATATAGATTGGTAAATTGTGAGCAGTGGGTAGCATAGCAAAGGAAGGGGAGGTTTCAGGCCATGTGTTTTACCATCATTGGGTCTGTCCTGCTCAGAGCAGCTGCATTGGGAAGCAGAGAGGACTGGAAGGTAAGTGTTGAGCCTGAAGAAAGCAAAGCTGGGTTTGGATATGTAAATGTCATGTGATCCACACACAGACATTTCCTAGCGGCAGGGATTTTTATAGGTTTTGAGTAGATAAGGTTGGTTATAAATCTATTAGGGGACAGTAATATTTAAGAATAAACATACTCTAATAAACATACAAGCAATGTTTAGATAGTGAAAATCACCTGTCGAGTCTGAGTTCAGACCAGTGTGTATCATGCCAAATCACAGTTCAGAACACCTTTGTATGCAAAGAACTTAGTTCAATTAGGAAGAATTTGCTGTCTCCAGATAGCTTGTGAAGATTGCTTACAGGAACTTGAGCACCATTTATAGCATGGCTTCTAAAAATCTGCTCCAAATTTTAAAATAAACATTAAATAAAACAAAGAAACTGCACAAAAATATTTATCTCTTGAGTACACAAAAGTGGTTGTTTATATTTGTCATAGAAATGGAACAAAACCAAGAGAGGCTGCCTTTACTCTGAGTGGTTTGGTAAGATCATGTAGACCTGACATAAAGGAAAATATGAAATGAAGGAGGACCCGGGGTAAGAATATCAATCCTCACTTAGAAAGACAAATGAGATGGACACTGGATGCAGGAGAAAACAAGTAACAGGACAGGAGCCTACCACAGAGGGCCTCTGAAAGACTCTACCTAACAGTGTATCAAAGCAGATGCTGAGACTCATAACCAAGCCTTGGGCAGAGTGCAGGGAATCATATGAAAGAAGGGGGAGTTAGTATGACCTGGAGAGACAGGAGCTCCACAAAGACCAGATATATTAGGGCACAGGGGTCTTTTATGAGACTGTTTCTTCAACAAGGATCATGTATGGAGATAACCTAGAACCCCTACTTGGATGTAGTCCATGGAAGCTCAGCATCCAAGTGGGTACCCTAGTAAGGGGAACAGGGACTATATCTGACATGAACTCAGTGGCTGGCTCTTTGATCTCCCTCCCCTGCCCCCACTCCTCGGCCTGAGGGATAAGCAGCCTTACTAGGCCACAGAGGAAGACATTGCAGCCAGTCCTGAAGAGACTTGATAAACTAGGGTCAGATGGAAGGGGAGGAGGACCTCCCCTATCAGTGGACTTAGAGAGAGAGGGGCAAGGAGGGGATGAGGGAGAGATGTGAGATTGGGAGGGAATGAAGGAGGAGGCTACAGCTGGGATACAAAGTAAGTAAAATATAATCAATACAAAAAATAAAAATTTAATTAAAAAATGAATTAAAAAAATGTTGCCTCAAGCAAAGCCACATTCAGTTCCACCATGCTGACCACGACTTGGCAGCAGGCCTAGGTACTGAAAACCATTTCCAACTTACAGGTAAACATACGCAAAGCAGCCCTTCCCAGCCGTTGGTTATATCATCCCCATCACAAGCCCCACGTCTCTGTCAATACCCCATTGCCTCACCAGTTCTTATGGGCTGGTCGCAGTCTCTTTCCCCTGCAACAATTTAGTGTGATGTTCCATGCTGACAGCTCCCTTCTGTTTCGTACAAATGATGAGTAAAATTCAATTTTTCCTTTAAATGTGTCTCCTTAAGTGAGCGCGCCCTTGCTGGAAGGATTCGGTCTCAAAGGGCTTTTTTTAACATGTCGCAATTGCACCACACCAATAAAAAGATGCAGAAGAACGCTTACTGCATGAAGTTGAGAAATCCCCGCAGGTAAATTTCCAGTGAGTTGCCATCATGCTCCTTATCCAAGAAAGAGCTTACGCATGGCTGCAAAGGCACGTTTCGAAGAGGACGGCCAGAAGATGCTACTTACTGCCAGCTTGTGAGCTTCCGCTGGAGCAGACTGACTGGTGAGCGATCCCTTCGGATTTTTTTTGCCTGGCTCCACTCCACAATGCCCTCGGGCACTCTAATGATTGTTATTACCCTTTCTTTCGTTTTTCTCTTTCTTTTTCTTTTGCTCGGTTTTGTCAAATAAAATTCAGAGGTGCTGGGAAGACAATTAGTTGAGAAATCAGAGGAGACAACATTCAACCATTAATAACAGAATTTCATTAAACTATACAATATATTTTTTAAAAGACTACATTGCAGAGCATTTGGAAATGAAATGATGAAAGAGTCTTCATAACTGAAATCCAGAAATTCATTATTAAGAAGGAAGTTTCTGCATGAGCAGTGCTTTTCACTACAGAGTCTGACACATTTCATTCGTTGGGAACTTTTGCCGTATTGAGTCAGTTATTCGGAACGAATGGATCCAGTCGCATTGCTGATCCCAGTGGCTGACTCAAACCACTGAATTAATTTTAACTTTTAGTTTTAGCCTGGAACATCAGCTGGTTTGTTGCAGATTTTATTATTTAACTATTTAAAGAAGAAAGTATTCCATATGTGCTAGGAAAGACCTAAAAGGATTAAAATAAATCCCATATAATGTAAATAAACTGTCTTATCTATGGCACAAGGATTTTATGACTTTAGAAGCATGAGGCTGGCTTCTTCAAGAAGAATGATCATTGTAATTAAAAATAAAACTTTAAACTTTGCTGAATTTCAGATTTTTTTTTCAAAATGTAATGAGGTTTAAGAAACTTGAATTTACCTTATTAGAAAAAACATCCTGTTTTAAATACTGAAAAGCCAGGAGAGTACATTGGACTAATGAATTCTATCTATTCCAGGTGTTTACTTAGATAACCATTACATCAAAGTCACAAAGAGCCAGAGGCGAGGGTGAACAGATAGAGCGGAGGTCACATAAAAGCCTATTCCACTCTGTTACTGGTGGGAACTGGGGACTTGCCTGTAACTGACCCAATCACAGTGAAGAGGAGCTGAGGCCAGTGTACCCCCTTCACACAGAGCATTCCACTCTGAAGGACTTCTGGCCCCCTTCCACCTAATTCTGCAGGGAGTAAAGTAATGAGTATTTCTACAATCATCTTCCTACTTTATATTGAATGCAGCAAGTATGATCTCTTTTCTTCTTTTTTTTAAGAGCACTCAGGTTAAGACTAATGCGGACATTCTTTCATTGGCTTATGTTCAGTTTTTATCAAGAAACATTTAAGCCTGTTTTAAGCTAAGAAGCAACAAATATAATGGAAACAACATCTATCAACATATATTTTGTTTTACTTGTGTGGGTGTTTTGCCTGCATGTGTGTCTGCGCAGTATCTGTATGTAGCACCTGCAGAGGGCTGTAGTTACAGAGAGTTGTGAGTGTACTTTGTGTGTGCTGAGAATTGGACATGGGTCCCCTTTAAGAACAACCAGTGCTCTTAGATGCTGAGCCTTCTCTTCACTGGCCTGTATGATAATATTTTTAAATAACTTCCTAACCTTGGGCTTTAGGATATTCTATTTGAATTATGATTTTTCCTTTTGAGATAGGATCTTGCTGTGCAGCCCAGATTAATCTTGAACTTGAACTTGCACTTCCTCCCTCAACCTCTACAGGCAGGGATTACAGTGGTGTGCCACTATGCCCAGCTTAAATGATAAGTTAATAATTATATATATGATATGAATATATATATCAGCTATATATAAATGAAAATGTCTAATATATAATATATATAATGATATATGTAATAAAAACACATTTTATTTTCTCTGTTGGATTGTAGTCAACATACATGGTTATTAAAGCATGTGAAATTTTATGCTTTCATCACATTTACCTTACATTTGTAGTAAGCAAGTACCATGGTATGCTTTGTTTTGAATGTATATGTATATATTCCATTGTGGTATCCATGGTATTCATGGTGAGGATAACACAGTGATTTGTGTAGGTATTAAGAATGACATTATAAGGTCTTCAGGAGAACCTTCAGTGAGAAAAAAAAAATATCCTTGCATTTATCCTTGAAGATTGGAAATTTCAAGAGCTTTGCAGTTTTCTTCTGATGCATCTTCTTGGACATATATTTTGTGAACTTAGTGAGCAATTCATCTGACAGTCAAACAGTAGACTTGCCCGGGGCTTGAGTAGCATCTAGCCCTGATCAGCACTGTAGAGAATTTTCCAGCCAGCTTACCAAGGAAGCTTCCTTGTTCTTCAGTCAAACATTCTCCTGTGGTGAGCTTCAAGCGCATTGCTCAAGCAACCATGACATACATTAAGCTGATCCTATCAAAATGAAAGAAAATTTTATTTTCTCTCTTGGATTGTAGTCAACATACATGGTTATTAAAACATGTGCAAATTTATGCTTTCATCACATTTACCTTACATTTGTATTAAGCAAGTACCATGGTATGGTTTGTTTTGACATTAAAACTCTTGTTCTGAATAATAGCAGGTGTTAGCATTTCTGAAAAATCTGAATACAAGGGATTCCATTAATTTTTTGTGCAATTTTAGCTGTTTCTCTTGAAGTGTTTTCTAGTTTCTCGAAATTACTTTGATTGTTAATTGCCCTGTCTCGCTTCTTGCTGTTTATTAGACAGCTTACATGGCAGCCTCAGCCAGAGCAGCAGGTGATGAGTCCAGACCTTCCAAATGTTAAAGACTGATGGCATACCAGCTTTCCCTCAGGCTTCCTGTGTCATAAATAAATGAAGGGGAATAGCCACTTCATATTTTCAGATCTTGCAAAAAAAAAAAAAAGACTCTGATCTATCTCTAACGAAAATGTGCCTAGGGAGCAGTAAAATGGAATTATTGCAAATACCCTCTAGCTTTAGGAAAACCTGGGCTATCTTAAAGCGAAAATCGAGGAAACAATAAATAGATCGTTATATGACAATCTGGGTCCAATTAATTTCAATAAATTCCACAGTGTGACTTCAATCATTCACTCTTTCATTTACTAAACAAACATCTTAGCATTTTGTAAAAACTAGCTGTTGCTGATGATGATTAACCCTTAATGTACCATCTCAGCATGCCTTCAAGCCCTCAGGCATGAGGATTGCAGCACTAACCACACAGAGAAGTTCTTCTCCCTCTCCCTCAATTCATACTCCTTGGAGGGAAGGAAGCAATGTATCAAACAAATAGGACAATTCCAAACAGTGACAGATGCTGAAGAAATACCACCAGGCAATGAGAAATAATAAAATGATCATAAAACCACATGAGCAACAAATGTGAGTTCAGTGTATACATGAAAAAAATCAATAGCTGAAGGGAAACTTGAATGAATGACTTACAGGAGAAAAAGGCAGTCAGGTTATAAATCATCCTCAAAATACTATCACTTCATCAACCACAAAGGCAAAGAGGTAAAATTACCTTCCCATTTCCCTGCACCTTCCTCCAAGTCTCCGGACTCCTGTTTTCCTGACCTTTGCATCTGCCCAAGAGCTCTGATTTCATGTTTCTCTTGTTTTAAAAAGGGCCTCAGTCTAGGGCCCAAGAACACATAGAGTGTGCCCGAGACCTTCTTCTGAAAGGCTATGCCAGACTTCTCCAAGCATGACTAGAGTTCAGAGAGACAGCAAATGCTAGAACAATGGAGGGAAGATGTTACAAGGATTTCCAAATCATTTTATTCAGAGTCCTATGTGAAGTTACAAATGCACTAAAATTTTCTTTCCTTTTCCTGTGGAGTCAAGTGAGGTAAACTATTATGCCACCATGAAAAGAGCAGTGTGCCTCTGTTCCCACATGATGACTTTCTTTGTTGGGATTAATTTCTTGGTTCTACAGTGTCTGCAGGTGGGATTAGTCTTTTGCTGCTTTGTTCAACTGAAATGTTTCCTAACAGATGGTGATAGCAAGGAAATAGGCCCTGTGTATTTCTGAGGAAGGAGAATGCCTGGGCTCATCAAAAGAACAATTATCATAAATAAACAGACTTCAAGGTGCCCTGTGTCCACTGAGCTCTGGGATATAAGGAGCGGGGGCAGGGAGGGGACCTCATTCGCACTGCAGAAAATAGATTCTTACTTCCTTTACCACTTCTAAGTAAGAGTCACACAGGCTTGTGGTGAGCTTTTGGCAGATTCATTTAACCACAAGACACTGAACTCCTTGTGGGTGTTAAAATAGTAACTTTGAAATGATTATTTAGTTCAAGGTTTGTAGCCGAGTTCAAAAAATATCTGACCAATACTTTATATCATTTACTGTTTAAGAGTCATCTGAGTTTTAAAATAAATACTCCTGAAGCCAATTAGGCTGATTCGGGGAGAAATGAGTGACTGAAGAAAACAGCTCCCTATGAACACCGAGCACTTGTGCATTTGAGGATCTCAGGACAGATGAAAGGACTTTTCATTTGTTTACTTTCTAAAGTCAGAGCAATAGCTAAACTTTCCTATGAAAGTATTATAAATTATATTTCTAATGCAACTCAGGGGAACATTGCCTCAGAAAATAAGGACAGGCCATTTCATGCTGGGACATAGATATCACCAAAGCCAGGATCTAAAATACTTACTCTAATCATAAATTTTGCTTATAATATACCCCAAAATAAATAGGTTAGCTGAATAGTGTTAAAGAGGTAGGTGTGTGTGTGTGTGTGTGTGTGTGTGTGTTCATGTGTGTGCCTGAGTGATGTGCAATATGGTCTGTTGAGGGCTTATTTTAGTAGAGAAGCTACACTGGTAATGGAAGTATGCCTCAGAAAAACAAAAGTCTATGCAATCAATTTATAAATGGTTTCACTGAAAATCTAAGTCTAAAATCCTCCTTCTTGGACTTCCAGCAGACATTCGACTCATTTTTCCTTTGTTTCTATCTATGTTTATTCATATTCAACCTTTTATGAGAACTATCTTTAGGTGTTTTCAAAATATTCTTCATTGAAATTAAATTTATCTCTCCTTGTTATGAAAGGTATGGCAAAAGAAATATTTTTAATTAAAACAAATAACCACACTATGTTTAACTGAGTCTTGGAACTGATTGATGAGTAAAATATAGACTGAGTACTTAGCACCTAATCATATCAGTTACTGAGGAAAATTTAAGCTACTATCCAACATTTATTTTGTGTTTTTTTTATCAGTTTTTCTAGTGTGTATTTATTTGTCTAATACTGAAAATATTCTTGACTCTTTGATTTAGATAATATGCCTAGAATAAATCACCCTTCAGCCAAATTATTTTATTTTTCTCTCAGTTTCTTTAATGCCAACTGATATATTTTGAAGGAAAAATTATCACTTTTACATGATGTCAAATAGACATATTATGTCCACAACGTTGACCATGATTCCAGCTCATATTCATATGCCAATGTAGAGGTCTTCTCCCTTCATTTTTCAAAAGGAAGATTAGAATTTTTGATAGAAATGTGTGATATACACTATTCCCAGTGATATTTTCAAGGAAGGGATTTTTTGAAGTTTCTGACTTGCCTCAGATTGAATGGAAAGGCAAACATAACTGGGAAAATTTGTCAACTGCTCACTGTCACCTCCTGTGGTGACATAGTTCTTTACACAGCAAGTGTCAGGATGCTGACAGTCTCCTGTACAAACTGAAACAAGCTCAAAACAGAGCATTAATTATTCCAGAATATTTTCTGGTTGGTGTGGAAATGAATGGTGTTGGGGCACAAGCAGCTTCTTCCCAGGCCACTAGAAGGCTTGAATTTATTCTCTGCAGGACACCCCTGAGGGGAAGGACAGAGAACACATGAGATTTAAGTTATTTTTAAAGTTAGAAAATAAAATGACTTTAAGTCCTTGTTTAATTAAAAATGGAACAGTAAAAGTAGATGACTCACTTCTGTCTTAAAAAGCTGAAAATTAAAAAAATTATGCAATGCACTAAAAATACAAAGACTGAATCTAATGTTGCTTCCTATAAGAACCTTTCAATAGACTCTGGAGCATGATTACACAGGTAAACAGCTTATGGCTCTTACAGAATTGTGGGTCATAAACACAAAGCACAAACATGATTACACAGGTAAACAGCTTATGGCTCTTTCAGAATTGTGGGTCATAAACACAAAGCACAAACAAGCAAATAATTGCAGGCTATTTATATCATTAAATAGCTCATTATATAAAGATTATAAAATAATATTTTCCTTTCTATTTGACCAGAAAATTATAGGACCCATTTTTCAAAAATCCAAATATTATCTTAAGAAAAACATTATCACGAGATGTTTCTTCTTCCGGTGCTGACTCAACATTCTTTCACCATTTATGTACTGATTTAGATATGAAAGCACTGGCCATATGTATTGCATTTTTTTTAGAAAATCAGATGACATTTCCTTATACTAGATAGCTTCCAGTAACTGATTCTTGTCATAATCTTGTCATAGTGAGAGTGACATCAATGTACTTCATGGTAATTCATGCATTGATTTATCTGAGAAGCATATCAACACTGAATCTTGGTATATTTTACTTTTTGAAACACTGTAAAATATGCTATTTAATAGACTAGTAAATGGGAGCTAAGGAGATGCCAGAAACATTAGAATAAATGATATACACATACATCTAGAAATATGAATTAAACCCCAAGTATCCAAAGGGGTGCTGGTGAACATGGCAAAAAGAACATGGTTAGCTGGTTGCTAAGAGGAACTTTTCTCTTGAGTGCTTTTGCCAAATACTAAAGGTTGTCTGTCAGCCAGAGCTCATTTTAATTATTTTTAAATCTTTTAAAATATTTTTTGGACTCCTAGAATGATAATGTGGTGATAGTTCCACATGCTGGATTCTGTCCTATGCAACTTTGGCAAGATGCTTCCTGTAATCACCCTTTGTGCCAAAGGGCTGTTATTGACATGCCAGATGTTCTGTGGTTACTGTAGGGTGATCACGCTGGCATCACGGTAAACAATGAAACAACATAGACTCTCTCCAGCAGGTCTCCCACGTTTTTATGTCAGCAGCACATGAAGAATGAAAGACAAATGTGATCATTGTTTACATACTTTAAATGATTAATTATTAATCTAGTTATTTTAATATCAAACTTTCTTTGATATTTGATATTAAAATTGAAATTTGGGGCATAATCATTCTTTCTTTTTGTCCTGGAAGCCTGTGTCTCTGCTGACTTTACCATGTGTGGAGAGGACTGTGATGGCCTTCCTGGATGTGGGGATTTGACCAGAAAACAGGTCCCTATCTGCTCAGCATAATTAACTCTAATGAAAATAAAGTACAGAACAGGCATTATTCCTGAATTCAAGACCAGTAGAAGTTAAACTGAAGGAGAAAAACCACATGATCATCTCCTTAGATGCTGAAAAAGCATTTGACCAAATCCAATATCCATTCTTGTTTAAGGTCTTGGAGAGATCAGAGATACAAGGCACATATCTAAACATAGTAAAGGCAATATACAGCAAGCCTATAGCCAACATCAAACTAAATGGAGAGAAACTTAAATCAATTCCTCTGAAATCAGGGACAAGGAAAGGCTTCCCACTCTCTCCATATCTCTTCAATATAGTTCTTGAAGTCCTTGCTAGAGCAATAAGACAATTAAGGGAAATCAAGAGGATACAAATTGGAAAGGAAGAAGTCAAAGTATCACTGTTTGCAGATGATATGATAGTATACCAGAGTGACCCCAAAAATTCTACCAGGGAACTCCTACAGCTGATTAACACCTTGAGCAAAGTGGCTGGATACAAAATTAACTCAT
>CM053755.1:5507428-5568046 GCA_028658305.1 Pachyuromys duprasi
TTTGTTTTCAAAATCTCAATTTATAGAAGATAAACAATGCAAACTTTAGTTGGATTAATTTCAATTAACTCTTCAACTCATTGATCATTCTTTTGAATTTACTGAAAGTAGCATTTCCCTTCTTTCTCTTTTCTTCAGAAACAGTGACTTAGACACAGCCTGTGCATAATTGCTATACTGAATAGATTAGTGAGCCTCTCAATGCTCATCAGAGAAACTTTGATTGACTCTGAGATCAACAACCAGTAATCGTGTAGAGAGTGAGACTGGACTGCTCATCTCCAAGAGGGATGTGTGTATCAGGCCCTTCAACCCCAGGCTGGGGGGTCATCCTGGAAGAAAGAGCAAAAATATTCGAAGAGCCAGAGGTAGTGAATGTCTGTGGTGAAGAAGTGTTTCCCAGACACAACACAGCTGTTGTATCCACAAAACCACAGCAGCTGTGATAGTATGGAATTGTACAAGATCAATACAGGCAACTTGTCAGCATGGGTGGGAGGGGCTCCCAAAGTCCCATCCCTAGCTATTGCTGATTGATGGTTTCTTGGGGAAGAGAGTTATCATGGATGTGGCCCCTAAAAGGCTGTCCATGCTTGACACCCATGCACACACCAGCAGCACTAAATACACCCAGTGGATAGGTACTTAAGAGAGAGAGAGACAGACAGACACACATGTTGGGGGATATCTAACTGATAAACATAGTCACAAATTCTTTGCTCTAAAACACATTTCAGATATTCTGTGCCATAAAAGAGAAATTCTTTAAAAATGATTAATCTAGCCCACATCCCAGGTCCCCAGCCTGTGCCATTTCCTAGGACCTACCTCTATCTCTGGTTCCCAAAACGAGCACAGATCAGAAAGCAGCAGGAAAACCACAGGACTGCATCTATCAGGACCACAGCTCTACCTACAACACCTCCATTACCATCAGAGACCACCAGGCCTGCTAATCAACCAAATGTCCAGAGGCCAGCACAAGAACCCCAGCAACAAAATCCAGGGCTGTAATGACACCACCAAAACCCAGCTATCTTCCCTCCTTCCTTCCTTCTTTCTCCTCCTCCTTCTTCAACAGCATTTCTCTATCATGTGACTCTGGCTGTCCTGGAACTTGCCTTGTAGACCAGGCTGGGCTTGAACTCATAGAGATCCACTTGGTTCTGCTTCTGGAGTGCTGGGATTAAAGGCATGAGCCACCACACCTGCAACACTTTTCTCCTATGTTGTAAGTAATCACATAATGTGTTGAACAAGATGACTCACTGTGGTCATGTTTCCATGCTAGTGAGGGTAGGCCATTTCAGTTCAGCAAACCACACCACAGAGTCCTGTCTCCAAGGCTGGACTTCGCAATGGACATGCTCCATCCACAGTGCTGCCTTATGAGTACATTTTCAGTTACATCTGAGGAGGTGTCTCTATGCTGTGAGGAACAGATGCTTGCTTTGCTTACATGTTTGTATTAGGAAACATTTACTAAGGAAAACAAAAACCACCCAAATGGAGAGAGAAATCCATGATTATACATTTTTGATAATGAAAAATAAGTAAGTAGAAAAGCCTAGTAAAATTAAAAAAAAAAAAACAATCACAGGGATGAGGGAAGGGCTTTGTTAGTAAATTGCTTTCTCCACTAGAACAAGAACCCATATGTGGATGTACAGCACACATGTAAATGCCAGGTTCAGTGGTGAACATCTGTCATCCGAAGGAGCTGCAGATGTGTGGACCCCTGGAGCCTGCTGGTCCCCAAGGCTAGCTGAATCAGTGAGTTCCAGGTTCACGGAGAGACATTGTCTCAAAGGATGAGGTAGAGGTGACATCAACCTCCAAGCTGCACTGTGTGCACACATGTGCATGAAAATCTGCAGCTATTTGCACATCATATGGAGAGTACCAGTAATACCAATGTCCGTGAATGTTTTATTATAATTAGTACATAACCATCTTCTTTATCTTAGGAAAATAAATATTTCTAGCTTTATGCTTACCCATACCCCCAAGAACTTTCCTTTCAATCATCTCCAGTACTGGATATTGAAGCTCCAACCTCACAGATTCCAGGAAAATGTTGTACCATTCGGCTATAGCCCTAACTATTAGCTATATTTTGTTTTTAAATTTCCATTATATTTTTCCTCAGATGGTTTTATCTCACTTTAACTAACACTTTCCTAAGTTGCTTATGATATACTGCACAAAATGTTTTTCAATAAGCAAGGCTATAAATTACTGAGGACATTTCTACGTTTATATTCCAGAAGTAGCTGTGTGTAGGATTTCTATTATGAAGGAAATCTCTCCTGAATGGGCCACCAGGACAGCAAGCACTCACCAAATGGGCAAAGTGTGGCCAAGTAGGAGATTAATTTCTTTGAGACAGGATCTCTCTCATGCTGCAACCCTTGCTGATCTATTATTCACTGTGTTGACCAAGTTCGCCTCTAAATCACAGAGATCCTCTTGCCCTTGCCTCCTGAGAACTGGGATTGAAGGTGTGCACCAACAATCCTGGTCAAATTTGAAAATTGACTTCAAAATCAGTTTTTATTAGAATATTCCAATATTTTGATTAAATTATTTATGTACTAATTACTATTTTAAAGAATTCAGTTTACAAAACTAATGAGTAGGACTGGTGATGTGGCTGAACTCCCCAGGAAAGGTGCGTGCTGTGGGAACATGAGGGCCTTAGGTCAAGCTGCAGACCCACAGGGAGAAGGAAAGCTGAAAGCTGCCCTCTAACGTTAGCACACGCATTACCCTCCCTGCACGCACATCACACCTGCTTATTCCTACCGGAGCAAGAAAGATCGGAGAAAAATACTGAGGTTCAAGAGGCAGATAAAACATATTTAAACAGGAATAAAACATAAAATACTAAGTCAAAAATGTTCTAATACATCAATCTCTAAGAAATGTAGCCCTCCTTTGACATTTAGGTTCCTGGAATGTATTGAGGTAGAAATGTCATATTACCTTGTTTTTCTTCTCCTTCATTTAATAATCTGACTATTGAGCTGTGAAAAATCTAACATTTTAGAAAATTTCAGGTAGGGCTAGAACATTTCTCTAATTGCTTTACTGTAGATTTGAGCCCAATATTTATAAAGTACAAAGGGAAATTGTTCTATGATAGGGAATTGTATATTGACAGAGATACAGATATAAAACTGTTCAACAGAGCCGTCAGTCATGTCTAGCCTCACAGGAATTTAAAACTTGAGAGAAAAGGCAGTTGGAGGGGAAGGACAATAAAGTTGTCTAGGTTTCACAGCCCCCTGAAGAATGTGATTTTTGTGAGGTTTGTAGGCAGTGGATGTAGGGGTTTCCCTACTTGACCTTCACAAGAACAGCTTAGGTATAAGTTGGGATAAACTCAGAGTGGAGAGCTGACAGACATCCAGGCAAAGCTTGAACTCAGATTATATTTTAAAAAAGAAAACTGTTTATTGACCTCCTTCGTGTTTTGACATTAGTAATAAGTTTACCAGATGAGCTACTTACCCAGCCGCTAGGACAACCTTCTAAGGTATCTGTACTCTGGAGTTGACGTGTGTCTTGTTTATTGGTACTGGTGACATTTGCATTTCTGATACTGTTTTAATTTTACCAGTAATCATGTCAGAAGTGGCACAGAGTGGCTCAGCACATCAGTGACACAATCAAAGCCTAAATTATGTGTGGTGGGGCCTAAAAGCTGTCTACAATCCAAGGTTTTGTCTAGACGGGTGATAAGAGAGGGTCTGCTGCAAATGGGTTCTAAACAATATGCTCGAAGGTAGGTGCTTCTTCTTGGTGATATGCTACACTATTTACTGATAAAAACAACCACGGCTGGAGATCAGCATTAGCCTGTGGGCAGACCCACAGATTTGGATGAAGAGCCCCTTCTACAGTCACTGGTATTCCAGATAGGGCCTTTAGCTGGATGGCATATAAGGCTAGCCAAATTCTCTGGAATGTTAAGCTCTGTGCTTGCAATTTGGAAACAATGGCTGACATGAAGAGTCTGAGCCTCTGAACTGCAGAGCACTGGGAGCATCCAGAGCAGTAATAACAAACCCATAGTCAGCGCTCCGGGTGCAGCTGAGCTTGACAGGGCTTTGCTTTTTGATGTTGGTTATCCCTCACTGTGACTACTAGGCAAAATTATCTGTTTCCGTCATTATGGAACACGGTGTTAATTTTCTTTTTTGTTCGTTTGTTTGTTTTTGTTTGTCTGTGTAGCCTTGGCTGTCCTGGAATCTATCTGTAGACCAGGCTGGCCTCGAACTCACAGAGATCCACTATGCCCCACTCTGTCTCATTTCTTGATAGTCCATAATATCTATGGCAATGGCCTTAAAAATTAACTTTAATTTACTGAAGGACTTATAAGTAAGCCCGAATCAGTCATACACCTCTTATAATTTAAATACTGAAGAAGATATTTTGAGTAGAGGATGGTTTTTCTCGAATGGCTGATGAAGCTCCTGAGCCATGGGGAGATCCTTATTTAAGGGATTTTGAAAGAGTCCTTGCCTTGCTTCTGATATAATAACTTTATATAGTAGAGATAAAATTTAACATCCCCTGGATGATGTATTATTAGCAGATGAAACATGTAATGAATCTTTATAGTCATAGGTGTTAGGAACACCTCCCCTTCCCAAAACACATACCTTAAATGTAGGAAAGGAAACAGAAGGGCATTCTCACATTTCTGTGAGACCTGCATCAGCTAGAATGCCTTGAAATAAGACATTTATAATTATTTGGAAAGATAGAGAACTATGAAGGAATTTAAGCATTATTTTGTAATTTAAGTAAGAGCTCTTTATGGAGTTTATGAGAACTCTCAATTAAACCAGTTTTCTGGACCCTACTAGGCAAATAAAGCTCATATGAGATGTATGTTTTTTAAAGAGTCCAGTGATAGAGTTCTGAGTACTGAAGCACATGCTTTGAGAGAGAATGTCTGGAACGCAAAAGAATCAGATAAATGTACCAGGGGAGCCATGTACTGTGGCCTTAGCATGTTGACACACAGTTGATTTCCCATTATTTTGGGTGTCTGTGAAGAGGATGATTTACTGGGTTCGTTACTCAAAAAATTCCTCTAAGGTAAAGACATGAGAATTTATTTTTAAAATGTATAAATACATTTATATACTGAGCAGGGCACACAGGACCAAGATGTTTGGCCAATTTTACTGGCTTCAGATCCTATCTATTATCACAGACATGATAAAGGGATGGAAAATAGAAACCTTCCACTGAATTACATCACCTACGGGTAGGTGTACCATCTAAACAGTCTTTGGCTTCCATTGCTGCTTATTCAACTGATACCATGATTTTCAAATATCCAAGGATTTCTTAGAGAAGTCCTTAGGCTTCAATAGAGAATCTGAGGATGGATTCAGACACATTTTTCTCCATGTACATTATGACATAGGTGCAAGTTTAGCTCTGTCCTGTATCAACAAGTGCTCAGTAGCCTTGATGATTGTGTGTATATGTGTTGGCTGTGGAGGGAGTGCATGCTGGCTTATGACCCAAGGACAATAGGAATATTTAGCATAGAATCCAGAAGATTATGGATTACACTCTCACTTGCTTCCTGGTAGAACCTGGTCCATGGACATAACCATTTACTGTAATATATCTAGCATAGTACACAGCCTAGCAGGACTGCTTCTGCCAGCAGCCATGTGATATCCAGGACAGCCATGGGATAGACATCAGAGATGCTACAGAGATAAAAACACCTCTTACAGGGAGTCCCTGTAGACACTAACATGAGATTCTGTCCATTTCCCTTAAACAAAAAAATCCTTATGGTGAAAAGGATACTTTGTTGAATAACTGAGCTCATTAGATTTAGTTCTTTCAACAAAACAACCTGATATTTAGCTAAGGATGTGTGTTATGACTGATTTGATCAGTATGGATCAATGATCATTTTTAGACAAATATAATCCTTATTGTTTCCTCAAGAAGAGATAGATCCCCTTAGACAATATACCAAAATCTATGTAGTACAAGATGTTTTTCTCTTGGCTTTGATTTCTCCCTGTCAAGATCATGTATGATGCACAGGTTGTGATACTGTTTCATGGCAATTTTTTTCCAGAGCTGTTGTGTGTACTTGTGAAGAGCTGTTTTACCTCAAGAGGAGAGCATGGCTCCTAAAACTATACATGGCCATGGAGGTTCTGCCCTAGTCTTCTCTGGATGTGGACATATGTCCCATGTTGAAACATAAATTCAGACATGTTGTGGATATAACTGTGCACTAGAGTACTTCCTGGCACATTTCATACTATTTTCTTCCAGTTATTTTGAAGGCTTTTCTTCACGTCTTCCATGAAGGAGCATCCCTCTACATACACTGAAGTTGTGACCCTCCCATTCAATTCAGCAAATACTAAGGTTCCAGCACTGGTAGGATTTCAGAATCTGCTGTTTTTCAACATTATTTCAACAGCTCTCTTCATTACATATATTTCTTTTGGTTTTATACCGATTTAATGCTTTTATGTAAAAACGTTTTTCCAATTAGATTTTTCTGGTGATTTTATTTTTATCACTGATGTTAATTGCACAAATGACAGACTTTTTCACCAGTGGGAATCAGTGATGTTTTCAGGTGATGTTCCCTGAAGGTTTTTTGCCTCAGGAATCATTGTTAGTGCAGGCAGTTTTTCCTGAGTTTACAAGTATAAGGGAGGTGGGTGCAGTCAAGCACAGCTGAGATCTTGCTCATTCACATCAAAGGTATTTTCAGTTCTCAAGACATCCGGGATTTTATGGCCTCTCTGCAGGCCCTAGAACCCTGGTCAGTAAAAGCACTCTGACATGTGAAGCCACCCAAAATGGGCAGGGTCAGACAATGCTTTGCCCAGCTCTTCTGTTTTAGATGGCATCCTGTACAATGCAGACGTGGGTTTCTTTAGAGGCAGGTGACTTTAATCTAGATGATTTTCTTCTTTTTAGCTTTAGAGATCCATTCTTGAAAGCAGACTAATTTTTCCATGGCAGGCAGGTAACATAGGACCAAACAGGTTGGCTTCCTGTGGTAAGTAAGCTGCATGGCAAATGCATTAGGTATATTCTGTTGTGTACGTATATCACATTTTTACTTTTCACTCATCTATTGAAGAACATTCAGGTTGTTTACATTTCCTAGCTTTAGGGAACAGGGCACAATTAACATTGTCAATCAAGTATCTGTGGATCAGGATGTCTAGTCCTTGGGTGATATGTTAGGTGTTTAGTTTTAGGCTTTTGAGAATTCTACGTTTTGATTTCCAGAGTACCATCTGTACCATCTACCCTCCAAGCAAAATGATACCTCAATTGTTATGTGAGAGAGAAATGAAATTCACCCTACATGTTGTAAAAATAAAATAAGACAATAAAGAATGTAATTTTTTTTTTATTTCTTCAAATGAGGGAATGAGATGAGAGTTGTTCCCAAGCATTTCTAGCTTTTTCTGAACTCTGGTTGGCTGGTTCAACCCCGTTGTTCTGTCCCACACTCCAAGGTAACTGATTCAAATTGGCTTTTCTTGGCTTGTGACTAAATTGGCCGCTTGGTCTCAAAGCGATATGTTTTAATCTTCTATCTCCTTCTCATTCTCTTGCTCATTCTGTCTTCAGTTGTATCTAGCTTGTTCTCTCTGTAACTTGCCTCTGTAAAACTGTCCTAAGTTAAAAACCAAAACAAGCAAACAAACAAAAAACTCTCCATAAAAAATAATTCCTTTCTCTCCCTGTGCTGCTCTTAAGCACCCTCTCTTTCCTGTCCTGTTCTCAAGAGAAGTGGGCATATCCTAACTCTGACTCATTCTGGCAGATCTTTCTTCGATTCATCACTTTGTCTGCCCCTTAATTAGACATCATTTCCATACATGTCTACTTCCTTCTGTAAGCTAACCTCACCTTCATTGTTTGGGACTAAAGTGTGTACTAAGGGCATGTCTTTATTACAGCCAGATCATACTATAATCCAGAGCGTGTCTGCATTTCAGATCACATGGACCTAGAAGGTCTTTGGATGTGATCCCTTGCCAGAGCAGCCATGTTGCTAGATTACAATTCCTCTACAAAAGCAAAATGAAATATTCCTGTAACTAGTTCTATATTTTAATTAATCTCAAAGGGTTACATTGTAAACCACAATTAAAATAATAATTTCATAATTGAAATAAATAGTGTTTTTACAGTATAAATACTCACAGCTAGACACTATACAGAGAATGAAAAACCTTGGGACACTCAGCCTGAAATGGGATGTTCCCATTAAATTCCTGCCCTCAGGGCTCAGGGAACTCTGTGGAAGAGGAGGCTGAGAGAATCTAAGAGCCAGAGGAAATGGAGAACACCAAGAAAACAAGGCCCTCTACGTCAGCATGACCAAAGCACATATGAACTCAGGCACTGAAGTAGCATGCCAAGACCTGTAAGGTCCCTTGTGTATGGATTATGACATCCAGTTTGGTGTTTTTATGGGCTTCCAGTGTGCATGAACAGGTAGGTCTCTGTTTCTTGTCTTCTCTTGTTTTTTTGTTTGTTTCTTTTTTTTTCTTCTGTCTGTCTTGTCCAATTCCAGGGTCCTAGATTTTTTTGTCTTATTATAATTTATTTTATTATTATCCTCGGAAGCCAGCTTGTTTTCTAATGAGAGACAGTTTGCTTTCTAATGAGTGGCTCTGACTAGGAGGTACTGAGAGTAGTAGAAGGGGGAATATTGAAATCAGGATATATAATGAGAGGGGGAAAAACCTGTTTTCAGAAAAAGAAGAGAAAAATAAAAAAGAACCCAGTGTGTTTCCTCTGACCAAACCTTACAGGTAGTGCACACATTAGTCAGATAATCAAATCAACAGTCAGATTTACTGCCCCATTAGTCGTCCTTAGCATTCACTCCATTCCTTCCTGCACCCCACCCCACTGGCTGCCCTGATCTTCCTTGAATAAGTTAGCTTAAACCTTTTGCATCTAAACTCCATAGTCAACTGCTGCCGTGGTTTAAATGTAGCCCTAACAAAATAACCTTTTCTTTTAATTTTTTATTGATTCCAGTTCCACTCATCTCCCTGACCCTTCATTTCACCCTCCTCCCTTCATGTCACCCTCCTCCCTTCATATCCACCCTCTGCCCTTGCAACCTCACTCCCAAAATAAAAACACACAAACAAACAAGAAATACAAAAAACAAAACAAAACAAAGCATAGAAAGTATTTTGTCATGGAAGCCGTATTGTGTCACAGTGTGTCTCACAATATACCTGATTAAATAAAACCGAATGAGCTAATGGCAAGATGCAACTATATTATATAAATGCAGGTTTACTAGGAGCAGGGCAGGAGTGGGAGGGAGGAAGGGAGAGGTGTGTGGATTATATAGTGAAGGGCCTCTGGGAGAGGGGAAGCCCTGTTCCACAGGAGGGCAGGGGATGCCAGCATGTAGGGACTTAATTCACCTCTGTCCATAGAGCTTTACTTGTGAATGTTCATTGCAGTGAAGTCATTGGTCTGGTTCAAGGTCTCTGACTTTTGTGATGCTATCAGTACTGAATCTTCACTGGGATTCCTTCTGGTTGGGTTATCCTGTTGTAGCCCTGTGTCGTGGAGATCCTGTAGCTTTGTATCAGCAGGACCAGCCCTTTCAGGTGCCCCAAGAGCTCACAGATAAGGTAGATTTTGGGGTGAGCCAACTCATAAGGCCTGAATTTGGGTTTGGGTGGTAGTTGAGCCGGTCAGCCCATTCTCTAAGCTCTCCTCTACTGCTCCCGTTAGACCATCCAGTGGTGCCATCTGAAGGAGGCAGAGTCAGCTCTCCGGCTATCACGCCCTCTAGGTCACTCACCAGCACCCTCCCCCACGAGGGTCAGCACTACTGTGTTGCCCAGGTGAAATGCGGTGCCCACTCTCTCACCCTTCAGGGGCAGGGGCAGCTCTCCCACTCTCATGACCAGGGCCAGCTTTCCTAACTGCCTCAGGTAGTGAGGGGAAGGGGGTCAGAGAGCAGCACCTCTGCAAGCACACCACCCCATGGCAGAGTAGGTGGAGCCGACACTCTTTTGCTCTTGCCCTCAGGGAGGTCTCACATGAGTGTCCCCCACCAGGGCCAGGTTCACTGTGCTACCTAGTCAAGGTGCAGGGCCTGCTCTCCAGAGTACCACAACCAGTGAGGGCTGGGGCCAAATTTTCACAGCAGCTGGACATCCAAGTGTTCCCAGGCAGCTGCACACCAGGGGCGTGCACATGGCCTCTAGTGATAGTACGAGGCACAGACATCAATACCCAGCCATGCCTCAGCACAGCAAGGGAAGCAGATTTGGCAGCACCTGGCCTCATGGCTGACTACTCACAACAGGCTATTCTTTCTGTCCCCTTTGCCATCTTCCCTCAAAATGTCCGAACAGTTATGCTTCTCTTTCTCTCCCCTCTGCCCAGCACACACTTGCACAGCATTAAAAACCTAGTCCCCAATTTCACATGGTAATTGTACTTGCAGGAGAGCTTTGTAGGTGTAATTAATATTAGATAAAGTAATGAGTATTGGGGCTCCCATGAGGCCATTCCTGCCTTTCTAATCAAAGGAAGAAAGACTTCTTTGTTGTTTTTTCTCTGTCTCATCATGTGATACCTTATTATGCACCCAGCAGCATCTCATGAGATGCTGATCAAATACCAGCACTAGGCTCTTACCTTAGTGACTTCCAAAGCTAGGTGTTCCCACATAAACCTCAATTGTTTATATGTTTATAAATTGTTTACAAATTATACATTCCCAGGCAGTTTTTATACCAGGAGAAAACAGATTAAGACATATGTGGATACACATCATTCTTGCTGCATTTGATATTAGAAATCTAGGATCTTGAGCCTTTGCTTTTAAACTGAGAATCCTGCAGAATTGAAACTGAGAATTCCTGCAGAGAGGGAAATCATGTTTTGGAAAAAATAAGAAGAAAGAAGTGAGAGAAAGTCCATTAGGCAGAGTTTGGGGCTTTTACCACCCAAATAACTCCAGTCACATGACCACGTGGCACCCTTGGGTTTGTGTAGATACGTTGAAATGACTTAATGTACATCTACCACAGCTCAGCCACTGCTTAGTTACTCAGCAAACGTTCTTGCCCAGTTTTCTCACCCTCCAGCGTTTCCTGACTTTCCATTACTTTTTCTTTGTTAGTGTGTTTGGAGCCTGTTAAAGCTGGACTTGCTTTAAGTATTTGCCGGCACTACTTCGTCTGTTTTATAGGGGGTAATTGTTCTCAGCTCTTTATTTCCATACATAACCCTATCACTCTTCCACTCCATTGACAAATATTTTACAAATCACTTTTATTTATTCTGATCTTTTTCCTAAATCCTATAGTCTTCCAAACACACACATAACAAGTTATCAGCGTAACTTGTAGAGCATGACAGGTTCCCTCCTACAGGTGCCAATGCCCTCTAACACACCAAAGTTGTAGAATACTGTTTGCCATATAACGGATATCTTAGCAGCTTCTGATGCTATCAACTGTTACTGCTTTCTTAAGCTTCAATTTTTGTGATATGATACTCGTGAATGATGTCAGAGACAGTGAGAAAACACTTGAATTCATACAACGGCAATGAGAATGCAATAAAAAGAAATAAAACACATTATGTAATCATGATAAAGACCATCAACTACCCTTTGTCTCGTTCTTCTTTCTGTCATGTGTGAACTCTCCTTTCTTACTCTCTGTCACTTCTCTTTCTCCTCCTCTCTCTCTCTCTTTATCAGCTGGTTTCTTGCTCTGCCTCTTGGCCTAGTGTTAACTATTAAATCCTGTGTACAGAAAGTTCTCGGATTAAACCTGTCTGTAGGGCCAAGCCATGCCATAATCACCTGTTTACAATCAACAGTAAATTCTAACAGTGTGTTAGAGCTAACTGCACCAAACAAAAGACAGGTTTTTCCAGTTCACAATCTCAGGAAGCACAATGGGATTAATATCCTGTCACGAGGCAAATAGAGGTAAGTAGGCCTTCAAGAAGCAACTTGTATTTTTGTTTTCAGTACAGCAAATACAAAATAAAATCTATTGTTCCTTTCCCCTCCCCCCTTGTACTCCATGCCTTTGGAGACAAAGGGGAACTGTCCAGTGAGGGTCAATACACCAGACAAGGTCAACATTTGGCAGACCTGCTCACTGATTCAAATCCTGTAATAGGTGAGGCATCTTGCTCAGCTGAGCTTTGTCACAAGCAGGCTGTACTAGACTGTGTGAGATGCCAAACAGATTTGATAACCTATGAGTCTGTGATTTATTTTATGAGAAGTTTTGTTTGCTGTATATTTGTTTTCTGAGAAGGTGCAAGATAAGGCCTTTAATATATTGTGATAGCACATTCTTTTAGGCTGAAAGAAGTGTTGATGTACTTACATAATTTTTATGAGATAGCCATTCTTAAACTTGATATATATCAGTTCAAATGTTCTAGGTTTTATTTGCATTAATTTCAGAAGCAAAATATAATGGAGAAAATTAATGAACACTAGTCCTTAACAATTTGCAAATAATGTAAGCAAAGAAAAGCCTTCAGTTAAAAAAATATAGTTTTGTATAAGAGCTCTATCAATATTTTTGTTTCAGTTACCTAAAGTGTAAGAGATAATTTGAAAGATTATCTATTAAATGTTCTTCAAGATATTTAATAATTAAACATAGATTGATTTCTTTCCCATTAGTCTTTTTCCTATGAACAAGCCTATCTATAAGTAATCAAATATAATGTAAGTTTTTGCACATCCTAACTTTTTATTTTCTGTTCATTCTGTTACTTGATTATTATAAAGAAACAAAAAAAGCATGAAAAGAACAAATGTAAAAAAAAATCTACTGAGTACAGAATGTGACAAGTCATTCACCCAGAAATTGAAAAAACAAGCTAAAAAGAGATGAAAAAAAGAATAAAGCCTATTGAGGAAGTCTTATGTTGATCTGCTCAATCTGCTCCTATAAAGCAGGAAGCTAATTGATGGTTGACTACTAAAATCTGTTCCTTTAAGGCTACATTTATTTTTTCCTATTATTTTTATAATTTAATTTATTTTATTAATTACAGTTTATTCATTTTGTATCCCAGCTATAGCCCCATTCCCCATCACCTCCTAATCCCACCCTCCCTCCCTCTTCTTCTCCTATACTCCTCTCTTGGTCCAATGATAGGGGAGGCCCTCCTCCACTTCCATCTGACCCTAGCCTATCAGGTCTCACCAGGACTAGCTGCATTGTCCTCCTCTGTGGACTGGTAAGGCTGCTACCCCCTCAGGTGGAGGTGATTCAAGAGCAAGCCCATGAGTTCATGTCAGAGATGGTCCCTGGTCCTATTACTGGGGAACCCTCTTGGATACTGAGCTGCCATGGGCTACATCTTTGCAGGGATTCTAAGTTATCTCCATGCATGGTCTTTGTTTGGGGCATAAGTCTTGGAAAAAAAAACCAAAAAACAAAAAAACCCTGTGCAGAAATTGTTTGGTTCTCTTGCTCTCCTTGTGGAGCTCCTGTCCCCTCCAGGTCTTTCTGTCTCCCCCTTCTTTCATGAGATTCCCTGCACTCTGCAAAAAGTTTGGTTATGCATCTCAGCATGTTTTGATACCCTGTTAGGTAGAGTCTTTCAGAGGCCCTTGTCCAACCTGTTAGCCTACAGATTGGGAAAGGATTCTCACCAACACTAAATCTGGCAGAGGCTAATCTCCAGAATATATAAAGAACTTAAGTTAAACAACAACAAATCAAGTAACCCAATTAAAAAATGGGGTACAGGGCTAAACAGAGAATTCTCAATAGAGGAACATTGAACGGCAGAGAAATATTTAAAGAAATGCTCAATGTCCTTAGTCATCAGGGAAATGCAAATCAAAACAACCCTGAGATTTCACCTTACACCCATCAGAATGGCGAAGATAAAAAACTCAAGTGACAACACATTCTGTAAAGAATGTGGAGAAAGAGGAATCCTCCACCATTGATGGTGGGAATGTAAACTTGTACAGCCACTTTGGAAATCAATCTGGTGGCTTTCTCAGACAAATAGAAATAGTGCTATCTCAAGACCCAGCTATACCACTCCTAAGGCTACATTTAAAGGGCACAGTCACCAATACACTAGAGATTAAGTTCCAACATTAAGTTGATTCCTGTGAAAGCACAGTTAGATTTGATACATAAAAAACCTGATAACAGTATGAGAGTCTGATCTCCATCCCCAGCGTTTCATCCCACGTCTTAGAGATTAGCTGGCTCACTGAGTGGGCCATGTCTCCTGGAAATGTGCTCAGAAGGTGCCTGTACTTCTCATCAACTGTTCAACCTTTCCACCCCCTGATCACACATCATGCAATCTCCTAGCCTGCAAGACATTTCAGCTTCCTTTTGATCATTATGACTCACTCAGTCTCCTGGATGAACATTCCTGTCTAAATCAGAGTTCCTGTTTATAACTCCATTCCAACCATCTCCCTTTCCTAATCCCAGACTGACAAATGGCTCCAAGGCTCCTCAGAACAAGAGCACTTGGTATTTTTGTAAGGCATCATCTCTTGCCTTCTTCTGTGTGGAAGAAAGTTCTGTTTGTAAAAGAAATCTCAGACTTTCCAATCATTTCAATAGTGCAGACTTCTTTAGTCCTTGTACAAGGCAACATTCATAACAGGATTTTTAAGGCATGTGTATGAATCTTTAAGGTTTCTGGTGGGAACGTTCTCAATAAATAGTTCCATCCCGGTGGCTGTTCAAGTTTGGCACACCCTTGTCCTGGTAAACAGACAATGTGGCTTACATAATTTTTTTCTCTTCCCCTGTTCTTAAAAATAAAAATAATAATATTTTATTGTTAATTTATATATTCATTTTACATCCTAATTGAAGACCCCTCCCTTCTTCTCTCCTGGTCCTACCCTCTTCCCTCTACTCCCACTTCTCCTCAGAACACAGGACCTCTCCCACAACTCTACCCCAGCACATGAAGTTGCTTCAGGACTGAGCCCATCCTCACCCACTGAGGCTAGGCCAGGCCGCCCAATTAGGAGGAAGTGATCAAAGAGAGGGCAACAGAGTCCATGTCATAGACAGCACCCAGTCATCTTATTAGGGTATCCATATAAAAAGCAAACTGCCAATCGGTTACTTCTGTGTAGGAGGCCTAGGTCCAGACCATCCATGCTCTTTGATTGGTGAATCTGCCTCTGTAAGCTCCCATGGGTCTAGGTTAGTTGACTCTGGTGGTCTTCTTGTGGCATTCTCCCCCCACCCCTGGTTCTTCTACACACACACACACACACACACACACACACACACACACACTACAAGAGAAATCCCTGAGCCCTTCCTAATGCTTGGCTGTGAGTCTCAGTTTGATTCGATCATCAGAATATCATGGCGTCAGGGGTTGGCTTTTTCCCATAGGGTGGGTCTCAGGTTGGGCCAGCATTGCTTGGACATAACCACATTCTCTGCTCTATCTTTATCTCTGCACATCTTGAAGGCAGGATAAATTTGGGGTCAAAAGTTTTGTAGGTGGATTGCTCTTCCCCTCTGACCACTGTAAGTCCTGCCTGGCTAGAAGGTGGCCACTTCAATCTGCACATTCCCCACAGCTGGGAGGCTATGCTGGAGTCATCCCCATGTCCTCCCTGGACTCTGCCCTGTCACAGGTCTCCAGCTTGTCTCAATGACACCCCTGCTCTCAGTTTTCCCTTTCCAAGCCCTCTGACTTCCCCTTCCTAATCTCCCCACATTGATCCTACCCTCTCGGTTTCCCTCTCCACCTCCTCTCCTACCCAGTTCCCTCTCTTCCTCCACTTCTGATGCCTATTCTATTCCCCATCTGAGTGAGATTCAAGGAGGGCCTCCCTTGGGATCTCCTTGTTACATAGCTTCTTTGGGTCTGTGTATTGTAGAACTGTGTCCCCACAATCTCTTTCTAATTCATGACCTCTGATTCCAGAATTGTTATACTTCCCCACACACAGTGCTGGGTGCACTTACCGTTGCTGTTTTTTGCTTTTGTTTTTGTTTTTATTTTTTAATTAATTCATTCAATTCCCATCTCGGTCATTGGCCCCTTCTTCTCCTAGTCCCACCCTCCCTCATGCATCCACTCTCCCCCATTCCTCAGAATAGGGGAGCCCCCCTATCCATACACCGCAGCTCCTCTATTCACATGCAGAATGAGTTCATCTTCCTCTCCTGTGGACTGGTAGGGAAGTCCCACCAGGGCAAAGTGATCAAAAAGCTAGCTACATATTCCATGTCAGGGATATCCCCCACTCCTCTAACTGGTGGGTGCACATGAAGCCTAAGATGACCATCAGAATCATCTCCTTGGGATCTGAGCATTGTTGAATGTCTATCCTGTACTATACTCAGCCATTTAAAACAAGAAAAACTGTGAAATCTGCAGGTAAATGGTGCAACTAGAAAAGCTCATGCAGGATGATGCTTAAGCATGTTTAAGACTGACATATTGGGACTGGATTTTATCTATCACCCAAGTTGTTCTTGGAGAAGATTGATGCTGCCTTTCACAGCAGCCATTAGTCACCTATACTAATTAATCATCTAATAGTGGGGCTCTGTAAGATTTCCCCATTCATATTTGTAGGTCAACTTGTATGTTCAGAGAACATAACAGAAGACAGGTTGTAAGAGCCAGAGACCCAGGGTGTCTGAGTCAAGACAGTGTCTTAGATATACAATACAAAAGCTATACCTATGAAATCTTAAGGCCCTCACCTGAACAAAGAGTGACTTTTAACTGAAAAAAATTCAGTTCCAATTTAGTTTCAATTACATAGTTTATAAAAGGTTATTTAACTAAATGGCATGTTTACAAAGCAGAAACTCTCAATTTATGGTTTTTAGAATGTTGAACATAAAACTGATGTTTTCATTAATAAATTAGATATTTTTAAAGAGCCCTGCTAGTTTAATTAGTCACTAAGATACATTATTTTGTTTTGATGTCTGCATTAATCTATAATGTGACTCTAAGCTTAAAATGTCTTTGCATAAAGAATATTAAACAGACAAAACTAGCTATCTTGTTTTAAATCAACCTCACTCAACATCCTAGTTTATCTTGAAAATCAAGTTTGATGTAAGTTGCCTAAATAAAATGCAAAATGTCTTCCCAAATATATAATAAACCTCTCCAAATTAAGTATGGTCTCCAAAGGCTTTGACATATTTTTGAAGAAGTAAAATTGCTTACATTTCCTTTAAATTTTGGTGATCGTTAACAAATTTATTGATGATACTTGGCAAAAGTAAAACTTTCCTCAATTATTTTTAGTTTCCAAAGTATGGACAAACCTGATCTTCTTAGTAAGGACATTATTTGATGCAAACTTGAAGTCTACTGGGGAAGGAGGAGGAGCCCTCTGAGTCCAGCTGTGTGACCATTTCCACACAGACACAAGCATGCAACTTATACACTGTTGGACTTTCTGATTCAACTGACCAATACCTAGCAAACCGTGTGTTGTATCCGTACTTATATGCAGCAGAAAAAATGCCTATTCATATGAAATTAAAATTAGGCAACATTCTTGATATAAATCTTCATTTATTTCTTCTAAACTTAATGTTCTAGTGGCTCAAGGTCTGGGAACATAAATCTAAGCTTGCTGTCAGGCTGAGATGTCATTGAATTGGGATGAGTAATGCTAATTTGGAGGACTGAATAGAATTTTCATAGTCTATTGGCTTTTGAAACTAGAACTAGAATTGGATTCAGTGACCTTTCAAATTTCGCTGTCCTTATTAAATCATGATTTTTATCATCTCAGAAAAAATACCCAGTTTCCTGTATGCATAATGTGATCACAATTTGATCCACAATATGGAGGGAAATAAAGAAAGAACTCCAGAAGAAATTTGAGACAAATGGGCAAAGTTTTAATAAAATAATGACAGAGTTATGAAAAATGCATAGCATTTTCAGTCTCCTGCTATAATGTGTGCAGCCTTGAAATGTAATTAATTAAGATGGATGCCAATGTTAAGGTTAGGCACTTCAGAAGACTGAATCTGAGATGGACATTTGTGTACAACTGGTGTACCAGTAAAACTCTTCAGAGAGGAGTTAGAAGGGGAGAGGAGTGAGAGACGGGCAGAGGCAGAGAAAGGCACTGTGTTAAGAAAGGCACTGTGTACAGGACACAGAGAGAGAGCAGGTGGCTGGACTTACCTGATGTATTGAGATGTATTGTCATGGCCCTTCAGTTTCTCCTAACTGAAAATGAACCAGTGAGGAGGTCACTCTTTGGTAGGGAGAGATTACTGGCAGAGGGCTCTGTTGTGAACCAGACCAACCTCAGCTACTTGAAATGCTCTTATATTAATCTTGAAACAGGCTATGTCAGTATCTACTCTAGTGGATTCATTTATACTCATCTACTTTGGTCTACCAGCATGTATTAGCTCTTCCTCTTTTATTTGAACACTGAGAAAATAAACAATGTTAAAGAATCATTTAGAAAAAGGAGTTGAAACATGTCTGTTTCACTTCTCTAATTCATGTTTAAGTTTTGAGATATTGCACTGGGTCTCAGTGTAGTGGAGACAACTGAATCCTGTACTGAGTAGATCATGCCTTCCTGTTTTCACCATATTTTCTTGGGTTGCTACTTATTATTTTGTCAATGGCATAAGCACTCCATTCTAATTTTGTTCTTTTTCCTCCTCAAAATTGGTGGGATGCTGTGTGAAGCAGTGGTGTACGATACCAAAAGCAGCAGCTATTAAATGGTTTCCATCAGCTACACAATTGCTACTTCATAGAAGAAGAGAATATCTTTAAAGGCTCCTTGTGGACGCGCATGTAACACTAATTCACAAGCTGCAAATGCATTTGGTTTGCACACGAAACGGTTGCCATTTGAGTTACTCAAGAGAGTAAAGTGGATAGCAGTGATTTGTGATATTTTTCATATTTTCCTTATTGTTTCATTCAGTTTATGGATATAATATAAATTTTGATCTTAAAGAGCCCACTTCCTGCTTCAGTCCAGTTGACAGGTACATAACGATGATAACCTATTACTTCTTGAGAAAGAAAAGAGAACCTGAGGGATTATGTTTTAATTTTAGATCCACTGATGAGATAACAAATCATGTTCTAATGAAATTTACTAGCTAATATGCTTTGATACATTTTATTATAATACATATCTATATACATTTAGGCATCAGTTTCTGTTGTATTTTCTCTGAGTTTTACCGCTAATGAAAACTGCGAAATGGATAAGGGTAAAATGACACCATGAAGATACTGAAAGTGAATTTTAAAGCAAAACACATATCTTGGTAAGGCATGAGAACTGAGAAGTTACTGAAGACCCTGTGAAGCTAATGTCAGGTTGAAAAGCATAGCTTGCTCTGCTGAGTCTCAGATACGCACTTATTATGTAACTTCTGTTTCACCAGGCCATGGCTATGATTTATTATCTGTCCCCCAGAGTCCTTAAATAGGTTGTAGAAAGGTAGAATCTCATTTTGAGTTATCTATAGAAGCAGATTTTCACTAGGTCCTGCTAATTTTCCGTTTCACAGACATTCTATGATCTCTCAGTAGATGTCTGATTTTCCGATGCCATTGAGCCTAGCAGAGCCTGGGGAGTTAATCAGGACTACCTGTGAGACACTGTTGTCCCTGTGTCTGGATTTACAGAGAGTGACTGGCTCCTGTAAAGAAAACGTTCTCTCAGGCCATGTAAGAGATTTCTCATTTTGAGGTGAATCTTGCTAGTCCTTTCTTAGAAAAACAACAGTAGAAAAAAAATTGATCTTTGTTGTCACTGCTGCTTTGAGTATGCTATTCTAATTTGCTGATAACAGAGTTTACCATATTTAAAAGAATTCATGCATTTTAGGACGCTGACCTCTTACCTGATTGTACTATATAAGGCAGGTATTACTATGACAATAATTGTCAAGTTATGTAAAAATAATGCATTAATGTACGTATACTGTGTTAGACATTTACAGTAAGGTTAGGTGTGACTATTCTTTAAGTAAACCTAGTAGTGCCTTAGACTTTAGCATAATAGGGGATAATTTGAGTTAACAATATTAGGACAGCATATTTTAATTAATTTTTATATTAACTACAGTTTATTCACATTGTATCCCAGCTGTAGATCCCCCTCCCAAACCTACCTTCCCTCCCTCTTCTTCTCCCATGCCCCTCTCCAAGTCCGCTGATAGTGGAGGTCCTCCTCCCCTTTCCTCTGACTATAGCCTATCAGGTCTCATCAGGAGTGGCAACATTGTCCTCCTCTGTGGCCTGGCAAGAGGGACTTAATATTACCCAGAGAGGCACCATTGCTAGGTCCATTTACTTAGTAGCCAACAGATGACCAGTCCCAAGAATGCACCTAAGTCCTTGCTTACTCAAACTGTGATAACTGTAGCTATTTAGAGAAAAAATAAAATTCCTTGATGTAGTTGAACACGTCTTTCCTCTATGAAAAGCTTTTTAAAATTCCACACCACTTGTCAGAACTAGGAGAGTCTAAGGACAGTGAAAGAAGGAGAAATGGCAAATGACTTATAACTGGAAGCAGAACATTTGCTTCATGATTACATCCTTAAACACACTAAGAATTATATTGCTTTTTTTTCTATTTTGTCCTATTTAACATATAAAAGATGCATTTGAATAGATAGTTTTCTGTAAACCAAAGGATTTTTATAGCTTTCTCTCCAGTGCCTAGTTTGGCCTACCGTGAAGTCCTGGTATATATATTGTATGTATTACGTATAATATATATTATGTATAGATAAAGAATAAGTGAAAGAATCAACAGAACCAGCCTTTGAGAATAGTTGAGGCAACATCTCAGATTATCTCAGCAAATTTATAACTGGATCTTTTGAAGAGAAAAATAAAAACTTCTGCTTTTTAAAATGACCCATTGCAGACAGGTTTTGGCTATAGCAAATTTAAATCTGTAAGTGATTTGTAAAATGATTGCTGCAGAAAAGCATCGATGATGACGTAAACTTGGATTTTGTCTTGGTTCTTCTCACTTGCTGTGATGTTTTCTTTTTTTCTTGAAGCATGGCATGAATTGAGCTTATGGTTTTGGCTTTAATGACTTTATTTCTTTTCAAAAGGATGTTTTACAATTAAGTTACATAGAGCAACAGGATAATCTCTTGGGGAAGCAATTATTACAATTTTTTCAAATGAGCAAAAACAATACTTAGTATCAAGACTATTATAAATTCTTACAATTTGTAACCTGCCATGCTTTAAAATAATTCTGTGATCAATTCTGAAATGAAATGGCTCCTGTACTTTCTGTGTTATCATACTGTGTGTCTTCTGTGTGTGTTTATGGGTACAAGGGTGCCTCCGCTCATGTGAGGAGGAGGACAGCCTGCTTTACTCAGTTCTTCCCCCACCCCCCACGTTGGCTCTAGGAATCTGGGTCAGCAGTCTTAGGTAGGCAGTACTTTAGCTATTTAGCCGTCTTGCAAGCTCTTATATTTTTTTTTTTTGAAAGAAAGTCATTTTGGCAACTTTCTGTGCAGTATTTTTAAACTTTAAATACAGTACATTAGAGTGAGTTGCTTAACTCTGTTTTACTCACAGAAAGTGATAGTACACTGAGTTTGAAAGGAATCTCAGATAACTGGGGAAGGGCCATTTACCTTCACAGTTGAAAAAGGGTGTAATCCAGAAAGACATGTGGCCTGCTTAAGGTAGAAACTTCTGTTTGGCCATCAGTGTTAGAAGGCAGCCCCTTCTGCCCGTTTTGTAGAGAAAGACTGCATTGTTAGAGAAACACAGCTCATGAGAATCGCCGGGTCCCTGTCTCTTGGGGTATCTAAGGACAGCTCTCAGGGCAGTGCCCTCTCCAGTAGTTCCCCAGTCCCTTAGCACTCCCGTTTCTTCATCACCACATTCTGTCCTAGGAGGCCCATAGAAAAAAAAATGTACAAGGCCAGGGTATGGACAGAGATCATTCACAATGAAATCTTAGCTCGTCTCTTGAGCATGCTCACTCACCCTGTCCAGACAATAATATCTGAGGTTTACTGTGTCTTCTTGCTGATAGACATTTTTTTTTGTCCTATTATCTCGAGATAAACCAGGGTGAGGTCTGGGCTGTTCCCACTTGAGGCAGTGTCATTCTCATGACCAGTGCTTCTGGAAGGTGAGGACCAAGCCAAGGGACACAGTGTCCAGGAAGAGCCCTGGATTTTCAAAAAAAAGCTCACTACACTCTTTCCACGCTGCAGTCTGTCCTTACTGCGGCACAGAGCGTGTTGTACTTGAGGATGGAATTCTTGGAAACACAAGATCATGCTGTGTTCATAGGGGACAGAGCCAAGGAAGTAAGCCAACAGTGTGAGGTTGGCAGAAGAGAGCAACCATGAGGAACACGGACTTTAATTAGTCTGAGCCCTGAAAGTGATAGCTCCAAAGATAGACACTCGGGGGTGCTGAGTTCTCTGAAGGACGTTGGAATGGCCTCAGGAGCTATCTCTTGATTTCTTCTGCCCCTTCCACCCTATGACAGTGGTAGAATTTAGAATTCTTTTTGTCTCAAGGTAAGCATTAAAAACTAGCAGATGTTTCTCTCGAAGCCCTGCATAAAGCCTAGGACTGTTGCCCTATATTACTCTACCTGTTCTCCACTTTTCTGAGTAAAATATATCCAAAACATAATTTCAGACCTATCTCATTTGCAAGTAGACCATTCCAGAATAACCCCAGCCCTATATCTCCAAGGGAGGAAGGGTGTATATAGAAAACCTGACAGGAGTCAAAGCAGGCAGGGCTTTCACTCATGTTCAATCATGTCTCCTTCCCTGTGAAACAGCATTTCTCCATGGTTGTCCACATTTTATCACTAGGCACACAAACTCTTTATAAGCTGCATCTGTGGGCTTTGTTTGGAAGCATCATAGTCCTTGGACTACATAATGTTAGGCGAATAAGCACTATGAATTTTTTTTTATAAACATTTGAACTTGAACTAGAGAAGGATGAGAATGGCGTCATCTGCTTTGCCTCTCTGATCACACCACTGAATTCTTCCCATCAAGAATGACCTCTCTCCTAGGACCTTGTGATATGAAATAACATCTTCTTAACTTTTGAGACTTTTGAGCATTTTCTTTGAGACATAAACAAAGTCATTTTCAACAACAACAACAGCAATACTACTATTAGTAGTAGTAATAGTAATAATAATAATACAATAATGTCATAGTTCTATGCCCATTTTCCTTCAATATTATATTGGAGCAATATTCTCCTCTTAGTCAAGTCAATATTTTCTGACAGTTTAACCCAAACAGATGGAATTCTCTGTCTCTCCCCACCCCCTCACATACACACGGGGGTGGGGTGGGGAGGAATGCTATAAGGCTTGGTTATCAGGTGATGAGCTTTTGGGAAGTGATTGAAACTCTAGAGCACTCCTCTAACTGGTGGATGGAGCTCTGGCTAGATTTGTCATTTGCTTCTGTTATGGGGAAATCACAGTAAGGAGGTGGCACCTAGTAAGAGGAAGCAGGTCACTAGGGCGTCTGCCCAAGAAAGATAAAGCCTGTCCCCTGCTTTTCCTCTCCATGATTCCTGTCTGCTTTGAGGTGAGAGACTTAGTGTCCTAAGAATGACAGGCAGTAGGATAACAAAGATTTAGTCTGACAAATGCTATCAGACTGCTTGTATCTATTTCTCTGATGCCCTGCCTGGAACATATGTAATGAAAATATTTCAAAGCTTTCTTTCGAGAATCAAACTTCTTTGTCAGCATGTTCAGGTACCAGAGTCCAGGGAATAACAGGGGTTTATAACCATGAGCCAAATAAGTCTTTCTTTCCTCAAACTGTTTCTGCTCTGCTATCTATCATAGTGACAAAATGCTGTATGGTGGAGTTTGTGTGGAGACATTGCTTTCTTCTCAGGTCAAATTCCCTTCTCTCAGACTCTGCCTGTTCTTGGTTGGGCACCAGACTGATCAGCTGCCATGTAAAAACAAGTTCATTTCATACTGAAGTTGCACAAACTTGCATTTTCTTTTTATTTTGCAGTTTAAAGGCTTACAGTCTGAAAATAGTTTAAGGCAAGATTTCTATTCCTGGTGTTCGGTAGCAGGGATTTTAGCCAGTGAGCCTAGCTGGTCACTCCATAGATCTAGCTCTTTCCCTCACAGAGTCTGCAATGAGATAACGAATTCTAAACATCAGTTTCAAGGTCACTGTAAAATGAAGTGGGCAGACTTAGATACTGACTTCTTTGCCATAAAATGTCCTCTTAAGGAAAAGCATGAAAAATAGAATGCCTGATCTATGGTCATATGAGCCATGCTACATGAGAGCTGTGATTCTTCTGGTGGTGCTGCACAACAGAGCTCGTGAAGGATCCTTCACACCACTCCACATCACAGGATTGCTGCATCTTGGACCTTCTAAGGGAACCTGCAGCCAACACTTACCGGGGAAACACAAATACAGACAAGAGTGCAAGTGGGACGCTCTTACAGTAAAGATCTGATCTCCCCAAATTCCAAAGCTACGTCTTCCTCTAGGCATTTTCACTTCTGCTTGTGAATTTTATATATGTGTGTAGTGTGTGCACGTGTGTGTGTGTGAGTGGGGGAGATGTCCACGTGTATGTATGCACATGAGACCAGAGACTGGTGTACTTCTAATCACATTCCATGTTATTTTTGAGGCAGCATCTCTTTCAATGACTTGGAGCTTACTGAGCCATCTAGACTGGGTCGTCAGTAAGCTGCAGGGATCCTATTTCCACATTTCATCACTAGGATTATAGTCATGAACCTCTGTGCCCCGCCTCTTTTGTTTGTTTTGTTTTTGTAGAGACAGCCTGCCCCCATCTTGGGCTTGAAAGCCATCTTATGTAAAGAAAAGTTAGATTCATTTCTGTTTATGGTTAAACTTCTGCTTCTTAAGGACTGGGCTGTGCCCCACCTGTAACTGTAACAATGCTTCTGTACTGCCTGTTCCGGGAATGGCAGCCATATCTTTATTTCAGACGGTTATTATGACTACCTATGACCATCTTTTTATAACCACCTTGCAACTGAGCCTTTGTCTCAGGAGGTCATTATGACTACCTAATTGTGCTTATGTTCTTCTGTAACGATTGGGATATATTTTAAAATATGCCACCCATATGATAGATTTGATATGAAGGATATTTATTGGACTGAGATGGAGAGAGGGAAGGAGAGAGAGACAGAGAGAGCTGGTGAAGGAAGGGGGCATCCTGACAGAGGGAGGAGAGAGAGCAGAGATAAGAGCAAGAGAGCCAGAGACAGAGAAACAGATAGACCAGCCTCTAAGTAGCTGACTCAGATGATGTCACAGGACGTAGGCACTGACATAGGAGTTGTCAGGACTAAGGGCAGGCCAATTGAATTCCCTGCACGAAATAACATTGTAACCATGACTAGTTCCCACTAATTCCCATTTGGAAACATGCTACTCTGAGCTATAAAAACTTTGTGTTCCTCAGGTGCAGCACTGACCTTTTAAACCCCGGCCTTAGTACATGTACATGAATATAAGAGCTTGCTTTAATTAATCTAGCCATGATGGTTTGGGTCAGCGGTCTGTTCCGTTGCATCATTGGGATCAACACCTTTTCCCTTTTTCCTGGGCTGAACATTGAACTCAGGTCCTCACACTTTACCAACAGAGCCATCAAACCTGCTCCTTGTTGTATCTGAAGTATTGACAAAAAAAAATCCAATAGTATCCTAAACAGGCACTGTGAGACAGTTCCTAACATCTGATCAACAATATAAAGACTAAGTCAGGTCTGTAGCAGGCCTCAGCATTCAGAAGCCAGCGATGGTTCCCAAGAGGGAGCTGAGAGCACCCACATCAGGTGCTGTACTACCGCCCACTGTCGGAAACTCCAGCTCCACAGGGTTTGGGCCCTGCGGCCGCCACAGCACTCAGCCATGTACACATACCTACCCACATAACTAAACACAAACCATCACCACCACTTCTCATACTGTGCGGTGTGTGTATGTGTGTGTGTGCGTTTTCTGGAAACTCTAAAAAGGAGTTGGAACATTGTTTGCAACACACTACCTCTAATGAAGATTTAAATATGTGCCCCGAGAGCTTGCCGTGCATCTATTCATCTGCAAACTGCCATGCTGATATGAAAATAACAATAATAATAAAACGGCATTTTAAGTCAGCTGAGGGTCACAAGAAGAAATAAGATTTTCCCACCCTGGCTTGTAGGTTATTATCCCCAAAGTTTGTGAATCATGAAGTTATAAAACATCTCAACCGCGATGCCTAGCTCTGCCTCTCTGCACATGTCCTTCGTTGCCCTGCCTTAGCCATTCTCCACGCCCACCAGAGTTCACACAGGTGCACCCTGTTTAATATCAACTCCATGAAGGGTGAAGCCAGCGACTGAAAAGCCAGAGTGATGTTGCTGCTTAAATGGAGGAGGTGGGAAAGGAGGAGGCTGCCTGAGGTTGCCTTGGCAATTCAAAGGAGAACTTCAAGAGGGAGGGATATACTGCTGATGCTAAACGCATTTGCTAATTACATTCTATTGTGCTGACCTGCCTGCTTCTCTGGGTCCCCTTTCTGAGTCATTAAACAGTCCCTAAAGCTTCCCTGAGAAGTGAGTCCACTCCCACCCCCTCTTCTAATTTTATGCCCTCTTGGGTTGAGGTGCTCAGTTTCCAATGAGCCACCTCCAGAGCGGTACTGGGAAAGGCTCTCCTGTAAATGAATGCGCACTGTTAGAAGTCCTGTATGACAAAGCAACCTGGCTGGAGCTTGTAACTCAGCCATGGCACGGTCTTACAGCACAGAAAAACTGCTGAGAAACGAGAGAAAATAAATCTGAAAGAAAAAAAAAATCCCCACAGTGAGATGCAGGGTGCCAACGATCCATCAGCAGAAGAAGAACATTTGGAATTAAAAATAACAAACCGAGCCCTTCCCTCTGGAATCCAGTGTACCTAGAGTTGGGGGTGCCTGGAGATCAAGTTTTGAGATTTATTCCCTTGCACCCCCTGGTGGTCATTTTGTTTAATTACAACACTCTTTCCTATGACTGCATCTAGAGACTACATCTACAGGCTGATTAAGAAACGTTTTCTCTCACTTCTGAATCACTGACATGAAATGTCATCTTTTGGCGCTGCTGCATGTAATTAAAAACACATTAGTAGACTTTGACGCACGCCGTCCTTTCTCCTTAAATGTACATATTCAAAACTAATTTGCATGAGTTCATGATTACATTGGTTATTTTCAGCAAGGTTTTTGCTGTTACAGACCACGTCCATTCATTCCTAGTGGCCACTATTCATAAGAAGGTAATGTGAGGGAACAAAGTCTCCAGTAAGTCTGCAGTTTCCCTTTGTGATTGCTACTCTCCTTTTGAAATTGTGTTGTGGTGGGTCATTCCTTCTCTATTAATACCTTCTGTGAAGGATTTCTATCAGTTCCTTTCCTCCATCTAACACTGTATCTCCTCTGAAGACTCTCTTGGTGCTTCTGTACTTCTCAGCCGCTGACTCATGGCACCACTCAGCTCAAATTGGCTCCTGGAAGGCTATAAAAGGCAGGCATGCTGTCTCTGGACTGCAGAGAACCATAGAACCTAGCATCCCTTCTTGTGTTGGTCGTCTTCTATGGCTGATTTACCTAAGCGGGCATTTTATTTTTTCCTGTGAAGTTTGCTCCACGTACAGATTTTAAGACGATCTCCCCCAAAGAGCAGGTGATTCACCGTTCTTAGTTCTTGGCCTCACATTTCTGTTTTCTCTCATCATCTGTAGGGGAAATTTATTGGCATTGCCAGCTGTAGTGAAAGGGTCGGGGAGGAGACATTGCTTCCGAGTTCCTAGTCTATGATGAGTTTGCTGTACCCTTATCTGCTCTGAACATGATTACCTCCCCTGCCCCATGCCAAAGATCATACTGAATATTTTGCCTTTGTAGAACTGCAAGGCATGGTGATTGAGGGTGGCATGTTATGCCTAAATTCTAGCCTTCTTTATGAGCTTGGTGGAGTGTTTGTTTATTTCTCACTCATTAAAACATAATTTAAACAGTTGTGGGATCCTCAGCTGTAGTCACATTTAAGAACTGGGTGACACATGTTTTTAGGTTTGTTTGGTTATTTGTTTGTTTTTTTTTTCATATATCTATATGCACATAGGATGGGAAAAGCTTCTCCTAAGGGAAATATATTGAAACACATCAAACTTTAGTTCATCTCAGGCAGAAACTGGTTTTAAGAATAAAGGAAATAGTTATTAAATTTGTGTCTTGCTAAAAGCCTTGTTCACCAGGCCTGGTTTCTAGGAGAGGTGGCGAGGGACATGTAAAATATAGAGATAGACTCTTTGGAATAATTTTCAGTCTCTTAGGGTAAGATTATTTCAATGTGTAATTCAAGAAAGCATGGAACCTTCTCACGTTTCAAGAATATGGCTCAGTAGAGTGGTTCTTCCCAAGATATTTCAAAGTATTCACCATTTCCAGGACAGTAGTTAGACACATGTGTCAGAGGTAAGCAAGGTACCAAAGGATGTTGAATGAAGTGTGTCCCATTTAGACATTTGGGGATTATTGTAAGCTCCCTTTACTGAAATCTGTTGGTCATAAACATGTACTAGGACGAGGGAGGGGGCTACAGTTGGGATACAAAGTGGATAAACCTGAAATTAATAAAAAATAAATAACATTTTAAAAAATGAAAGTGATACTGTGAGGTATTAAGTTCTCACTAATCCCATCCTTCAAAAATCAAGGTCACCTGATAACACCTTAGCCTGTTGTGAGCCCCTCAGTGACATAATGTTCAGCTTCTTGCTGAGCATCCATCATGCAGCATTCGGACTGTCTGCCTATGGGCTTGTCTGCCTGTCTGAGTTCTGACTCAAGAAAGCCTCAGTTTTTCTTCTTCTGTATCCCCTTTTCTCTTGGATGCTGACCAAAGCCAGGGATGACTCACTAACACTCTAGAGCTCCTTACTCACTCCCTGAAGCTCTACTCCGCACCCACACCTTCTGCCATGTTGATGATTGCTAACCTCCATTACAGAAGCATGACTTCCCCTCCTCTTCTGTGTCCCATGCTCTGGCAGCTGCTGAGATTCATAGTTTGACTACTCTGCTGCTTTTCTGTCAGATGCTAACAAAATTCCCCTTGAGCTTACCAATTGTCTTATTAATGAGTCTAAGAGGCTATTAAAGATAACCTTGATTTCTCTGGTAATGAGAAGATAAGAGCAGGACTAACTAGAGAGGCTAAAAGAGCAAGTTGTTGGGCTGGATCAAAAGGCCAAGGAATGCTGGTGTTCATCAGTGTAGCCAGGTCAGGATGACTCCGACATCCAGAGCTTCAGAATTTCATAAAATACTCATATCCTTGTGATAAATTGGGCTTTTTATAGGTACTCAAACCACTTGCTTCAAATATGTACATTTTAAAAGTACTATCTACCAGACTATCTTCATAGAGTTTTATTTGAAATGTAGAAGATAATAGTTATAAAAAGAAGGAAAAACTCCATTAAAATTATAGTATGTTAATGAAGGCAGGAAGATCAGAAGTTCAAAGTGAGTTAGAGAGATATAGCAAATTTCAGGACAACCTGGGGTTTTATAACAGTTTCTTGTTTGTTTGTTTGTTTAATTCCAGGCATAATATAATATATAATATCCTTCCCAAGCCACCACCCCTGTAACCATGGAAACTCGAGCAGACCAATAGAGTGATGGCTGGATTTGTGATAAAGCAATTGAAGCCATCACCATGCAAAGACTCTCCTAGAATTTCAGCTGTCATTCCTTCTCTCAGGTACAAAGGTTCTTGGCAGATACCTGAGCATACATCACACAGAAGGATGATTTTAGGACAGACTTCATGATGCAGCTCTATGGGACATCATTCAGAATGGGATTGGATTCTGCAGTGAAAAGGCTGTTTGGGGGCCAGTCATGCCCCAGAAACTGTCCCTTCACCATACTGTTTAAATAAGCCTAATACACTCATTTCCTCTTTCTGCTCTGTCTTTGATTTGCTCATGTCTCTACAGGAAAAGTAAATGCATATGGCTTTCACAATAACACCATGTCTGAACAAACAGAAAAGGAAGCAAGAAACAGAGGATGATTTTCTGAGGCAAAGTTTGTACTAAATAGTGGAAGCAGTGAAGAAAACCTACCTATTCAAGTCCTCTAGGAAGAAGCAGGTGCTATCATCCTGCTAAGGACAAGAACTTTACTTTTCCAATAATCAAGTGAAGTCTAATACGATTCAAGAACAGTGAATAGGGGATAATGCTAGCAAGAATTAAGGCCTGGAAAAAATATGACATTTATTGTAGTTGTAGTGAAATTTCCAGAAAGGTTTAATGGAGAAATAATTTTGTTTTTATTGATTTTCTTACTGTCATGAAATATTTCTCTCATGCTGTTGGGATAAAGATTAAGAGGAGGAAATATAGATGCAGATTTGTATTGATACATGGAGGAGAGTGAAATTGGGTCAAAGATTATAAATGATTCTGAAAGATAAAATGATACATTCTTTCTACATTTGAAAACTGTGAAACTTGTTAATGAGTTAGATTATGGTAATAAAAGAAAGTCATGATGTGGCCTGATTACTAAACTCAGAAAGTTGTCATTTCCTGTGACAGGAAAATGTGAGAGCACTGATATCTCTGCTCTAGCTATATTAAACATGGTGAGTCTTAGATAGTTGAATATATCATAGGACCAGTTGGTTACGAATCCAGAACTCAAGAAAAAGGTAAATGTCATAAATTAGAAGAGATGTAGAAATTCATAGTTCACTGGCAAAATTAAGCTCATAGATTTGTTCAATTACTTTATAATAATATTTCCATTTTTAATTTTTTTAAATACTCATTAGCTTTTTCAAGTTGGAATAATTCAAATCGATTGATGGGGACAGCAGGTAGACTGGCTTCAGCAAAGTGGAGAGAATTCTGCTGTAGGCCTCAGACTCTGTTTAACTGCATTCCTACTCCTTTTATTGGTGGGAACTTTACTTCTTTTTAAACAGCCTGTGCTGACTAGTCTTATGTCAACTTGACACACAACTAGAATCATCTGAAAGGAAGGGATGATGGTTGAGAAAATGCTTCCCTAAGATCTGTCTGTAAAGCATATTTTAAATTAGTGATTGATGGGGAAGGCCACCTCATTGTGGATGGTTCTGTCCCTGAGCTGATCGTCCTGGTCCTCTAAGACAGCAGGCTGAGAAAGCCATGGGAAGCAAACCAACAAGCAACAATCCTCTGTGGTCTCTGCATCAACTCCTGCCTCTGGGTTTCTGCTGTGTTTGAATTCTTGTCCTGACTTTTTTCAATGATGAAAAACAATATGGAAGTGGAAGCCAAATAACTCTTTTCCTCTCCAACTTGCTTTTTGGTCATGTTGTTTGTGAAGCAGTAGAATAAACCCTGAACACATCCCCAAAGACTTACCCAATGGTCACAAAGATGTCAGGCCACAGGCAGAGGAGAACAATAAATAACTATTAAGGAACCAAAAGGTGACTCAGATAATTTGAATCATTTGGGTCTGGACTTACACCATGTCAAATTCTCTACTTTGCTGAGGATCTGGTCAGCCAATATTTCATCTAGGAGAAAGACACCTTTAAAAGCCATGTCTGAAATACATAAGTAAATGGAGACAGCGGGGAAAAAAAAAGAACAGGTGAAACTTTAATTTACAACAACTCCTCATTATTCCTCAATATTTCCTGTAAAGTATTTGTTTGCATTTGTGGTAGTGAATCTTTCCATAAATAGCATTTCAAATCACAGTAGTCAATGAGATATCAGACAGAAATGAGAAGAGGGACCAGTTCTTGACATATAGGTAGTATGAATGTTCTTGATGTGTAGTTTACTATGCTAAATGCCCAAACCATTTAGAAAAGGAACAGTGCATGAGAAGCAACATCAGAGAAAACTGACCCAAGAAGACGTTATGGGAGGGCAGAAGAGTCTGATGCTGGAATTTCCTCAGTTGGATGGAAGATCAGTGAGGTTAAAAGGCAAATAAGCAGCAATCGCTGTCCCAATATCTACGTCAGAATGGAGTTTGGCTACAGGGAGACTTTTATCATCAATACACAATACAACGATCATGCTGTTTTCACAGAAAATACTAGTAAGAAAACTGAAGAAAGAATAGAGCAAACTGAATTCTCCTGCTTTCTGACATGAAGAGGAAACTGGCACTCTATTTGATGAAATCTTCTGAGAGCTATGGAGGCTATAGACCAAATGTGGCATTATATATATGTATATATATGTATATATATATATTAATATATTGTATATCCCAAAAGTGTGTATTCACACTTCTACTTTCTGACAATCATGGCTGGTCTGATGCAGAGAACTTACTTGTTTCACAGTACACATGTCTTAAAATATTTTCATCAGTAGACTGCCTGGGGCATCAAACTTCAATTATTCTTCAGACCTAGAGTAGCCTCGCTAAAACAAACTTAAGTAGTCCTTCTTGACATCTCATACACATTCAGCACCTCAGGGTGGTTATTCCATTTTAAGTTGTCAGCCTAACAAGAGAGAGCACAAATGTCAAGTGATATTTCCAGGTGATTAAATAGTAGACACTAGCTGCCTTTGGCAAAGTATGTTTTGTGTTCACACATGTTTATTTATCGTGTAAGGAGCTGTAAGAGTACATTTTTAAAAAATGTATAACATGAAGAAGAAATTTAATCATTTAATGGTAATAGGTCAGTTCTGATTCAAAACATCCTTAACCAGGTCCTTTTCCTTGTCAAAAGGCAAGATTTTCCCTTATCCTTTAAACCTGTATAGTCTTTGCCTGCACTGGCCAGTAAAATAAAGTGAAGGTGATATTGTCAATTTCATGCACATAGGACCAGCTCTAATTTCATATACATTAGCTGAAGAATGTCATCCAATAAGGCTTTTGGGAAAAGAATAAGTTATATGAAATATTGCATACTTTTTGTCTTGTACCTCCTTAATACAATAGCAATACAATTATCTAACAACTAATTGCATAATCCATTACAGTTTACAAATGACTAAAAAAATTAGTCCTTAAAATTAAACCATGCCATGCAATTATGAGCTCCACATTATAAAGGAGAGGACTGAGGGTCAGATAAAGGAGATGCCAAGGGGTGCCAAGGTCACCACACAGCTGTGGCAGGAACATTTGATCTAATTACGTTTCAGATGCCTTCAAGGGAAAACAAATCTTTTTTGTTTTTTCATCCCAGAATTCTCTACACCAGGACACTGCCCACACAAGCTTCGAGATGCCCAATCTCAGCTATTTCCATTTGGCCCCTGTCTGGCTCTGCATTGCAGGCCAGGATTTCTTAGAAACAATTTCATGATTGACTGCAAAAGCTCCACAGGTGAATCAGTTTCACAATAAGCAGAAGGCAAGCAAAGTACAGCTTATTTTTTGTGCTAAAGAACTTCAAAGGCACTAGAAATATGATTCAAACTCATTTAAATATGCAAATGTGAGTGATGATGACTAAATATGTAAAAATGTATATCACTACACGTCTTTGTTCCAGATACAGTTTAAAAGAGCGTGCAAAATATTTTCTCCTGTGTATTTACTAAACTGAAGCAATGATTGACATAAAATTTTCTCCTTGAAGATTTACCATGGTTTTCCTGAGAGCTGAGTAATATAAGGTCAGGCAGAGGTCCTCCAGGCTACCCGTCCCACCCTGCTATTTAACGGCTCCCGATGCCCAGCACAGCAGCAGTCAGGCCTGCTGCAAGCCAGAGCTTTTGGTCATGGCCTTCTCTCCTTTCCAGGAAAAGGACACCAAGGAAAATTCATGTTCCTGTGTCTGTATGTTTATAAAGAATATCCATGAAGTTTTCCCCTTTCTTCTTGAAAACAATGTGCCATCTGGCTTCACTTTCATAGGACTCTTTCAAGGAGAGGCAGATATCACAAATTAGCATGGATGATTTATTTTGTTGTTTGCTTTGCTTTTTAAAGCATCCGTGAATGATGGAAAATGTTGGTATCAGTTCTTTAAAGCAACAAAAGGAAATTCTATCTCTCCTTGGCATGAAGTGCTGCACAGTTAGAGAGGGTGGTGGGAGGAGGAGACATTTCCCATTGATATGTCCTCTAAAAATACTCTGCCTGAAAAGACTGTCATCCTTTGTTTTAAGGACACAAGAGTCACAGTTACTTGATGAATACTTTCATCTAAATAAACTGCTAAAGATGCCAGATTCTCCTGTGTTGTAGAGGAACTGTTGCAGGTATGAAGCTATGTGAATTATTATAGTATTATTACTTTTCACCTCATGCTTAAAATGCAACATTGTCTTAAATTATTTTCTTCTTTAAAGGTTTCCTCTTTCTCTTTATCTCCCCCCCCTCTTCCCTCCTTTCCTTCCTTCTTTCTTTTCTTTTTCTTTTTTCCTTTGGTACAGGGTTTCTCTTTGTCATCCCTGACTGTCCCGGAATGCTCTGTAGACCAGGCTGACCTTGAACTCAGAGTTTTCATTCTTGCTCAAGCACATCGAGTGCATTTGGGTGTTCACTCCCAACGCACGCACAAACACACACAATGTCACCCACATGCACACGCTCACATGCACACAGACCTTAGTGGGAACTAAGATATTTCACCTTGACTGCTTTCCTCTGTGTTATTAGAGTACTTTCTACTCTTTCAGTTTCTAATATTCGTAAAACCTCAAAACTCTACATTTCTTGTCAGTACTCTACCATGCATATTTTGTTCCCATGCACTAAGTATGTAAAATATTCACACCACTGAGAATCCTTCGTTAATGGTATAAGCTGCAAGTGCCTTCTCCACTCAAATTACTAAAAAGGCATCGTTTTTATATCCTGGTGTCCAAATCACATGGGCCAAGCTAAAAGAAGACAGTACTGTGGTCTATGCTCAATATGCTCAAACTTACTTCAGTGAGTAGTAAATTTTTGAAAATAGTTTTTTTCTCTTTTTTATTAAAACTAGATTTTTATGCAATATATTCCGATTACACTTTCCTCTCCCTCAACTAGATCTTCCTTACCTCCCCATGCACACAAATCCACAGCTTTTATCATTCTCATTATAAAATTAAAGGGCATCTAAAAATAATAAAATAAAACAAAAGAGGGTTTAAAATGGAAACAAATAAACAGAACTAGGACAAAATGGAAAGAACAAACAGGAAAAATAAACAGTCAAAAAGAAAGAAAAAGTAGTAGCAGGTGCGCTGTAGTTATATGAAGATTATAAATCTGAAACCAAAACATGGTGTAAATATCATTGTTTTGAACCCATGAAAGTCAAGTGAAGGAAGCTGTCAGCTGGTAGAATGTGTTTCAAGACAGGTACAGAGTGGCAAAATGTCGAGCAGCCACAGGGCAATTCTAATTATATATATTGGCTCAACATAGAAACCACAAGTCAAACTCAAAAGAAAAATGAAGTCTGTCAATTAGCAGATCATATTTTCTGTCAAGTCTTCACCATACTGGAGACAGCAATTCTGATTTAATAAATTCTGAATGGCAATCAGACTATAAAGACACCAAAATAGCTTAAAAATAAATAAAAAGCAGAGCAAAGAAACCAGGGAAAGAAGATTGTGTGCTTATTAGAATGATCTGTTTATATTAACTTTTATTCTTAGACCATGATTTTTATATCCAGAAGTGACAAAAATGTATAACCTTGGGAGTTGGTACTAAAGATTTGGCATTTGTTAAGTTACAGATACTGAAAGTGCTCAGGTTTTGACCTAATTAAAGTCTAAAATTAATATCTTCACTTATGAATAAAAATATAACCTTACACAAATATGTAAGTCAAATTTAATATACTCAATTTCCCTACCCAATTTTCTTCTTGCAGGCTTGATTATGTTTGTTTCCTTTAAGAGCCAAACAGACGTGTGTGCATAAATTGCACCTAGGTGCAGATGTTCCAAGTCTCACAGAACAACATATTCTTCTATTTTTGGTTCAGTTAATGAAGTTTCTCAAAGGAAATAAGTGCAGCAAATTAAAAGAAATCAAGTAAAATATTTTTTTCTGAATCAAATTAACCATAATCTATTAGACCTAGAATACACTCATAGTAGTATTATTAATAGCTCATCTGTATTCAAATCCAATGGGCAACATTCCTCTGTACATTTCAAAGAATTTCCTACTGCCTCCACTCTCACGAAGCATGTTGATCAAGTTGTGTCCTGAGGTAGTAGAAAATGCCCTGCATTAGACAGCAGAGCTCTTGGTGCTTGGCTATGTTTGAGCTATAATCCGTTCTATGACTTCTTATAAATGATTAATCAGCTGCTCTTTGGAAGGGAGTAGTACACCTTGTGTCCGTCTGAAAACTTTTCTGAAATGAGCAAACTGATGAAAGTGAGAATGCAAAACATGCTTACTGTGGAAAGCTACAGAGGCTCAGCCACTGCCTCTCTCTCTCTCTCTCTCTCTCTCTCTCTCTCTCTCTCTCTCTCTCTCTCTCTCTGTGTGTGTGTGTGTGTGCGCGTGCGTGCATACGTGCACATGTGCATGTGTAGTATAGACATACAGATGATGAAGGTAACTTGTTCAGGTGTGAAGATGCACAGCAACTCTGTGTGAACTACCGGTGTCTGGATACATATACAAAGGTTTACTGATATAGCTTTAAAAGAGGAACCTAAAGGAGACTGGTAGATTCTTTAGGTTTGTTTTATTTAAATTTGTTTGGTGTACTTTTTATCTGATCACTTTACAGCCTGATCCCAGGACCCACCCCCTCTTCTCCCAGTCCTTCGCTCACCCCTTCTTCTATCTCCTCCTCCCTTTCTTCTCAGAGAAGGGGTCGGGGATAAGGAGTACCAACACATCCTGGCCTCTCAAGTTGCAGCCAGACTAAGTGCATCCTCTCCTACTGAGACTAGACAAGGCAGCGGCAGCCCTGCTGGGGGGAAAGTGCACAACAGAGTCCATGTCAGAGACAGTCCCCATACCACTTGCTAGGGCACCCACACAAAGACCAAGCCATTCATCAGCTATACATGTGCATGGGACTCAGGTCTACAGACTGGTAGAATCTTACCACATGGTAATATCCATCATCACAAGAAGAAAACAAGTCTAGGAAGGATGCCCATGTAATAACCATAAGAATACAGAACAATGTATCATTATGGTTAAGGGTCATAGGAAAACGGTTATCAAGTCAGCTATTAAAAATGAATAGACTTTTGGATTGTTTTGGGGGCTAGGAGCTTTCTTCCTCACAACTGGGAACACCACCACTGTGATGATGTTTTCTCCTTTAATTACAGTTACTGTGTGGCTTCTCAACACCAGCTAATATTGACTAAGCAATTGTAGCACATTTCTTCTTTCAATTAAAAAAATTAATCCCATCTTAAATCTCTAATTAGGTCTCACTCTTTTTTGTTGTTGTTGTCTGACCAGGCTTAAAATTTGCCAACTGACAAAACGCTTTTTAAAACACTATGAATTATATTGTAATTTCATTGCAGTTCATTTTTAATTAGAAAAAATTTTCTATCTATCTATCATCTATGTATCATCTATAAAACTAACCTAGTTTGCATGTGTTCAAGATGCTTGAAATGGCAATGAAATGATAATCTTATAATTAATGATACTTAGGTACAAGATATACTGATTTATTTTTTATTTGTGGATTTTTAAATTATACACACAATCTTTTTAGAATAAGAATAGTCTATTCTCAAAGTATTATCAAGCCCCTGAATCTATGTCTCATTCATAGATTTCACTCATGTCAAAATACAATATATATTTTATCCTCTCCTCCTATAATTCAGGGATCATTGCAGAAGTGAGGGTAAAAAAGTGTAAGAGCTGGACACAGTGGATGAACACAAGGAAGAAGCTCACTCCAGACATATTGTTCCAGTTTAACATGAAGAAGCAAGTTGGGTACAATGTCCCACCTGTAGCTTGAGGGGCCTTTGGCAGCTGATAATTGCTGGGACAGTCAGTTTCTGTAAGAGTCAAGCTCCTGGTAAGTCAAGCACACAGCAGAGGGAAAGCACACATCCAGGAATAGTTAGGCAACACAAACATGGCTTGAGTGTAAACAATAAAGGACACACATTTTATGGGTAGGGAAGGTGGTAGGATCTAGTATGAGTTAGAATAGGGGTTGAATATGGCCAAAAGACCATGTATGAAATTATCAAAGAATGCTGAGACTCATAGCCAAACTTTAGGCAGAATGCAGAGAATCTCATGAAAGAAGAGGGAGATAGAAAGACCTGGGGAGGACAGGAGTTCCACAAGGAGAGCACCAGAGCCAAAAATCTGACCACAGGGGTCTTTTCTGAGACTGATACTCCAACCAAGGACCATGCATGGAGATAACCTAGAACCCCTGCACAGATGTAGTCCATGGCAGCTCAGTATCCAAGTGGGTTACCTAGTAAGGGGAACAGGGATTGTCTCTGACATGAACTCAGTGGCCTGCTCTTTGATCACCTCCCCCTGAGTGAGGAGCAGCTTTACCAGGCCACAGAGGAAGACAATGAAACCAGTCCTGATGAGACCTGATAGGCTAAGGTCAGATGAAAGGGGAGAAGGACCTCCCCTCTCAGTGGACTTGGGGAGGGGCATGGGAGGAGATGAGGGAGGGAGTGTGGGATTGGGATGGGACATTGGAGGGGGCTATAGCTGGGATACAAAGTGAATAAACTGTGATTAATAAATATTAATTAATTTAAAAAGGAAAGCTAATACACAAATATTTATCCATCTAAATACAAATCAGAGTCAATTGAATAAAAGCTATGTCAGAAAGCTTAAATGTTTCAATATATCATTTTTACATGTGAGTGTGAAATTAAAGGAGGTATAGCATTTTGTGCAGAAGATTCTTATTTGTTAGTAGAAGATGATGAGGTTGGAGAGATGACTCAGCTGGGAAGTGCATGCACTTCTCTTCCAATGACTCAGGTTTGGTTCCTAGCACCCATGTTGGGCAGCTCACAGATGCAGGTAACCCCAGCTCCAAGGGATCCGACTGACTTCCTCTCCTGGAAATGTGGGCACCTGCACTTACACACATACACATCTACAAGTGACTAAAAAATGACAAAATCTTTTTCAAAAAGCAGATAAATGTGTTTAAAAATATCCAGTTCATTGAATATCTACAATAACTGTAACATGGTCTGAAAACATCTATTTTCTCTCTCAGACAAAGAACTGTGGTCTTGCCTTGGCTTCTCACTGGCCTTCAAACTTGAGGAAAAAAGTATAATTATAATATAACTGTAATTCTTCTCCTTATCTAAATTCATCCACACTTGGTGCTCTGAGCATAAATTTAAGCTAATTATGTGTGATTTAGCATGGCAGAAACTTGGTGCAGGGCACTAATTCCTGTGTGGACACAGGGGAGAGGGACTTGCCAGGGAAGAGTTTAAGGAAACTGGGATTAGGAAAAAAAACCCTTCAGAAATCAAGAAAATCACCAGCATCCACCAGCACGTGCTGAATAACTTGCAAGGTGAGACACTTGTAAGACAGAAACTCAGTGATACGAAGATTGAAAAGCAAACAAGGTTAGCCCCTGTTGACTAATTGCTGTTCTATCTCAATTAAGTACAGAAGTTAAAATTTTAAGCCCAAAGCTGAACTTAAGAGATGTTTAATGAGCCAATTAGACAGGTAATTTTTACCACATATATTAGATGTCATAGCCACTTCAGAACAATTTTGTATTAAAACAACTCAAATGAGAACAGATAGACAATTATAGATTGCTATGGTCTAACTGGATTCTATCATGTCTCTGAGATACTCACATTCATTTTACTAAGTAATTAAATATATAATCCATTCACATGAAGAAATAAATCTAGCCCCTCATAAAAAGCTCAAACATGCCGTCATCATAGGTAATAATTCCTCACAAAGGGTAGATATATTAATCCTTTACATATGTACCTGGGGCTTTTGTATGTGGGACTGGAGCTCAGCTGGTAATGCATTTGCTGCTTAAGCCTGAGGGCCTGACCCTGATTCCCAGAAAACACAGAATATGGCATGCCCATGCCTCAGTGCTTTTAGTCCTAGAGATGGGAAGGCAGGAGGATCTGTGGGGCTGTCTAGTCGTGCAGCCTAACCTATGTGGTGATTCCCAGGCCAGTAGCTGGTAACAACACTGTCCCAAAAAATGGATGGTGCCTGAGGAATGACATGCAACGTTTCCTCTGCTCTCCATTACATGCACACACATGCATATGCAAAAGATTAGATACAAAATTACTATATGTGAGTGTTGTTTGTACTTTTACATTTTACTTCATACTTAATAGAAACATAAAGTTGATTTCATTTTTAAATATATTGTATAGTAAGTAATTGACTAATGAAAATACATATCCATGAATATACATAGTAGATAAAAGATTTATTCAACCAATTAAATATATAGGAATTTGAGTTGTACATGTGTTTTTGTTTTTCACCAAATAAAGAGAAAAAATACATACTCTTATATTTGAAATATTCCTGTAAGTCTTGGGATATATTTTGAGCACTACAGTTTTATGAATAAAAGCAAGAAATACTATTTCTGATATTCATAGTTCTAAAATCGTATTTTCCCATGGTCAAATACTGAATGAAATGTCTGGCTTCATACACATTGTCACTATGTGTACAGTGAAACTCCATGTTTTGGCCAAATTGATAAAAAAGAACCTGTCATTACATACATTCTTTTGCATTTACTTGAGCAGACTTGAACACCCTCTCAATATCTCCATACACTGTCCGCCCAGGGATACATGGGAGGAAAGGGTCACCCTCAGCTATGTAGAAAGTTGGAGAGTTGACATAACAATACAGTTGAATGCAACTGACCCAGTTCCTGAGGAAATGTCTACAACAGGTACAAAAACGCACCACCTGTGGAAAGCTGCATCTGATGCCTAAGCTATCTGCAGGGACTAGAATAGAATTAGTCTTGGTGTTTCTTTTTCATTTGAACTATATCGTTGCTGGATAGATCCTTTATCCAGCACTCTGAGTCTTCTCATTATTCTACAGCTCCACTTTAATCGAAAACACTCTCAGGTTCTCCCTGGAACACTGGAATATATCCTCCTAATAGACTGTGCTTTCTTTGTTTCTTTGAACCTGGATTCTATTCTCAGTACTCACACTAAAGAATTCGGCTCAAGTACAGAGATGAAGCCATCAAGTCTTTACAGAGGCAGAGAGCAGGACCTTCCACTATATCTGCTGCTTTGCCGCTGTGCCCAGCCTCACCAATCTTCTTGCCACATAGTTAACTTGAAAATCAACCTAGGAATTAGACACTTGTTTATATTTCTCTTCTCAGAGGTTGGGGTGGCAAAGATTAAGCACTGAACTACCAGTTTCTGGGGGAGTAGTTTACTTTAGTCACTCGGTATAGAAATCAGTAGCATAAAACTTTAATTCATATCCAAACCACAGTGATAATCTGTTAGAAATTCTAAGTGCAACTGATTCTTCATAATATACATTTAAAGGGAGAGTAAATAAGTTTTTTTTTTTTTGTTAATGGTGCACTTTCCAAGCCAAGGCTCTTGATCCATAATGCAAGGTTGGGAAATTTTGATACAGGAAGCATAAATACTTAATCTAAGAAGGACGCATTCACAGAGGACTCTCGTAGCCACAGTATAATCAATTTACCTGTTCCAATGCTTTTCAAGAGTATGTATAAATGATTAAAATTTTTTTGATAAAGTGTTCAGTTGCCCAAGTTGAAAACACCCCTTTTCAACATTTTGCTTGCAGCCACTTAATAAGAGAGGAAGAACATGGATTTTCACAAAAGCTCTCTGCAGCTTTTGTTTTACTTCATCATCAGGTATTTCATATCTATTGTGCCCTTGTCCTACTTTGTTCTGTGTTCAAAGAAAATCGGTTGCCATATCTTTTACACAAGTGTAAGAATTCCTCAAAAAATGAACTGGATGGAGCTGAGTGTGTTGGTGTGTGACTGCACTCAGCCGTTAGCATGTGGAGGCAGGAGGGTCACATACTGAAGGTCATTCCTAGCTGCACACAAGTTCAAGTTCACTCTGAGTAACATGCAAACTTGTCTCAAATAAAGAACCACCCGAAAAAAATTCAATACATATGTGTGTGTTTACACAGGCACATACATGGACATGTGTTCACATTATATATATATAATATATATAATATATATAATATATATAATATATATAATATATATAATATATATAATATATATAATATAATATAATATAATATAATATAATATAATATAATATAATATAATATAATATAATATAATATAATATAATATAATATAAAATGGTGGAGAACTTGTACTAATTTTACATATGTATGACTAATTTTTTTAGTTATTTTATACATATATGTATTGATCATATCCACTCCTAGCTACTCCCCATTTTAATCCCTTAGACTCTTTGAAACATGTCCTTCCCGTCACGCCCTTCCTCCTTTTGTCTCCGTACTTCTCCGTAAATGCTAGCAGTCCATCCACTCCACCTAGAGTTGCAAAAATCATTTAAATTAGGTCTTTGCGAATTTTTACACAATATTTTAATCATGTTCAGCTCCCACCTTCTTTCAGATCCATTCCTGTTTTCCTACTCATCCAATTTTGTGTCCTCTTCTTAAAAACAAACAGCAACATAACTCATCAATTGCAATCTGTGCTGCCCATATGTGTACGGCTTTCCACCAGAATGTGTTCTTAAAGGGAACACACTCTTAAAAATAAGTGACTCTCCCTCTCTCTGAAGCTATGAGTTGCCAGTAGCTCTTTGGTTAAGGATAGGGCTTCTAACTATCTCCTTGTCATGGGATTTCTGTCTGGCTTCAGTTGTCACCAGTTATGTATCTGCTCTGCTGTGTCCAGAAGATAGATTTCCATGCAGTAATCCATTTCTTTTGGCTTTTATAGTTTTTCATCCCAATCTTGCAGAAGGTATCCTTGGGATGAGGAGGTGTAAAATAAATGTACAATGTAGGGGTAACTATTTCTTTACTTTTCTTTCTTTTTAATTCTCTACATCTTTGTCAGGTGTGGGTTTCTGCATTAATCACCATCTACCGCAAAAAAGAAGCTTCTCTGATGACGGCTGAGAGAATCACTGATTTATGACTATAATGATAACTCATTAGAAGTGTCCACTTAGCAGAGTGCTAGTAGTTGGTTCTTTCCTAGAGACCAGGGCTTATCCATCCATGGGTTCTTGGTCCTGAAAGTGGCATAAAGTGTTGTTTAAATTTGTGGAGCAGCCTTAAGTTTAATTGGTAAGAGGTTGGGTACTCCGATCATGTTTGTGTCACCATTGCACCAACTGGTGTGTCTTGACAGGCTGTTCATCATTGTACATCTCAAGTACAGAGCTGGGTAAGACTGAAGAGTGTTCTTCTCCTCTGGTAGTGTGCGAAAATCCTAGCACGATGAAAGCTGGGAAGTAGAGATGAGGCTGTCATAGGTGGACCAGTTAATTTTCCATATGCATCACTCAAATACTTGGGGCTTTCATCAATAGTCTTACATTCAAGTTCTGTGGGACAACCAAGAAAAGGGCAATATTCTGAGGTCTATGGAACCTCACTGACCAAGAACTCCCAATGAAGTAACTCTTTCTCAACACCGGGCTTTTTATTTGTTAGCAAGTTTTTAAAAACTTGCTGCCAATCATCACTTTCCAAATTTCCTTCTCTTTCCTGCCCACATTATTCCTACTTCAATCCTTCCTCTTTGTTTCATTATTCTGCTTTGCTCTCTATAAACCCGTGTTTCATCTGCCTTCCCTTGAATGTCCCGTTCTATAGAAAATGTCCTGATCTTTATGCATATTCCAAACAATGCACACATATGTGAAGATTCAAAGTTAACATTCAGAAATGATATGGAATGTGTGACATTTGTCTTTTTTTATCTAAGTCACCTCACTCAAAATAATTGCTTCAGTCAATTCATTTACTTTTGAATTTCATAAATCTACATTTCTTAACAGGTGAGTACTATTTTATTGTGCCATATATTCACTGTCCATTAATTGGTTCATGGATATTTGGATTGCCTTCATTTCTCGATAAAGCACTAATGAACACAAATAAATAAGTATCTCTAATGTAAAAATATAGAGTCTTTGGAATATATGTCCAAGAGTTGTTTAGAAGGATTGTGTAAATGCCAAATGTGTTACTTTCTGAATAACTTCCACAAATTTATAGTTAGAAGTTTCTACTGGTCATATTCATTTGCAATCCTACCAGCAATAAATAAATGTTCCTCTTTTCCAATCCCTTCCAATGTTTGATATCATTTTTAAAAACATAGCCCAAATGGTTTTAATTTAAATTTCCCTGATGGCTAAGAACACTGAATATTTAAAAAATATTTCTCAGCCATTTGCATTTTATAGTTTGAGAACTCTCTGTTTATTTCCATCCCACAATTTCAAATGAATTGTTTTCTATATGGTTAGGTTTTTTTTTTTTTGCGCTCTTTGAAATGGCTGATTTTGTTGGAGTGAGCTTGCATAAGTCGTTTGCAGGTAATGTTGATTGCCTGAGCTTCTGCATGCCTTGTCCAGAAGATAACATTTATAGCACTCTTCTTGACCTCTGGCTCTTCCATTGTTTTTACCTCTTCTCTTTATGTGTGTATGTGTCTATGTATAGAAAGGAGGTTACAAAAATGTCCCATTTAGGTGTGAGTACTCAATAGGCATTTATTCTCAGCACTTTGACCAGTTGTGAGTCTCCTCATTTATGGCTGTCCTCTTCAGAAGAAGTGTATCTGGTCGTGGTTGAGAATAGCACTAATCTATGGTTATAAATGGAAATATTTAAAAGAGAGTTTGATAACATATCCACCTAGAAAAACAAAATTAGTGATTTCTTCCACTAGGGCTTATAACCTTCTGAACCATGTTTCTCTGAGCAGGTTATATGCCATAAATGGATTCCCTCTTGCTAAGAATATGGATATGCACATATACATGTATATAATTAATATACATGTACATTTATTTGTCATTGTCAATCAACATTTTTCAGGCTGTCATAGAGCCAAAGCTGTAGATGTGAAATAATTCATTTTTTAGTTTGTTCTTTTAGAAGAGCTTCCATTTCAATGGGAAACAAAGATTAATGTAAAACCTACATCTTGTTTAGTTATCATTCTGGTAAGGAAGATGGAAAATCCTTTGCCCCTATATTACTCTTTCACCTTTAATGATGAGAAAACAGAATAAATGGAGATTGTATAATGTTGTGGCATTCCATCTTAAGATTGTTTCTGAAAGAGGCAAGAAACTAACAGAGTTTCATTTTTAAGGGAGTAATGTGTTTCTCATAGATGGGCTGCTGGATCAAGGTCTTAAATGAAGCACTGGGCAGAGAATGTTGAGCTACACCTGGAGGACACCAACAATTTTAATAGGATAATGGAAATAGTAGTTTATGGAAAGATGTTTCTCTAATTCTATATTAAAGGCCCTGAAGAGATTTCTCATGTGCTTGCGATTCTATTTTCTCTGGTTAAGCTCCTCAGAAAACTTTCACAGACAAAAGAGACTGAGAAGAGCCTGAGAGGGCCCAGCCATTAGAATGAAACCATCACAAGGACATTTTAAAAAGTGTCTAAGTGCAATAGAAGCTAAAAGCTTGTGCTGTGGAAAATCGCTTCAAAGATAAGGAATAAAGTAGGGGGCTAAGCTGGAAGAACATGATTGAGAAAGTTAAATTTTTCACAGAAGGGCGATGAATGACAATGGACAACAGGGACGATGTGTGAGGGCATAATCTATATAGTATTTGATTTAGTTCTACCATGTTTGTAAGAACCAAGTGATTATACTAACCACATAAAGCAATGTTCATACTCTACAGTGATGTACATAAAGGCTTTTTACAAGTTCTTAACCATTCAAAAATTATGTAATCAAGTGGACTGGGTTTCCTTGAACAACTTTTCATTTTGTGTTTTTTCTGTTTCTCACATTTTAAAAATAAAATAAAATGATCATATAAACATCTATTTAAAATAAGGAAACCATCATAAATCATGTCTGAGTAAAAATAACTTTCTAGTAATCAACCAATAAGTTATGCTCACATTCCTGTTCAGTATGTACTAAGAAACATATATTTTTATTTCTATGTTTCTTTCTTGAGGAATAGTCTTGGAATTTAATAAATAATATGAAGTCTAGATGAATTTTCCTACTGTCAACCAGCTCTAGGAAAAGAGATTGAATTCCAAGGTACTTTGCTTTTAAAAGAAATGTATTCTGTCTCAGATTCTATCCCTGTTTTTTTTTTTTTATGGATGACATGTTTCTAAAGTAATGAACTTTGAAATGAATTATTCAGCAGTGCCTTGAAATGACATGCACCATGCCCATTCTCATTTCAGTTACTGTGTGCACCTAAAAATGCTGGAATAAAGGGAACATCGAGAAAGTCACACGACACCATCTTTGCTGCCACTTCTTCCCCCGAAAAGCACTTTCAATTCCGAACACCCTACAGGGTTATTTTTTCCATGACAGAAGAGGAAGACCTCAGATATTTTCTCATATGACATAATTAAGAACACACAGTAATAAGTCACTGCACAAGAGCAAAAGACACCAGATCTTACAGAACATTATATGGTGCTCATAAACCATGCTAAACAATGTACAGAATGTTCACAGTTGAACTTTAGGAAAGATTTACTTCTCTGGGTCTGTGATTCAGTTTTTGCTAACACAGTAGAAGGCTTTGTATTTTGTATGAGCGGGTGAACAAACCAAAGATTAACCCTTGAAAAAAAAGTTTATAGGAACTGACCTAAGTGCAGATGGGATTGGGAAATATGATCTTAAAAGACAACATATGAGATGAAAACATGAGACTAAACAAAACAATGAAAACAACAGACTGAAGTTGATGCAAGGAATGAGGGGCACTGTCAAGACAAAGACAGGCCATATCTGCTGCTTTTGTGCTGATAGTTAAAACAGATAGTAAAAACATATGGAAATTTCAAGGCATTCTATTTTGTGATTAATTTTTACTATAACTAAAAGATTCAGGGCTCAATGATAAAATGTTATTAACATCTGCTGCTCAATATAGTACTAATAAATTGAGCTCTATGTATTACTAATAAGCTATGCCTTCCTTCTCTCCTTTTCTGAAATGAGAAACAATTGTTTATATGTGAGTGTGTGTGTGTGTGCATGTGATTGTGTGTACCTGAGCATATGTGTGAAGGCCAGAGGAGGGTGACAGCCGCCTTGCTCTACTTCTCTCTACCTTGCTATCTGGAGACTAGTCTCTCAATGAAACTGAGGTTAGTCTGGCAGCAAACAAGCCCCAGAATCTTGCCGTCTCTGCCCCACACTCACAAAGGTCAGGTTTTCATGTGGGTGCTGGTGTCTTAAATTCAGCTCTTCTAGTGCTCTCATCCACATAGCTATGACTCCTTTCAAATATGCATCTAATATTATTTTCTTTATCTTTCATAATTTATCATGAGCACATGAAACTTTGTAAGCTGTGGCAATGGAATTCAATTTTCTCAAATTTTAATTTCAGACACATTAAACCACAACTGTCATTTTCTTTGCTACCCCATCAAGAATGCTCATTCATTTTCCTTTCATTGTGTAACTGAATTTTAAGTTCATATATTAAGTTCTAAAAAAAATATATGAGGACGAAGTCCAAAATGTAAAAAAAAACGCAATAGCAATACCTAAAACATGGAACATTTTTAAACACTTAAATATAGTTTTATAGTTTTTAATGGAGAAAGTAGATTAATAAAATTATTCTGACTGAATTTCATAATTTTGATTGCTTTCAAATGAATGTAAAAGGTTGTGTGTAGGTCTATATATTCCTAAACTGCTATAAATTATAAAGAAACTCTTGATCTATTAATTAGAATTTTTTAACTTTATTTTCAGAGAAATATGAAGTTTTGGTTTAATGCTAGTATATGTTCTAAGACAGGTCATCTAATAAGTGATGAAGGCTATGCAATCCATTATTCACCTCTTTTATTTACCAGGTCTGTAGATCTAAGGGAAGGATGGTGGGAAGCCTGATGTTCCTAATTAGACAATCAGTACACTCCTTTTACCAGCAACCATCAAGAATGATGTGTGCATTCTGTATTCTCAGTATGTATGTATGTAGAGTGACATCCGAGGGGACAAAATGCTTCACAAGTTTGGAGCTGGCATTTGTTCAAAGCGTGCTTTTCTAATTCCCATTATACTGTCCTGTTTTACAAGCAATCTGACAAGCATAGCTTTGTTTCACTCTGACTTTATCCACAGAGAAAGGAAGCTGATTGTTAAGTTTCTATACAGCAGTCTCAGTCATTTTATATTAACCCAGAAAATCAGCACTATTGTTACATTTGCTGCTGTGTACAAATTTAGCTGCTGAATTCTTTGAAAAATGGTGCACCACATGATATATTCAGTATCACAATTCTTCATCTGTATTGTATTCTAAACAAGGCAGTGAACTGATTTCTACAGCGTAATGGGAAATTTGTTGGAGAGTGTAAGATAGATATTCCATGCTGAGTGCTCTAATTACTAGAAAATATTTTTTATTGTCATTTATTACAATTTATTCAATTTGTATCCCGGCTGTGGCCCCCTCCTTCATTTCCTCCCAAACTTACCCTGCCTCCTTCTCCTCCCCCATGCTCCTCCCTTAGTCTGCTGATAGGGGAGGTCCTCCTCCCCTTCTATCTGACTCTAGCCTATCAGGACTCATCAAGGCTGGTTGCATCATCTTCCTCTGTGGCCTGGCAAGTCTGCATCCCCCAGGGGGAAGTGATCAGAGAACTTGCCACTGAGTTCATGCCCGAGAGAGCTTTATACAAATCCTTAATAAAATTTTCTAGGACATTAACTATGTATTCAGAAAAATATACATAATTAATTGCCATGTCCAAAATCTCCAAAACAGTTCAGAACAGAGATTAAGTGCTCAATATATCTGTGTTGGAAATACTTCATTAGGTAAAATATTATGCAGCTGGAAAAATGAAATCATAAACTTCTCAGGTAAATGGATGGATCTAGGAAAGGCCATATTGAGTGAGGAAACCCAGACCCAGAGTGACAGCCTTGCCTGTTCTTTCTCACTGTAGGATACCGGCTCTAAATTTTTAGATATGAGCACTTAGACTGGAATAACTACACAAACCAGGAAAGTAAAATCAGGTCATTGCCAGAATAACGGGGTTGGGAGTGATAGAGAGTGGAATAAGAGGAAATACTTGATCAGAGAAATGTGAAAAAAAATGGTCTCCTTTGGGATGGGGAGGTAGGTAAATACAGAATAAAGAGGTAGAGGGCAAAGAGGAATATCAGGGTACAAGCGATCAGTTGAGATATGGAGAATGGAGGAGGAAGGCAGCATATACAGAAGAAGAGGTTATAAAGTAAGAATAATAATGTCTGAAAAATCCAGAGGAATCATATTATTAACTACCTGAAATACTATAATACATGTAATTCTGTGCATAAATATATAAGGTATGCCTACATACTTGTATTTAAAACTTTTAATGAACTTTTCTTAGCTGATATTAAAATACACCTCACAAGAGCCAATGACCACATAACAAAACCAAAACCAAACAAACAAGCCAATACCATGCATGAGAAGCCTTTTGTTGTTGTTGTTGTTTGTTGAGTTGTTGGCTAGGTAACCAAGAGAATTACAACACATACACCCTCTGGCTGTTGTTCTTGCTTGCTTCCCAGAGGTGGAAGGTAAGTCCCTATTGCTGAAAACACCATGCACTTCAGAAACAGAGCCCAGAGACTCCTGTACTGGAACTGACATGAATGCCCTTCCCCTAGGACTGGCTTTCATGGTACCAGAAGGCACCATGCCAAAGGTAGGAGACAACAGGAGTCCTTTGGAGCCAATGTCCTCTATGAAGCCAACGACCAACATGGCACAATAACCCTGAGCGTGCAATAGTGGCACTCATACTGCAGAGGTAATCAACAACTCTCTAATTGAACGTAAGATCTACTCAGCAAGAGAAATCCATGCCTGGCACGGGAAACATAGCCAACTACTCAGCGCTAGTGAAGTCATAACATGTACTTAAAAAAAAAAATTAAAGGAGACCCTACAACCACCGCTGTGCTAAGCCAGCACAATCCCTAACAACACTCTAAATATTTGTCTCTATACACACAGGAAAGTGTTGCCCTCATCACTCATCAAGGAAACTTCCTTTTGCAACAGATGACATCTACAAAAAAATGACAACCTATCAAAATGCCAGTCCTAGTGGGGACACCTAGGAGGGCCTCTAGCACTAAAGACTCAGGAAACACCGTGGAAGAGGGGGTAGGAAGATTACAAGCCTTAGAACAGCAGGTAGTTTGCTGTGAGATTGTGTCTCCTAGTACCGTCAGGAGTTACACACTTAAAATCTCACCAACATGTCTGCCTACATATAACTGAAGGAGGATGACACCAATGGACATGTGAACTGTATGTGAAAAGCCCACAGGTTTTAAGCCTACAAAAAGAACTCCAGGCAACTAAAGGATACCAAGAGCAGGAGAAACAGTCTTCCTCGTGGAAGAGCACATGAATTTGGCTTTCCAATTAACTGTTCAAAGTACTATAATACATGTAATTCTGAGCATAAATGTATAAGATGTGCATATATAGTTTTAGTAAAAGGTTTTCTATATTAAAAAGTCTGGAGAACCAGAATGGAGGAAGCAGTGAGAGTGAAAGAACGCAGGTTATTAGAAGACATTACCCTGAGGCAAGAGGAAAAGGCACATTCATTTTAGAAAGTATTAAGATGTCAGGTTCCCATCTTAAGGTAGCTGGGAAGAGAGTAGGGTAAATATAAACAGAGCAGGGGAAGTCTTCTAAGGGTTCAGAAGGAGACTGGGGCTGTGCTAGGGTATTGGCATATATACACAAACACACACACGTAACATTATATACATAAACATATATAAACATCATACAGATTAAGAAGGTTAAATTTATGAATATATGTATATACATATATGAATTCAATAAAAATTAACTAAGCAAGAGTCCATGAATTTGAAAGAGAAAAAGATGAAATGTAATTGAAGGTTTGTATGGCAAAACGTTTGGGAGAAATCAAGTTATATTATAATCTCAAATAAAAAACCTGAAATTGTTGCTATTTAGTATTAGTTTAATTTAGAAAATGTATTTCTACAGATTACTTGGGACTCTTTTTTTTAAAATACCCTTGGATGAGGTCTAGGGATATTGTAAGAAGAAGGCAAATGCCACTCTCTAGCTGAAATTTATTATAATAAATATCTTATATTGGCACCTAACAGGGTTAATGCATAATGTATCTAAACCTATCTAATTAACCATGGACCGTTTATTTTTATTCAGATTATTATCCATATTATATTGTGTTGAGGATCTTGGGCTACTTTTATAATCAATGCACTATTTTCTCTATGGAAGAACTTCTGTGTTAAAATATTTCATGGGTGAAATTGCAATTTACAATATAAATGGAAACATTAGCATGAACAGTTCTTGTTTTATGATTGAGTGCAAAAAAGACTTAAGCTGGAAAGCCTGCCTTAAAATCTTCCATTTCTCTAGTGGTTATAAAATATTTCTAAATTCTAATGTGAAATATGATTTTAAGCATTCCTTTACAACACATTTCTGTGGAAAACCATACTTAAACTTAAGTTTAAAATGTTTACATTAGTCAATTTTTAGGTCGATTTTGATATTTTATTGTTAATGTGTTGGGTTTTTTTCCATAAGTATTTGAAGGCTTTCAAACTGAGTAATACTCCCAAAAAACTGGGCATGCTTCTTAAATCAGTGGAGTGTGTGAAGGCTGGAGCATGACCAAGGACTGTCATGGTGATTGTGTGTGGGTATCTAGCACATTGCTTCCTATGTGCTTTGGTCTGGTAGCAGATGTTGGCCCTGGGTTACAGTATTGAGCACAGAACGCAGGTCTAGCCAAATACGATGTCCAAGCACATCTCCTTCAGGGCCATTCATGTGCTTCTCTGGCCTTCATATTGTAGACACAGTACACGGTAAATCTCACTTTATTAGAGGGTTGTAAGCACCAGATTAATCTGCTTATGTTTATAAAACTAGTTGACTTCTGAGGAAAAAAAACAAAACCAAACAAACCTTCACCATATCAAAGAATTAAAATACATTAGAAGCTTTCCCCAGCGGAGGGCTTGCTGAAAGGATAAGCACCACTGATCCGCCAGCTTTTTGTTGCAATCTCCGTGACTCAACACTATCAAACCGGCTGACATTCATTGTGGCCCGGTGTTTTAGATTACCGACGTTTCTAACAGAAAGGGTTCTGTTTGGGGCCTTTAAGAATGCTTACGGCAATACTACTGACCTGGAAAAGTGTGTTTTGATCTCTGGGATGGTAAAGTACATGGATTCAGGGCCTGTGGTGATCACAGTTTGATAGACACGCAAGTGGTGAAAACATATCAGGTGATGTTGGGAACAGACCAGGCCAGTTGATCCAAAATCAGGTACCATTCAAGGGGATTTTGGCGTTCAAGTTAGCAGGCTCGTAGTTCATGGCAACGGTTCAGTGAAACGTGCTGAGAGAGAGGTTATGGTTCAAGCTAGAAGACTGGCTACAAGTCCTGTGCCTGTGAATAGGTTTATGTATAGCAGTGAAAAACAGAGTCCTCTTCAGCATTACTGTTGGTCATCTGTATGCAGCAATTCATTCATTCTGTTGACCAGAAGTGATAGGATATACAATCTTTTCTAACTCATATTTAACAGTAAATCCCTTAGGACTGGGGAAATGAAAATAAAATGTAAAAGGAGAACCAGAATGGATAGGACAGTGAGCGTAAAAAACTCGAAGCATTAGATAATATTATCTCGAGGCAAGGGGGAGGGGGGGAAAGGCACATTCATTTTGTAAAGTATTAAGATGTCTGACTCCCATCTGAAGAGTAACTGGATGAGAGTAGGGTGAATCTAAAAAGGGCAGAGGACGTCTCCTAAGGGTCTGGGAAGGGGACAGGGCTGAACCAGGGCAATGGCAGTGGATAGGGAGAAACAAGAATATAGAAGGGGTTTTGAAAAAGACATATATAAGTCTATATTCAATAAGAAAAGCAGTCCAATAGCTTTACTATAACTGCTCTTCTCCCTTTCACAAACAATATGTCAATTTTCCATTTGCGTCAAACTTACTCAACTACTCAGCTTCTCAGGCTAGGCTATTTAGTGCCAAGAAAATAGAAATGAGAAATAGTAGTAATAAATGCATGGAAAGTAGATTATTTGCTATTAAAATCCTTCAGGCATTTAATTTTTTCAGACATTTAATTTTATGGAAGCTCTGCTACTAGCTGAATAAGAAACCAATTCATAAAAAATGCACAAATTTATATCTCATTTCTCAAAACCTGTTCACGTCTCTCTACCTATATTAATAATGCAATCCATGGCTTAAATCAACAGGTATACCAATTACTAACTCTTTCACAGAGACTTTATTCAGTATAATCCTTTTAGAAAACACAAAATGTTAAATTTTACTAGAGATGAAAAAAAAAGTTTGATGCATATAATATTCCCAAAGTAGCAAGGGAAAAAAAAAGTCACAATGTTTTTAAAATTTTTAGATACTTTCCTTTTTCTTCTGTTCTTTTGACTTAGTCATCTGTTGTTCACCATAAACCTTCTTTAGATTCTAAAAATCATGAGAACAGTCATTATATTGAAAGGCAACACCAGCAGAGCTATGGCAAATCTAGGTCAAGATGGAAAATTGAAAATTCATGTTTTTTTATTCCTATTGGAAAACCTAATGAAATGTCAAAAATAGGCATTAATAAAATATATCTGTATTTATGATCTAAAATTATTTCAGGGACCTTGCCCCTAAAAGGAACAGAGAACTAATGGGATATATGAACTAAATAGGTCACTGTCACTGGGAAAATGTAGATAAACAAAGAACTGCAATGGAAGCTTCACAGTTTTCATAACACATTTAAGGAATCAACATTATGGATGAAATGAATACAACTTTCCTTGGGTCTGTCAATGAGTATTTCAATCAATTTTTAATTAGTATCTTTAAGAGCTTATGTCTTTAGTTTTGATATAGTGTCACAAATAGAGAAGGATCTCCAAGTGAAATATATGTGGTCTGATGTTGAAAATTACAGAAACAAACACTCAGGATAAGGAGGCAGATGGATCTCTGTGAGTTTAAGACTGTCTGGTCTACAAAGTGAATTCCAGGACAACGAGGGCTACAGAGAAACATTGTGTGGGAAAAAATCCAAAAGGACAAAGTTACAGAACCAAACATGGGGCTTGTAGAAGAACATCACTATCTAAGACAATGGGGACTCAAAAATAAGGCAATAGAATGTTCCCAAACACATCTGTTGTCATTCTATCTTTATAGCTCGAGATAATTTTTAGACTGATCAGGACTGGCTGCATCCTCTTCCTCTGTGGCTGGCCCAACTGCTCAGGGAGAGGTGATCAAAGAGTCCAAACACTGAGTCCATGTCAGAGAAAGCCCCTTACTAGGTAGGCTAGGGTCAGATAGTAGGGGGGGAGGACCTCCCCTATCAGTGGATTAGAGTAGGGGCATACAGGGAGAACAGGGAGGGAGGGTGGGACTGGAAGGAGATGAGGGAGAGGGCTACACCTGGGATACAAAGTGAATACATTATAATAAACAAACAAACACATAAATAATTTAGACTGAACTTTTTAATTCACATGAAAGTACCCAACCAGGACTTTAGTATGGATTTTACAAAATATAGAGACTTTCAAGAAGACATGACATCCTTATGTTCTAAGCCTTATACTTTAATATTAATAGTATGACATATCTTGCACTATAGTTAGACTTAATTCTCTCAATAATTTTTAGCCTTAAGTTATAATAAATTTTTATTGTGCATATACTTTTTTAGTTATGTTCAAACAATTATTGCAAAACTTTCACTTGAAATGATTTTCTGTTACTTGCATTATCTGGAAATGCAACAGAATTTTATATACATACCTGTTGTATAATAATATTAATGAATTAACAGGTTAATGATATTATAGGATGAATTTTTAGAGTTTTCATTCATAAATGTTTCCCACATATAACCAGACATTTTCATCATATTTAATATCCTTATACAACACATTATATTTTGATATTGTTGAAGTAAGTCATACTCTTTAAAATGGCTGACAAGTGGAGGCAAGTATGTATCTTGGTTCTCTTCCTGATCTAAGAAAGAAGGGTTTTACAATGTTTAGCTGTACTGTGCTGTATTGAAAAGTGTCTTCTTTTTGCTTAAGTCATGTTTTGCTACTGAACTAGTCAAATGCTTGCTCTGTAGCAATTAGTAAAATTAAGTGAGTTTATTTTATTTTCATTCAAACAAGACATAAAGCAAACTTTTTGACTGATTTTATTTATATATATATGTTTATCCCTGAAATAATTGAAATTTTCTTTGATTTACCATACCTTTTCTACATTTCTACACAGTGAGATCCTTTATCCAAAATCCAAAATTTAAAAAAAGTTATGGGATTTTTAAAGGACTTTTAAAGTATTTATGCAATAAGAAAGTTAGGCTCTACCTTCTATTTCAAAGTCTGTTGGTTTCAGTACTAATGTTACATTGACTTTATAAAATAGCCCAATGTATCTTTTTCTCATACATTCTAAAATATTTTGCATAACATTGGTAGGATATGTTCATTGGCTAAACAATAAAGAAGTACTCTACTCTGCAGAATCGTTCTATAAAGACATTTATTTTTATATATTTATGATTTATTTTATTTGAATTATTTATGGGGGGTAGCGTGTAAGTGAGCATAGAATCCAGAATTGGGTATCAGGTCCTCTGGAGCAGAGTTGTATGTGGTTGTGAGGTGCCTGATGTGAGTTCTGGGAACCAAACCCTGGTCCTCTGCAGGAACAGTAACAATTCTGAAATGATGAACAATTTTTCTATCCCCTAGAAAAATATTTCCTGTTGCTTAATGTAGCAGCATTATTATACACAACAGACCACACAATATACTCATTTCAAAGATGCTATTAACTACTTTTTAGTATTTGTAAATTGGAAAATTATAATTACAATGAATTTTAGAACATCATTGCCCAAAAGAAATTCCAGACATAGTAACAGCCATTTTGTATGTATTTCAAAGTCCTCCTGACCTCAGCAATCACAAAACCTATTACAGAGACTTCCTTTTCCAGATATTTCACACAAATGAGATATGTGGCTTTGTAGCACTAAGCACAGTTAGTGTTTTGAAGGTTCATCTCTGTTGCAAGTGTGGATAATTCATTTCTCCTTATGACCCAATACTACGCCATTTCACGGTTATACAATCCTGTACTCGTAAACCATTACATGTGTCTGCATCATTTTTGTTGCTTTGAATGATGCTTCCTTCAGCAGTCATGTACTCTCTTGGATACAGGCTTCAGCATTTAATACCTTAATCATCAAACTGTGAATGTTCTTATTTACCCTTGAAATCTTTGGTCTTTTGATGTCATCATCTATAAGCTTTGTAAATTAATAGCTCAATGTGGTTTTGATTTCCACCTGCCTGGTGAATAAAATGTAGCTTCTATTCATGACACCTTTCTTCTGTTCATTACACAATTATTTTCTTGTGCTTGTTTTAAAGCAATGCCTCTTCAAGCTTTTTATTCATTTGGAAATTTATCTTTATGTAATGAGTTGTATCTTTTCATAGTCTAGATATGTACACATCCTCTATCAAATATGTGAATTTCAAATATCAATATAAAGCAACTTGGTTTTTGGAAGAGGCCATGGACATAAATGTTAACATGACTTACAACAGAACTTTAAAATCTATTCAGCAAAGTGATTAGAACCCACCTATGGTGCAAGGTCTAAAATTCAGCCCACTCTTTCATTTTGCTTTGGCACCTAGTGAAAGCACATCCTGGGTGGTCTAATGATAACCTCTCTTCCCACTCTTTCTTTTGTATAGTCGCCAAACAAAGGACACAGGAACAATTCCTGTTTCTTTCTGAATAGCAGGTTTCAGTTGTCTTACTCCCACACTCCTGCTAATGCATCCTGCTTAGAGGTAAAGCCTGCACTGCCTCTCAGTGGCTCTGGTACACACAGCGTGGAAACTATGGCTGATTTCGTCTGCACAGTATCATGTGTCATCCCCTCTTTATTAGTGAATATAAGGAAAGTTAAACAATTAGTACAATGAACAATTGACCCAACCATAACCTAGGGCAGCTTGTTGTGCATGCTTTAACACACTGCTCTTGCTCTCTCACAGATACTACAATTCAGTAAAGAACACCTGGGCAAAACGAAGACAAGTAAACAAAGTGAGTAATTTAGTAACATGGACCTGCAGCTGCTTTGGTCTGTGTACCTACCCCCTTCTGAAAAGGCACTTGGCAAATGAGACTCTAACCTGCACATAACGCTGCATCCAGAAGTCTATTACCAATCTAAATGAACTGCATGTATAGCAGCTTTAAACAGTTACTTCCCTTAACAACCCCTTTATAAGTCCCCCCTGAAACATATCCAGACACCAAAAGCAACGAGATAATCTTGGCAGGTCTGGTTTCGGGTACATGTACAGTAAGGCAAGCTGTCCTTGGAAGCAACTTGAAGGATCCCATTTACTAATCTTATACCTATGCACACTGAAGTGCACATATGATTAAAATTGGATACATTATGCACATAAGCAGTGAAAAAAGTCCCATATAAGCCAAGCCTGTCACTCAGAGTAGAGGATCACCTACCAGCAGCCCACCTCTCTCTTCCATGGGATCTAGTGTAAAGAAACCCAAGGCTATGAGCTTCACTCGTGCATGGCTGACAGTACATTTCCTTCTTATTTGTGTGCAGTCAGTTTGTTTTGAATTAACTTTCCTTGATAGTTGGCAATCTATATGAGTTTTTATTTTAATTTGTTGGAAGAAAAGAACAAGAACCTAAAAACATCTGGTATAACAGTATTGGCTAGCTTTATGTCAACTTAACACATGATACAGTCATCAGAGAGGCAGAGCGTCAACTGAGAAAAATGCCTCCATAACAGCAGGCTATAAGCAAGACTGTAGGGAATTTTCTCAATAAAGGATTGATGGAAGAGGGCCCAGTTCATTGAGTGGTGCTACCCCTGGGCTGCTAATCCTGGATTCTATAAGAAAGAAAACCGTTAAAATGAAACTAGTAAGCAGCACCTCTTCATGGCTTCTGCATCAGCTCCTGCCCGCAGGTTTCTGCCCTGTTTGAGTTCCTACTCTTACTTCCTCCAATGAGGAACAACAATGTGGAAGCAGAAGCCAAATAAACCTTTTCCTTTCCAAGTTGCTTTAGTCATTGTGTTTCACCATATCAATAGAAACCCTAACTAAGAAAGCAACCAATGGTAAACAAACAAGTGAACAAAACACCGAATGGTATATTTACACTTCTGTTCCTTCATGTTTCATTACACTTTTATGTTTCACTTAAAGACCAGAGTCTGCATCCAGCAAGATTGTCTCAGGTCTAATTGGAATTCTTTGTGTTATTCTGAGCTCTCACTTTAAAAGTGTGGGGACTGGAAAGAGAAAAGGGTCGGGGTTGGTATCAGGCCGTAAAGTGACTGAATAACTAACCAACTAACTAACTAACTAACTAACTAACTAACTAACTAACCAACTAACTACGTAAATAAATAAATGAGAAAAAAACTGGTGACAATTCAGTGCCTTCAATTACAGGGGAGGGCCACTCAGTTGCATAATCCCAATAAGGCAAATACCATCTTTGGAGGAAAGACTAAGAGAGAGCGATTTAGGATTCTCTGAAACAATTAATGTATGAATATTAGTAATGTTATAGGACACCTTAAACACCAGAACACACATGTGTACCTGCATACGTGTGTGTGTGTGTGTGTGTGCGCGTGCGCGCGTGTAAAAATGGAAGGAAAGAAAAGACACACAAAAGGTGGAATGAAGGGATTGAGGGGAGGAGAGTCAGGAAAGAGAAAACAAACAAAAAGAAAAACAAAACAAAACAAAAACTAAAAGTCCAAAAATTGACCCGCCTAGGAATCCAAAGTTTACTACAAGAATTCATAAGAGGAGAAGGGTAAAAGGAGCTGGTTAACTTCTATAGTCCTGTACTACAGGTTATTGATTGGATTTAGCTTCTTCCAAAACATACTAATTGGCAAACTTTCATGACCTTAATATTACTTAAGCTTTGAGACATCTATAATTTTAGGAACAATATTAAGTATAAGATAGATTATATATAGGTTTGCCTTGAATGTCGAACTTTCTTTTTAGTCATCCGTATCCCTCCAAAACCCTGCCCATGATTCAAACAAACACATGCCCATCAAAACATCATTATAGAAAACTGTGATAGACATACCCATCCCATCCAAATGTCTTTTGGGTCTCTTAATTGGTTTTGTTTTCCAATAACAATAGTTCATGTGATATTTATTTTCTTAATATTTTAAGTAATAAATATAGCACTGGCTCATATATGAACACTTCATATAGGCAGTTCATGTAGGCAGTTGAAAGGCAGATCTGTAAGACATATCCACTTTTTGTTACTGAAATGTCATGCGTTCCCCACTTTCCTCTCTTCCCAGCTCTTAGCACCCACTATTTTCCTCTTAGTCTTTCTTAGTTGGACCTTGTTGAATACTTCTTGTAGCCTGACCCATGCAGTAACTGACTTACTTGTATGGAGAGACAGTGCTTTGTGGTAGGATATGTGGCCATGGACTTAGTGTGTATGCTTCTGGGATGGCAGTCTTTGTTCAAGGTGACAAATGACAATGACCCCAAACCATCCATGTTGTGACAAATGACAGGGTTTTCCATATTTAGGGGGTTGAATATTTTCTGATTTTACGTGCTTCTACACAGCATTTTAATTTCCATACTATCCAAGAATATTCAGACAATCCAGGAAGGATGCATCACCCTGCACTGTTGATTACCCAGTCTACCTCTCACAGACTGAGTCTGTGACGTTCAATAACCTTCTGGATGAATTCTCTGCAGGAAGTTGTGTGACAATAAATAAATCATTGTTATAATATTTATATACAAAGCTAAGGGACTACAGTAGGTAAATAATTTAAAACTAAAAACTAATATATAATTCTAGTGGTCATATTTCTAGATTTAATATGAAATGGCAATGGTCACTGAGAAAAAAATAGGTGTATATTTAGTGACAGAAAAAATGAGAAAAACCATGGTGTAGTTACAAAAGAAACAAAACTCACAGTGACCACACAAAACAAACACACAAACAAAAACAAAAGAAATAAAGAACAAAAGAAAGGAAGGAAGGAAGGAAGGAAGGAAGGAAGGAAG